>CM043021.1:27937302-28457759 GCA_023690525.1 Holotrichia oblita
ACAGCACACCATATCTGACTTTTCCTTCATTTTCGCTTTGATGGAATCACGCAATTTTGAAATAAAGGCAGCGTTATAATACCCAATTATAATCTGAAGAATCTATGAGGATAATTCCTTCAGCATTACAAACAACTGTGGTCATGGTCTTCCTCGCAGATGGTGTTGTACTGAATTTTCGAGGGAGTGATTGTGTGTCTGTGTGGTTTGTCATGCTACTAGTGCAGCTTTCGTTATGTATTTTTGTGTGCATAAATGTGTTAGGTTTTGTTACAATATTACCTCGCCGTACGTACTACTGTGGTATTAATCTTTTCCAAACAACAAAGAGTACTCGGCTGGGGCACGAATGATAACAAGACACTCTAATGCCGCAGGCAGAATTTGATGCCTGGAGCTGATACTGCTACCACCACGGAACGCTACACCTCTGCGGCCATTAAGCTAGCATATACGGTTTTAATAGTTAGGAATACCTTAGACTAATGCCTTAAAATGAAAGGCAATTTAAGTTAGCTGCTACTTTAGCAAGACTGAGAAGAAATGTGGAATTTTGTTAAAGTATGAATTTCGGGAGAAACGTTTGCCGATTATATATGATAGTGACGTATGGAAAAATACCACAGAATACTTTAAGAGTATGAAATGAACTCGTAACACCAAAACTAAAAGCTTCATTTATTAGAAAGAGCATAATAATAATAATAATAATAATTTTTTTATACGGACGTTACCGACCCACGGATCGGAAAGTGGCCCGCCTGAACCGCCCTTGTTAAGCATCCTCGGTGCCGTTTTCGTAGACATATTTTCAGGGTGCTTGGGCTGTCTTAGGTGTTACACGCTGCCACCTACGCCTCCCGTCCACTACAATCCATAGGGATTAGGAGTTCGGTGGTTATCATCAAAACTTTCCTCACGCAGTAATCTGCCTTTCTCTCTCTTCTTTTTCCTTGTGTTTCATAATGGTCCTAACAAGTTGATGAATCTTGTTCCAGTTTACCATGGAGGTTAGCATCGTACTGATCATGTTGTCAGGCGTGATTGGTGTTTCAAGGGTGCGATACGCTTCATCCCTTGCCTGATTCCACCTGGAACATTCAAAGATTGTATGGTCCATACTGTCCAGTTCTCCACAGTACACACAGATATCGACGATATCTGGTCAGTTAAAACCTGGGATAGGTAGTAGTTTGTTGTTCTAAACTTGCAGTTTAGCTAGGGTTCCAGCCTCGGGATCAGCCGTTTAGTCCACTGCGTGTTTGTAGTGTTTTCCTAGTGTGATACTCTTGGCAGCCGTATTGCAATCAGGACCAACGTTCTCTTACCTGCGCTTCCGTTCCTGCACTAGAAGGTCTATGGGTAATGTGCCAGTAATAACTTGTAGGGCTGCCGTCGACGTGGTGCGAAAGGCCGACTCGACCCTCAGTAGTATTTTCCTTTGCACCCTCTCCACGATGTTGCGATAGCCTTTTTTTCGAGCGCTTGTTGCGACACTGGCGCTCCGTAAAGGATAATAGAATGCATTACTTCCGCTAGCACTCTCCGTTTCATACTGCTTGGACCATCGATGTTAGGGGTCACTCGGGACAGTTTTGCTACAGTTTTTGCTCTTCTGCTTTCTTTGCAGCATACTTGATGTGTTCCCCAAAGTACAGACGTCGATCTAACATAATCCCTAAGTATATTATATTTCTTCGAGGTCTGATGTTTGTGCCGTCTGAATTGAAGCTCACGTGCTCTCTGTTTCTCTTGCCTTTGAGAATAATAGCTTCGTACTTTGATGGAGCTAGTTCCAGTCCGTTCTCCAGGAACCATTACCATTTGCCATCAAGTCGTATTCGTTATTGGCCGTGATTATTAGCGCCAGATCGTCAGCGTACGCTAGACTGGTAGCACCTGTGGGCAGATCGACGTGGAAGATATCGTCGAAGAGTACATTCCACAGTAGAGGACCAATAAGGAACCCTGCGGCACACCTGCTGCAACATTAATTTGTTCCCTCTTTTCTACTTGTAGTTGCCTATCGCTTAAATAGTCACTAATTATGTTATCTAAGTACTTGGCGATTCCCCTCCACTCAAGTTTTTCAATAATGAGATTACAGGACGCGGAGTTGAAAGCATTACGAACATCTAATGTTACCAACGCACACCACCTCTCCTGGCAATTACGTACGATATTCATCACTCTTTCAATTGCATGTACCGCAGATCTACCCTTTCTAAACCCGTACTGGTTGTCGGATAACCCGCCTATTCCCGTCTATTTCCTCGGTTAGTCGCATTTTTAATGATGGTCCTTGGGAAACATTTGGACACTCATTAGAGTATTTAGTGTATCCAGGATCCATCTTCGGTTAGTTCTGACAGCCAGCTTTATCGCTTTAAGGGGGACACCATCTAATTCTGGCGCTTTGCCATTTTTGAGATCAGCCGAGGCTTCAGCCATCTCCCTTTCCGTGATCTTTCTGAATTCCAGATCCCTGTTTCTGTTTTTCAAGGGCGAGGGGAAACCAACAATGTGAGTGGTAAAAAGTTCTTTTATTATCTCTATTTTCCTTTTGGAGGGAACGTCGAACGGGGTGTGGCTTTTCAAGTCTCCCATGGCTATTCTATAACCGTCGCCCCAGATATCCTCTTCCAGTCTATTACAAAGATTCACCCATTGCCTTTTTTCTCCTGCCTAATGAGCTTGTACATAGTTCCCTTTTCAGCATTTTATATCTGTTTACCGCATTCATCTTAGCGTTGTCTGACGTGTTTTGGTTTTTAGCGAGTCAGTATTCTTCTAGTTGACGTGCACTAGCTGCGTTTGTCGGAGGTTACATTGTTCCACCAATATGGAATGGCTTTTCCGTCCCTTGTCCTCCATATACTGTTTCTGTACGCCTCTCTAATGGTTTTAGCACATTGTTGGTATGGGAGCTTAGTCCTCTCAGACATCCCAAGTACTTTTATATCTAGGTCCATAGTGAAAACATCCCAGTCATAGCTAACATGCCCCTTAAATAGCGAGGATTTCTTTGTATTACTCCTGTCGGCGATCTCAAAGCGGATATAAGCATGGACGGACAGGCTTTCTGTCCTCAGTACGCTCCACTGCGTCAAATTGCGCGCAATATTTTGTGTTAAGCAGGTTACATCAATAAAGCTGCTGCTGTTAATCCTACGAAAAGTCGGCATGTCACCTGTATTAAATGCCACCAGGTTCAGCTCCGCCATCCACTCTGCCCAGTACTCGCCCCTCCTATCATTTATTGGAGAACCCCACAAGCTAGATTTAGCATTTATGTCTCCAAGGACGATCGCATCGTTAGGTCACGTACTTTCTCCGTCAAGATATCGACTCTTTTTACGTAATCCTCAATTGCGATATTCGGTAATATATAGCAGCAGTATATAGCAAAGTCTTTAAACCAAAGGTATATATGTATATCCGTCTGCAGGTCTTATTTTAGACACTTCCATCTTCCTATTGAGAAAGAAGACAGCCACATCAGATTTACGATCTTTAATCCAGTCATTACCTATTGACTATGTTTTTATTCCGTTCGCCTACGATCAAAATATCTGTTCCTGTTTGTTTTGCAGTAGCGTACGCGAAGTGATGGGCAGCTTGCCCTCTGCACAGGTTAGTTTGGAGGACTTTCATGGCGTGCGTCCGTACAGTCTTTTGCCCGATGGTCTTTTTTACCACACTTTAGACACGTTTCCTTTTTGTCCTCTCCCTGGCATTCCCACTTATAGTGTCCGAATTCTAGGCATCTGTAACTCCTCACAATGTTAATCCGCTACCTTATACGACAGGATGTCCATCCTATCCGGATAGTTGCCTTCATACAAAGATCTTTAACCCATTCCTTCGTCATCACTACTGTCGCATTTTGGCTACCGTATTGTGTTGGTCGGATTGCCACGACTTCTATATCCCGTAGCTGAGCTGCGCCCCAACACTATTCCTAACGGCTTGTGCTACTTCAGCACTACTCACACTCATGATAATTATTATTATAAGCTCGTAAAAACTGAAGTAATTTGCGCATTGTTTTATGTTTGCAGGTGTGTAAAAGTCCACCTGATAGCATCAAAGTAGATCTCTCATCAGTATAAAGGGCACATTTGTTTTGAAATATTTACCAATTTTTCTGTATTATTTATTCTCTAAAATACTTTTTAATTTTAGAATTTCAAACAATCACACTCCCTCAATAAGTGTGAATTCTATATTTCATTCAAATCATTTCCAATTTAAACAATCGACTCGATTTTTAATTTTGTTCATTGTTTAACCTTTTTTATTAATATTTCAACTGCAATCACATCGCTATGGACGCTTTATTGAACATTTTTTCTATACATCCATCCATCGTTTGTATATAAAGTGTATAATATATAACATGTGTGTACGACAGAAGACCGACACAGGTTATTCATTTTTCCATGTTTTTTTATATAAACTTTTATATTATATACTATTATTGATAATATAGTTTTGCTTGCTATAGTATTGAAAGTATATTATTTTAGATTATTCTCGTATTACTTTCCATGCATTATTAGTGATGCCATAATAATTTCTTTATGTTGCGTTATTTTTTATTGTCTGGCCGATATTTGCGGAAATATTAAAGATACCATAAAAAGCTAATTTAAAAATTTGACCTGCGGAAAATGGTCTATAAGCTAGTACAAATATCTATACAGCGTACTTATGTGTTTTTAAAAAGACATCTATTGTCGTAAAGTATTGGTTTTCACATAAATTTCTCTTTCGTATCTTCATCATCAATTATTATAAAATGGTTGTCGATCTGTCATGTTCATTGAAAGTACGTATTGTTCTATTGAAACATATTTGTTAAGTATTTAAAAAAAAAGTACGAATTTCTTTTGCGTTTTGACAATCCATTTAACCTCTGATCTCTGAGAAAGATCGTGACTTCTAATGTATTGGTCTGCATATCTGTTTCTTTCTCTTATTATCAGTTCAAGAAACTCGTCGTCGATAAACAGGCAATAGATTTTGTAACGGTCGCAAAAAATCATTAGTATTGAGCTGAAAATCATTACTTTGAACAGTATATGGAAACTCATTTGTGACTTTTCTGTATGGCCCCCAACTATCATCAGTTTTTACATAATTTGTTGCAGTCACATGAGGAGATCACCAGATTATCACTTTCTTCTACTGTCTGAGGGATGGTAAGACGATCCAGAATCCCGAATAGTTCGCTTTCATTACCTGATGAAAGTAAACCTGCTGAATAAAAAGTATTGCCGTTTGAATTTTGCGTTGTAGAGGCAGTATTATTGGTGGAACATGATGGCCCGAACAAATCGGACAAATCTCGCAGGTTTGCAGAAGCATTAAAAATCTTTGGTCTTTGCGTTGAAGATGCGTTTTATTAGCGGTTCATGATAGTTCGAGCACGTCCGATGGATCCCGTATCTTTGCAGAATCTTCTAAAATCCTTGCTTCTTTGTTTGACATTGCGCTTGCTTAATTATCCGAAACAAAGAGATAAAGCTACCTTTTGCACTGTAGCTTCCACATTTTACCTTGTAACTTACACCTTTTGGACTGTAGCCGTGGGTAGTACATAACGGCTCTGAAGAAAATATATATGTCACACTCATCGTGTATCACCAGTGCTATATGTCAAAAATCTTAAAAAAAAACAAAAAGCATGTGTATAAAGGTTTATTGGTCACAAATACAAGAATACTAATAGCATGTTAAACAAACAAAAATTACGGCTGTGAGTTGACACATTCAAAATCGGCTAGGGCCACAAGTCACACACACGAAATCGGCGACGTCGCGAACATGTTCAATAACCACTGCTGTGGAAATATGGAAATTTTCCAAAAAAATCTAAAACATCGTTTTCTCCTACCGGATAAGTAAGTTGTCAAGTATTCCTATAATTTGAGTAAAGTAAATTTCTAAACTATGTATGTACATCAGTTGCTCTTGATAGCTGAGTCAAAGTAATGTAACATCATTCTATAGTGTATAATGCGTAAACACACCACTGGCCTGTATTAGCTTGATAGATATTGACGTAGATATGTAAGTAGACGTCATATATTCTTCAAAAACGCTTATTCTTCCATTTTCTCAAGCTTAGAATGAAACGCACTCGGTAATTGCTTTTGCGGTCTCAGATGTATAGCAGATTCCGGTTTCCCATCTGTCTCCAAAGTCACATGCTCGACCGCAAAACGGCACCCACGTCCCTTGTGACATAAATGTTGTGAAAAGCAAGGTTTTGTTTTACTATAATTCCGAAGCAGCGAAAGAAAGGTACAGGTACACTGCGCGGCATACAGAGAGTGCACAAATATTATTAATATAAAATAGAATACTTGAGTTGTGAAAATTATATATGTAAATATCAATTTTTACGTCTGCAATGTTTACGGCTATTGTGATATAAATGCATTCCTAAAAAGCTTAGTGATCAGTTAAATTTCGGGCTGGCTTACAAGGAAACACAGGCAAGTGGTGGTGACCGATTTAAATGAACTTTGGTGTATTTGTAGACTGATGTAGTGTAAGAACAACGGTAACTTGCATAGATGCTAAACCACTCGTTTTCCGGGGTGGGGGCGACCGCTATTTGCTTTCATATCTCCAAAACTATAACACATATCAAAACAAAGTTACGACAAATATATAACTATTTTATGAGTACTAAAAGATAGCGACAATAGTTAAAAAAATAAAGGGGTGGAGGTTGTTTCTGGAAAACAAGAACTATGACAGGCAAACTATTGTCGCTGTCTTTTAGTACTCATAAAACTAATATATTTGTCAACTTTTTTAATATGTCTTATAGTTTTGAAGATATTAAAGCAAATAGTGGAAGGTCGCGTTGGCTCTTGGTCGCCCGCACATCCGAAAACGAGTGATTTAGCATCTATGGAAGTTACCGTTGTTCTTACACTGGAATCAGTCTACAAACCCACCAAATTTCATTTAAATCGGTCACCACCACTTGCCTGTGTTTCCTTGTTAGTTCGATATCACAGCTGTAACAGCAGTAAATAATGGTAATAACAAAATCTTTCATATTATGTATTTATTTTGGAAGTGCTTATAAAATATCATCACAAATATCAAATACAGGTCAAATATCAATACAGCTACTTGGAAAAGCGTATAGAATTGATTGAAGTTTAAATTTTTTCTATGGATACATTATTTTCTGTAAGATACTCTGTCTTTTGTTGATAACATTGCTTGCGAATATTTGATGCGTTCAAAATAATAATAAAAGTTGTGTGATAATATTATTGGTATGTACAATCTGCATTCAATATGTTTGGTATGGCGGTTCAAAGATGTTAGTTGTATAATATGTTTTTCACATGTTTAACATTCTTTTGCATGATAAATCTGGACACTATAGTGTGACCAAATAGATAGGGACCCGGACAATATGCGAACTAATTTAGCAATTCCCTTACCGCACTCATCCGCGCACCCTCATTTTTCACATTTGACGATCAGTCCCGTTCTGTTTGTTTACCGGTAATTTGTTTCTATTTCGCTATTTATCTGTTAAAGATTCAAATTTTGCGCCATGAATCTTTTGTCTCCGAATGTACCGCTTGATTCGACAGTAATACTTCAGGTCTCAATTCTACTTGGTTGCACTATAGTCTACGGATTCTACAAGTTTCTATTTATTAGTGTACGCCAGCTATTCATAAGCTCGGCATTGTTGTCTCATTTTTTTAATTTGATTAAAAATTTAAAAATGTAAAAGTGAGCCACTTAGGTCAAATTATCCAAATCATACAACAGGTATCCGACTTGCACAAACTTTGTATACGACTGCGTAATACGCAGGTATTGCAAATCAAGATATGCATTGTTATATCTAATGTCCTGGCTGTATTAATTATTGTGTTGACTATATTCCGGAATATACAAATTGTGGATTTTAAGGAAAGAAATATATGTTTCTTCACGTAAACGTTTTGTATCTATAAGAATCATTGTTTACGTGATCTTTCTTACTCGCTATTGTTGTAGTATCAAAAGTTCGTGGCTACTTTTTACTTCGGATACCTTCGTGCTGTTTGCGTCGTCTCCTTTTCATAAACTCGAAAACTATAAGGAAAATGTTGCCATTGTATGTTTATTACATTCGGAAAAAGTGTTTTGAACTATGAATTTTAGTTATCCGTGTAAAAGCGACTTGCGAAGCATCAGAAGCAAAAAAATGAGCATAAACTCTTTATACTCTTCTAGTAATTCTAGTAATTGCATTCGTTTAACTGACAGAAAAGTTGTACGGTATTCGTGAAATAAATGTGTGTAAAATTTTTAATTTCTGCACTTATACTGTTACACACAAATAAGCAATCATACGGGTATGAACTGCTATGACATCCATGAATTAAATACCGTTTACAAAAAAAAAACAAAACTTCAAACGAAGTGATTCTAAAGGAAATAAGGAGGAAAGTGGTGGGAAATTCTCTCTATATACAGCAATCATAATTTTCTTTAATTTTAAAACACCACTTCTTCATACATAGTTATAAAAATTACTGATAAAAGGAAATTACTGTATAAACTATTACGATATTGCTGGGGTAATGACATATTTCTTATTTAAAAACCGTAAGAAGTTCAACGAAAACATTAAACTACTAGTGTTTCTTCTTAATTGGAAAGATGCCAGTAACACAGAAACAGAGTGGAAGTTACCATGATCAATTAATTACGTGCTTAATTCTTTAAAAACCTTGTATCGAAATAAAGAAAGCACCATTACCATGTATAACGGGAATTCCCCACTGCCAGCGCAGTATTAGTTGGTAAGCGCAATCCGCAAAACTAAGTACAGCCTAGATTATATACTACACATATAGCGTGTCACAGGTAAAATAGTAAATGTTGTAAGTAGTGATAATATTGACGATTTCGAAAAAAAAATCCATATAACACATGTCCAAATGGCAACTGTTGAGGTCGTCTTCACAGTCATTTATATATAAGGGCAGCACTATTCATAATTCGAATGATCAATTCGTCTCTTTTGTTTACCTGTTTGTTGTTGTAGGCTTTGTCTTACAATTATCTCCACAAAGAGATTAAGTCCAAGGACCTTGGTGATCAAGGAACGCGACCATTTCTGCCGATTCATCTTCCCGTGAATGTAAAGTTTAGATGATGCCACGTATGTAGAATGTAGATAGATTATATTCCTCCCTTTATCCAAAGAAACCTCTTCTGGTACAGTTCGAAGCTCGTTTTCAAGTAATTCTAGATAATGGGACCTAATCAACTGATCATACCCACATCTCACATTTCTAGAGAAACGCTCTGGTGTCCCTCCTATAACATTTTTGGGTGTTATCCGGCCACCGATATGAGTTACGAATGTTAGTGATATTGTAAATAAACACGATACTTGAGGAAATATAAAGTATATAATTAAACAGAATTACAGCTAAGAACCTCTTGGTTGGATTATAATAATATCTCGTACTTTCGCAAACATATTACAAACGCGAAAATTTGTGTACGACTTTGCATACTACTAGCTGGAATTTCATTGCATCTACCATACACTTCACATCGTATGGACCTATATACTTGCCTCAAGTCAATAGATAAAATAGCCAGGAAAAAGCTCGAATTCATAAAATTGAGTGTGTCCTTTTGTCGTCGTCGCCTACTACGAATAAATATATAAAAAGAGGGAACGTCCGGTTTCGGTCGAATGGAAACAAGAGGAATGCGGTCAATAAATCCGGGACAAAAATCACAGAACCATCAAACCCGCCGTATATAGAGTATACATACGAAAAACGTACGTCCATTCTATACCCAGACACACCCCTGTGTGTCCCGGAAGGAAGAACAACAATTGAGAAGTCAAGCATAAACTTCGAACGTCAACCGTTCCATACAAGCAGGGAAGGCAGAGGTATAGCGTGTTCACAATGAAAATTTTATAGATTTCGGCGAAAACGCCGTCGGCGAAACTGACTACGAATGAAATAAAAAAATAAAAAAGTCGGTGGGGAATGGGAAGAGAGGCAAGGACGCGATCGCAGCAGCCACCGGGAAAAGAACTGTATAGCTAGCGAGAACAGCGACCTATATATACAGCAGGCGATATGATTTATCATTTGCGCTCCAGTTTCTTAGGCAGCCGGTTCCCCCTTTTAGTAGTACATTTGTTTCCTTGTTATGACATATTAAATAAAATTTCTTAGCGCGCGGCAGGAGAAAGCTCGAACAATTATTACGGTACCGTGAGCGGTCATTCAAAATTAATGACTTGTTAATAATTTATTTCTCTTACAGTACAATATATTGCAAGTTTAAATTATGGTCGGACAGGGAAAGGAGACGTTGGTAGCTCGATATCGCTTATAAACTTGGTAAATCTAGCTTTTCATAAGTGTATAGATAAGAATCGCATTTAGTTGTGAAGTATTATTATCTAGTTCTTATTTCTCTATCGCGCTACTGCTAAAATAAATCCTTATCATAGCATTGTTAGAAATTATTAACTACTATGATCAACTAATTTCTCCTAAATATTTTGACTGAAAGACGACGTTCAACTCTGCATTTCGATGTACAGTTTATTCCAGAATTAATGTCGTGGGTCTACAGGGGCGATATCAAACTTTCTTCCTTATGGGTGTGGCTTATATCGAATATTCTCCGCTCTCGGAAATAAATCGCTTGTATTAGCATATTTACTTAGATATATTTGTATACCTGCCTGCGAGTTATTGCGAGTTTATAGAAATTGAAAGCGTGAATGCATACATAGTATGCAATCGTTTATTTTAGGAATATGTATGCTTATAGTAATTAACTTAGTTTAAACTGCAATGAAACGTATGCATGAGAGTACACATATGTATGTGCATTCGTTAGTTTTAACACGGATACAAGCAATTGTAATAAAGAGAAAATTGAAATAGTTATAATAATATGTAAAAACAAATCGGTTGATCTAAGAAGACGATAAAAATATCTCAAAATGCAATAGCAAATCCCATAAATCGTATCGCTTAAATATTAATATCATTACTTGAATTGAATTGAAAATAAAAGAATATACTATTTCAGAATAACTTGTATAATAATCGCTCACATTTCAGGTGAATCTTATTATTCAATATTTAAAATGTAGGTAACTAGTAAAAATACATAAATAAATTACTTACATAAATAGGTTACTTTTTAACTAGAAATAAATGAAATAAAAAACATATTCCTTCCTGAGACATTTTTGAAACTTCGCTTTTTTATTTTTATTTTGCTTTCATTTCTATTTTGTAATCTATAATTTTAGTTAGTAATATTAAATTGAAGCTAAATGACTTTTCGTTCGTTCCAAGTTCAGAATATTTTATGCAAAGAATGTATGTGCAATACGACTATTTTGAATAGTCATCTTTTTTTGTCTTTTCGTACTTCAATTTGTCAACTGTTCCGAGCATATTAAAAGTAACCACACGGACATCAAAGGTGCCGACGTGTGTTATCCTTACCATTGTGCTATAGTGCGAATAACGTTTGGGGCATGCATGCGTTTCTTAAAATGATTTATACGTTACATATACGTGTATTCGGAAATTTAGTCGTTGATGAAGTGTCAAACATTTACGAGATTTTGTCTTTCATTGTGCTTGTTTGTTTTCAAAAAACCTTTTATAAAGATATATGTATGCTTGTTTTTATTTATCGTATACTGTTATCATTCGATAATTGTTATCAAAATAGTTCCGTCCCAAACCGAACACATTAAGCGGCGTCCACTGTATTTCAATTTTATACTTAGATATTAGCTGTTTTTTCCTGAATTGCATTTCATCTTATTAAATAAATCTACCCATCAATCGATAAAATTAGGGGTAAAACTTAAAAGTATTAAGAGCCATTATCTATGTAATTATATTTCTTCGAATAATGGTCATTCGGTAGGTTCTTGTTGTTACATTAAGGAACTATTAATTACACACACATTTTAAAAAATTTATTAGAATGAGATAATGAGAAACAAATGTAATTCCACAACTTACAATAATACCACTTTCCATTTTAGTTTTTGTTACTTAAAACGCATTAGCTTGAAACTAAATAGATACTCTTACGAGTAGTGAAAACGATACTTATTGTTATTGACGTATAAATGCTTATATTCCAACAATTTAAGAGTTGAATAAAATATAGTAAACAATTGCTATCGTTAATTATTAAGCAGTTGTTATGTCAAATTAAATTAATTCTTTAGTTATACATATGTAAGTTTGTTACATACGTAGGTAAAGGATTGATTCGTTTTTTAATAGTTTGCGGTGATATATGTATATACAGGGTGAGACATTAGTGAGTCAAAGCTCAATATATCCCTTATTATTGAAGATATCAAAAAGCTTTGTGTACAAGAATCATAGACAGTCTTAAACTACACATTTTAAAATTAATTTCATATATACAGGATGTTTGATATCGCTAGGGTGAACCAAACATACATTTTCTTAAATGGAACACACTATATATTATTTCAAATTTGGATTAAGCCCATCTTCCTCGTTCTTTCAATATAAGGTTTCATTGGTCAATTTTGTGTGAAAATCGTTACGTATTTAACGTCCTGTGTATTCCATACGAAACAGCTTGAAATTATTTTTTTACTGGAATAACTTTTTTATACTCCTACACTTTTATAACGAAGTGGTGTTTTCCCAATACTACGAAAACTGTGTACAGGGCGATTCAAAACACAAATGCATTATTTTCTAATTTTTTTTAATGGAACACCCTGTATTTTATATTAAGAAAGGGAAGAATACTTGATATACTTTCATTTTCATTAACCATTTCCTATATCTAAAATGGTTAGTTTCTGAGATATTTAACGATTTTTAAAGAAATGTGAGCATTTTGGCAATAATTGGAATATAATACATTGGCCATGAAAAGGTGACATTAAAAAAGTCTGAATCATATTATTTATCAGTTAATCAACTAGTTTTATTTGTTAGTATAGTTTCTTAGATTTTGCAAATTTAATTACTCTTTAAAATTTTTCTGTTGAGGAATTGACAGACATGATATGGGTACTAGGAGAATGAAAAATTATCTACTTGCTAAACGAATTTTCCAGGAGAGATATCCTGCCCGATGACAACCTGAAACAATAACGCTGGAAAGGTTAATGGATCGCTTTACTCGGACAGGTTCTGTAATATATGAAAAAGATGAAAGAGCGAAAACTGTTCTTACCGAGGAAAAAGAATTCAATGTGGTTCTTGCAGTTACGGACAATCCACATATTAGTACCAGAGAAATCTCGCGGCAACAAGATATTAGTCAAAAGGCTGTCCGAAGAATACTCTGTAAAAATAAATTTCATCCATATCGTATGCGATTGCATCAAGAGTTACTCGACGATGACTTGGCCCGTAGAGTTGCTTTTCGCGAATGGGCTCAACAACAAATCCGCAACCAAAGAGATTTCTTTAATTTTGTTCTTTTTTGAGATGAAGCTACATTTCATAAGAATGGAAATTTAAATCGCCATAATTTTCATTATTATGCTACAAGTAATCTTTATTTTGTAGGAAATTATAGTCAAAATAGGTGGTCTTTGAATGTATGGGGTGGAATAATTGGAGACTACGTAATTGGACTACATTTTTTCACAGGCCGAGTGAATGGTCAGGTTTATTTAGACTTCTTAGAAAACCATTTACCATTATTGCTGAAAAATGTTCCCATCAATATTCGTCAAAATATGTGGTATTTACATGACGGGACTCCGGTACATCACACTAGACCGATTCATAATTATTTAAATACACATTTTCCTGTAAAGTGGATAGGAAGAGGAGGACCAACTACATGGCCAGCCAGATCCCCACAGCTAACTAAAATTGACTTTTTCATGTGGGGTTATGTAAAAGACTTTGTGTATAAAACATCGGCAACTACGCAAGATGATATGAAGAATAGAATAAGACAAGCGTTCTATAGCATTAATATAGAAATGTTAAGAAATGTAAGTCGATTATTCGTTGTATTGATGTTTTTGGAGGACATTTTGAGCATTTATTGTGAACCTTGTTGTATTTAAGCTTTGGCTAAAATGGTAAAATATTAATTATCGGTATAAGTTTTTTATTTTGTAGTTTTTAGATTATTTTAATTAATGATTTAGCATTTTTCTAATGTCACTTTTTCATGGCTAATTGTATTATATTCCAATTATTGCCAAAATGCTCAAATTTGTTTAAAAATCCTTAAATATCTCAGAAACTAACCATTTTAGATATAGGGAATGGTGAATGAAAATGAAAGTATATCAAGTATTCTTCCCTTTCTTAATATAAAATACAGGGTGTTCCATTAAAAAAAAAAGAAAATAATGCATTTGTGTTTTGAATCACACTGTACACAGTTTTCGTAATATTGGGAAAACACTACTTCGTTATAAAAGTGTAACAGTATAAAAAACTTATTCCAGTAAAAAAATAATTTCAAGCTGTTTCGTATGGAATACACAGGACGTTAAATACGTAACGATTTTCACACAAAATTGACCATAACTTCTGAAATACTCGGTATAACTCAATGAAACCTTATATTGAAAGAACGAGGAACATGGGCTCAATCCAAATTTGAAATAATATATAGTGTGTTCCATTTAAGAAAATGTATGTTTGGTTCTCCCTAGCGATATGAAACACCCTGTATATATGAAATTAATTTTAAAATGTGTAGCTTAAGACCGTCTATGATTCTTGTACATAAAGTTTTTTGATATCTTCAATATTAAGGGATATATTGAGCTTTGACGCACTAATGCCTCACTCTATATATGTAATAGGGTGTACCTCTTGTATATCTTTTTGTAACTATGACAAAGTTTACGATAAGGTAATGAAACGTTAGCATTTCTCGACTATTTCATTATCCAACCGTTCTAAAAGCGATCGCCTCGGTAAGAACGGCCCCGGGCGACGTATAAGCTCCTCCCATAAGGAAGAAAGTTAGATATCGCCCCTGTAGACCCACGACATTAATTCTGGAATAAACTGTACATGCTTCCAAAATAATACGCAAAAAATCAAAACCACTCTATCATACGCAATTTTTTGTTAAAATTAGAAAAATGAATATCGAAGGATTGCATGGACCAATTTCTTAGATGGAATCCGCCCGTGTCGCGTATTTAATTTAACAAGCTGTGTTCCGTGATTATTGCAAATATTTAGTTTGAATATAAGTTCACCTATAGACTGACCTGGGATATGGGCTAAAATAGGCAAAAGCAATGTTTAACTGGGCTTTTGTGATCTTACAGCATATTGACTGGCATTCAACGAACCTGATGCTCTCGTAGTGTTAGAGTTAGTGAAGAATTCCACCGTTTCAGATTTACTTAAACGTGTTTAGAAGACCAATATTTATACTTTCAATTTAGCAGGCAGTTGTTGAATCTAACCATGTTATGCGTACTCGTTTTTGTTTCAGAAAATAGATGAAAGCGAAAAAAGTAATTGTAAAAATTCAAAGATAGCTCAAATCATGAAGAGGGGTAGTCTTCTTATTATTCATGGGAAAATTAGTCAAGACGAAGGAAATAAATAATAAAAGTTATTATTATTGACAAGCTGCTCATAAACATAATTCATTTGGGATGTTTGATCTTTACAAATTCTATTCAACAATAGATAGGAGCAGATTCACTTTTAGTTCACTTACCTTTAAATTTCGTAAAAAAACACATGTAAATAGATTCTTTCGATATCTTGATGTGTATAGCGGCTATGGTCTCCCAATTCGGTAAAATCTCTCAAGTATCTAATCTAAAGCATTTCGAAATATTATGCAACTAACTGAGTTTAATTGCGAAGCAGAAAGTTTTCCTAGCTACAAAAATATCTATGACTATTACATTAAATACAAACGAAAGTAAGAAAATGCTTAAAAGTTTAGAAAAGTAAACTTAAATGATATGTGTATATTTCTGTCGATTTGGGACTACGGTCAAAATAAATATGTAGCTAGTTGATATGGAATCATCTACCTTCGGCGTCGCCAATAACACCCGACCGCACGTTGCGCGTGTTGTACAGACTTTTCTAGAAGAGCATCACATATAACTGCTCCCATGGAGAGTTCGTTCTGAATCTGATAGAATATGTCTGATCGGTCGGACACTTCGACGTTATCCGGCTCCTCTAGCTAACATTGAGGAGCTATGGAGGCAAGTTAAAGCAGCGTGATTGGCCATCCCTTCCGCTTCTATACAACGACTTATTGACTCCATGCCGTGTCGTGTAGTGATGGTACACGCTGTTTGCGGAGGATACTCTCGATTACCACTATACCACTTTAATACTGCTTCCATGCCAAATTTCACTCTTAGATGATACTTGTGACTAGGGTGTACTCGTGACTTTTTTCCAGGAGTGTATTTTACTTGAAGTACAGTATAGGAATATGTTTGTATGTCGATTAGCAATAATTGCATCATTGCATGGGTATCTATGTCTCTGGCGGGTGTCAGAGAAATTTTGTTTTGCGACTTCTCTTGAATACTAGAAATATATGTCTTCATTTTAGCGAAAGTGTCAGATGCGTCGGCTTTTAAGGTATTTAAAGACAAGTAGTAACTTTGTTAATTTAAGTAAGAACATAATATGAAAACGTTGAGCATTATCAAACACAATAAACCAAAAAATGCCTGACGTAGACGCTCACGGTCAGAATCATTTATCAATCATCAGTCTACTAGCAAAAGCAATTAAAGAAAGATTTTAAAGATGGATTATAGTATCTATCTATCAGCCGTTATCAACGTCACGCTGAATACTAGACCCTACTCGTGGCATGGGAAGAAAATAAAAGGAAGCGGATATGGATTACTAGTTATCGACCACATTTTAGGTGATACGGCTGCCGAATAATCGTAGTAGCGTTTTATTTGGACAATTCTCTCAACTTAGTGATTAGGTTAAAATGTTTCCCAATCTGTTTAAAAATCGCGCCAAGGTACTTATACGCAACTAAACTGCAAGGTACAAGTATTCTGTCATTAATTGGAATTTTTGTGCTTTTGTTTGATAAGATTGTATAGACGTGTTCTATCAAAACTAATGCTACAAAGTGCACAAAACTTTAGAAAACGTTCGTAACTTATTTGAACGCATTTCTGCGCATGGTTTTGCAACGTTTTGCGTGGTGTATTGCATCAATTTAGATTTAGCTTTAGTTTCAAATCTTTTATACAACTTTTGAGTAAGTTTGCATAGAAATAGAAATGCTTAAATTGCGAAATATTAGAAATTTGTGTGGTTTCTTTTTATAAATGGTCACAATTGAATCTTATGAACACTATTATTTACTTAAGCAGCCTTATGGTCTGCATATACAATATCTTTCTTGTGATGGGTGCAACTGCAGAAATTTCCTAAGATATATTGCTTGTCAAAACACTGCAGCTATTTTTACTGTGTGTAGGTACATATATTTTCACAGCTCTGTCACAGTCTTATCTCGTCCTATGTAATGTTGCGCTGTTAATAGGGTCCCAACAGTGAATGGTAGGTCTATCGAATTATTAACTTTCCGAGACGTAGATATCACAATTTTCTCGGGGTAAGTGCGTAGTCTTGACTTGACGACCATGCCACTTTGCTCTTACCACACTCTATTCACTCTTATCATCTTAGGAAAAAAGTAGGATGAATCTCGACAATTTATACATTATAAAAATGCATGTGCAAAAAAATAAAGAAACGAAGATAAGTTACATTTTTATTATAAACACTTTTAAGGCGGACGGTGACATTTTTCTTGGATAATTTTATCCCGATTGATTTACTCTTGGCTGTTAGCGGAAAAGTGATTAACAATGTAATATTATAAATGGCGGCGCAGTGCTACAACAAGGCCATTGAACATATTTAACACATACAAATTACACAGCAAAAGCTGCACCGATATCAGACGAGCAATACAGCTTAAGAAGCTAGTGCAACTAGCACTCACCACAACTAAAAAGTTTTAAGATTTTAATTAAAGTAATTGTTTAAATTTACTTCAATGATATTTGTAGGCGATTGAAATTGTGTATGACTACATTATCTTTTTAAGGCCAGCTATCTTTCCACTTGTATATCACTAAAACAGGAATGAATTAGCAATCATTTTATTCCATATCACAAACTTTAAAATACTTCTTTAGTCGAAGAAATTGATGTGTCAAATAAAAAAATATTTATTATTAAAAACAAAGAAATCATTGATATATGGAATTATGTTTATATTCTCAAAAGGTATTAAAACTGTTGTCAGTGTAAAGTTATTATACCTATACGAAATGATTTGAATTATCCGTAAATATATCAATGTATTTTTTGTCAAGTTCAAACGATTCTGGAAAGAACATGCCAAAAAATTTAGTCAAGATGGTAATTCAATAAAAATCAAACGTGAATTAAATTATTATAAATCACACTTAAATTATTAATATCGGCTCTAAAATTGATAGCGTTGTTTTCTTCGTTGATAGACGGTTTTCTAAATCTTAGTATTGTCGAAATAAAAATGATATCGTCTATCTTCAGAGTGCTTATACAAAGCAGTTTCAGTGATTATGTTATATTATTCCTTCACTTACAAGTAGAAACATATCTGGAATTACAAAGATGGATAGGTA
This sequence comes from Holotrichia oblita, assembly GCA_023690525.1. Classification (NCBI taxonomy): domain Eukaryota; kingdom Metazoa; phylum Arthropoda; class Insecta; order Coleoptera; family Scarabaeidae; genus Holotrichia; species Holotrichia oblita. Next base: position 27,956,024 of record CM043021.1, read on the forward strand.
CTTACAGGCCATAATTTTTATATATAATTTGTCAACGTTTTGAATACTTAGCTTTATTACTATTCCTTGAATAGCATAAAAATGTGAGGATATTTTTTTCAAAATACACCAAAAATGATTTTGAAGAGAATCTCTACTGATACTTGTTCAATAAATATTACTGCACTCTGGTATACTTAAGTATGTCTAGACTACATTAGTCTTGTGAGTAATACAATTACGTTTAACGTATGTGAGAAGTATTAGCAGAATAACATGCCTTAAATATGCAGTAATTAATTAATAGTGTTATTTCCACGCGAAACAACGTACATTTTGAAATTGCTGCCCATAGTTTTAGTTGCTGATGATATATGTATGTATGTATATAAGACGTCAACCTATATTGCGTTCATCCCCTGTACCTAGTAAAGTCAGAACTAGTATCAACCCGAAAACTGGCTTCCAGACCATGCACGATAGAGGAAATAAGCCTAGAATTAGTTTGCAACACGAAGTGCTGTATAATATATATATAATATAATATGGGATAACGAGGCGAAAGCAACAAATCGAGTATTCAGAGTGACGTTGATGACGATGAACACTTAATCTTAATCTAAATCTAAATGCGTCAATACTATAAAATAGTGCAATGGAATTAATACATTGCAACTAACTTAATGCCATAATTTAGTCTAGAATATGATTCGAAGAGTGTATGCGGTGATAGATGCATATCAGCAGCAATCAGCAGATATTAATATGCTGTAATGAGTTGATATTAAAACACACACTAAAGCAACTTTTCCTCAAATTGTGCATATTCCTTAAATATTTCTAATACACTTGCTGCTGCTGGTTAAAAGGGAACTTTTCTTCTTATAGATTTCACATATCCAAGTCGGCTGAAGTGTAACTGAATGATTTCGCAAATATATTTGCAATTCAGATCATTTCGCGAACTATAGTGCCCTAAAACGTCAACAAGTAAATAAGTGTTTACGGAATAATTAAACCGGAAACTCTCAAGTCTTCTCCGTAATATAATAGTATATTTGTAACCTCGAGATATTTTCATTCCGCTCGAATAAAATACCACCGTACTCCATCTCTTACGCTCCCATCTTACCATTTCTGCTTCTTAAATGCTCAAAGCTAACGAAAATAATAGAATACTCAAGTTCGTCACAAACACACAACCAAGCAAAGTCCCATTCGTTTTGTGTTTAAAGTTCGTCCATAGTTGCGTCCTGGTCTCCGGTTGTTGTATAAAGGCCTTTTCGTCGTACACTACGTTCTCGGAGGGGGCATTGTAAATGTGTTTTGTGTTTACAATTTGCATAGTCAACATTTCATCTCAGAGCACGAAGAGACTCGGAGAACTAAACGGTTCAAACTCTCGTCTAGGTTTGTCATTGTGGATTATGACATTGGGCAAAACAACAGTAGCAATAGTGAACGTTATTTTAAAATTTAAAAACACATTAATAAGAGTCAGGTTTTTAAAAACACAAATGCAGTTATTTGTGTAACCAATAAATCACTGCTATTATTTTAATTAAAATAAATTAAATCATGAAGTAGTCATCTTAAGCATTATGTGAAATTACATTTTGGCTGTCGAAAATTGGATAAATTAGAACGTAGAAGACTTCATATGTATAACTAAAAGCTCAATGTAAGTGTGTAGAGAGTTTGAAATCTAGGGTCAAGTAGAATTTCCGAGACTAATCTAACTTCAAAACTTGTTCACAATGATCAGAGGAATAGTCCACGAATTTAATTAACAAAAAAGTACTTAATATGACAACGAATGACATATAATTTACGGAATCGTCACTCAGTGGAGACGTCTGATCATGAATGAATATAAACAATTGTAAAAAACGCTTTGATAGTTTTTCAATGTTTTCACCGTCACTATGTAACACATTAAAATTTATTATAAATTTATCCATCAAGACTTGCATTTTTTCCCAATAAATCGAAACGCACTAGAATATGTTTTTTTCTTAAGAGAGGACAAATCTCTTGACAGTTACATGCCTATTTCCATCTCCTTGAAATTTGACTAAAGCCTTTGATTACGTAATCTACTCTTACTTATGTTGTAACAAATTTTGTGTGTTCTAACGTTAACATAACTTTTTATGAGACAGATCTCTCGTCAATTTAACTGTTCTCACTAAATACGTACATATCATAGAATTCTTGACAATAGGGGTCAGGTCAATGTTATTTATGCAGACTTTCGGAGTTACGTTTGGCCTTAGCTCATCACTTTTACAATTATTGCATTCATGCTTACATAACAGATGTACATTCCTTTTCAATAACGATAGACCCTAGGATTTCTTTTCCACATCTGCAGTCTCTCAACGACCCAGTTTAGATCCATTGTTGTTTGTGCTGGTAATTATTTTTTAACATTAATCACACGTCCTGCTCTCGTCTCCTCAACTTACCTCAAGATTTATGTCTCCATTGCATTATGCGATGAGATTGTTAATTTAAAAAGCAACTTAAATGTTCTAATCTCTAATTGGCGTGATAAATTGAATCTGCATCTAAACGTTTCCAAATGTTACAGTGTATCATACACTAAAAGTAATCCGACAATACTATGTACAGTCACTGACAGAGGTAATGTCTCCTCCCAGAAACCCGAAATCAAACCTTTCTTCCTAATGGGAGTGGCTTGATTTCAACCGTTGTCACAAGTCGGTAGGTACGTCATTTCCATATTTACCCACAGGGATTTATTTCCATACAGTTCAATTTATATTTCCGATAAATAAGACGAATAAGTTACGAAAGCCGTTGCAAGCGATATATAAATACGAATACGGCTTGTATCGAATATTGTGCGAGCTTTCTGATCGTTTTATATTATACTCTAATATTTAATAATGTTAATTTATTGATTTTAGAACATTTAAAAATGCAATGTTACTAAATTATCTTCTTTCGGTGGTAACAATTAATTTTAGATGTAAATTATTTAAGAATCAGAGAATGTAAGATTTCGTAGGCTTTTATTGTCTGCGTCAATTCTAATTTAATCTTCTTACGTGCTTCGTCGTATTATTGCAGTTTTGCTTGACGTTTTGTTGCCCATGCTGCAGCTTCTACGGAATCTGTTGTCAGGCAGTCTAATAGCAGATACTGAAGATACTGGATAAAGACACATAGAGCCAGCTTACGACAACGCCACAAAACGCCGAAGAAAATTACATTGCAATTCTAAATATAATAGAGCTAAAAGCTAGTAAGAAAATAAAAAAACTAGAAAACATAAATTCTACAATATATAATGTAAAAAATAATTAATTAATACCCAGTTGATGTAGTACCCCATTTTGAAAACGAGCTCATCTGGTTTGAGCTGGTTTTGAAAACAGGTTACCTGGTTTTCAAAACTAGATTCAAGTCCGCTGGCAGCTGACAAGTCAATACAGTGAGTACAGGCTGTTCACGTCCAGTGGTTGTGCCGAAAGTGAGGTAGTTTATCTGTCTATTGTCCACAAATTAGGAAGTTTTTCAAAGATGAAAATTTTAAACGTACCATCAATGATTTAGAGCTAGCAGCATGCTCTTCGTTTAAAAATGTTTGCATACATTTTCTGAGAAATCAAAAGAGTGAAAGCTATGAAATCATAACTAATTTGCTAAAGAACTATAAAAATTTAGAGTGCCAAATGTTGTTCAAAGTTTATTTTCGCAGTCACATTTGTATTTCTGTCCTGCTAATTTAGGAAGAATGTGTGACGAGCAGGGCGGTAAAGATTTCATCAAGATTTTGCAGAAATGGGAAAGCGACAGCAGGGTTCCATGGAACGCTGTAGTTCCTCTGTGTATTTATAGTACAAATACAATATCAATTATTTTTACGTTCAAGGATTACTAAGGTTTTAAATGCACGAAAAAGACATATTTTTCGGACTGTCACCAGAAAAGCATTCGGAAACCGCAAAAAATACAAGCTAATATGGCCAATAAGAGATGATAGAGAGTTATTAAACGTATTCAAAAATGCAATAATATATAGGTTGTTCTACTTAAAAAAAGTTACTCTCATCCATGTCAACTTAGTTAAAGTGAACATTCATTTTGGATGACCCTGTATACTTAGTATTTGAACGATATCGCTCAGATATAGCGGATTCATATGTTGACTAGGATTAATTTTCATTTTCAGTTGTTAATCCGACTGCGGCGGCCTCCAAAATACAACATTTCTATTGTTGTGTCTACAAAGACCAGGAGTGTTACATATACGTAACGAAGTCCTTATTGCCTGGACATTGGTTGCTAGTCAGGCATTGGTTGCACTATTAGGCGCTGTTTTCTGTCCCAATAATTGATGGGTGAAACCTGGGGCTTGGATTCAACTGTTTATTGTATAAAGACAGTACTCTATGTGATAGAATTCAATGTGAATTCTAGGATTACTGCTGCCGAAATTGTTGATAAGGTGCTTGCGCCAGGGATTGCGTTGTTGGTTACTGAGGATGATGCGGGTATTGTTTCGTCGTAGTCAATGTGAGTGCTTCTGTCGCCATATAAATAACATGTGAATGAACTTAGACAAGATAATACATAAAATATTCTGGTTTAGTGACTTCTACAATATTTATTTATTTTGGATAGATGACAATTTGAAACACGACACCACATACATAAATTACATAGATACTTATGTCAAATTAAAATGCAACTAAATAACTAGGTCCCACAACATAATTTTCCTTAAACTTATTTACTCATTAAGTACTGTTTATAATGCTTAAACTTGACTTGAGTAACCTTTAACTTTAACTTAAACTTTAGTCTCCTCATCATCAATGCTAGCTAGACGAACTCTATAAGATCGTCCATCCGGCAAGACAAACGTTCCTTCCTCGTGAACTCTTCCTTTAAAGATTTTTCTACGGGAGCGCCGTTTTAATAAAAAAGATAATAAACTTACTATCATTACGGCAAGAACGGTATCTAAAATCGAATAGTGAATGTTAGTGTTATTAATTTTGTTCTCTTCTTGTCGTAATTTAGTTAAGTCCTGGAATACATCATTGAGGTGCTTTTCCTCATTTGGTTTAAAACTTTGTTGATCTAGCTGTTTTGATGGCAGGGTAACCGCTTAGGAATAGAAAGTTGTGAAATTTGTTAAAAGGTTTTAGATATTGTCTAGTCTTATTTTGTCTGAGGATAGACACATGACGCTCGTAAGCTCTCAAGGTTCTGTCCTTACAGTTAGCGGTGCAACCACTAGATAATTGAATGATGTCCGTTTACGGCAACTTTGTCAACCATTGTCGAACCGTTCACCAAACGCGTGATGGTAAAGACGAGATGAGGTTAAATTAGGCACGGGCCTTAATTCCCCTTCGCAAGTGATTCCATCCGAAATCGGTTGTGCCGAAGTCCCTAAAAAATATTTATTTTCTATTTTCTTAAATCGACTAAACTCGTCAGCGCTGACAGTCATGACTACGTCAGATCTCTCATTCATAGCTACAATTGGATGATTAATTTAAGTTTTAATATATTTTGTTCCTTGTAGAGGCAATGGTACCGACCTCAACTTTTTGTTTTTTTTTCGAGGAGAGGAAAAAGCTTGCATTAGACTACCACACAGTTCTAAATCGTGGCTTGTGTCAGATTCTTACTGACTAAAAAGCCTCTCTTCCTCGGCATATCGCTTTTTCACACTGGTATCCACTCACGCATTACTTCAGTACGTCGCATTCCTGCTTGGTGGCCTTCCTGGTGACAGGGGATGCAATAAGGCTGGTTTGTACATTCAGCTGCTTTGTGCCCTTCCTTTCTACATTTTAGGCATATGTTTCCGCGGTCAGGCCCTTTGCACTCGGGTCTGGCATGTCCGTTTTCTAGACACCTCTAACACCTAATTCGACTTGAAATTGGCTAAAGTGTTGAGCCGCAGGCGCCTAGGCGGTTAGCCCATATCCTGCTAATTTCCTGTAACACCTAATGTCTTTTGGCCGTTCAATGATCCTACATTGTGTCCACCCAACTTTAATCCTCTTAAGCTTCAACAACATTTCAGCTGCCTCCTCCGCCATCACAAGCGTGGCATTCTGCCTGCTACCAAACGCTGGTCTCAATGCCCTAACTTCGAGGCTGTCGGCTGCTATTGATACTTCTTTGCATATCGCTTCCCTGATTTCCTCGGTTGTAGCTATTTGATCCATGCCTTTAATGTATAACACTATTTTGTTTGTCAGGCTAGCTGTACTTACTGCGGGCAATTTCTTTTTTATTTCACTTTTTAGCGCTGCCACTTTGCCTGGCCCTTCGCTGACTGTTACTAATAGATCTCCTTTCCGGGTTCTATGGATATCTTTGATGTCTACACCAATGTCGCTGGGATTTATACTTTCCCGCACGGTTTTCAGAAGATCCGCGTATGTTTTCCCTTCCATTTTTATCAGTAGAGGATCCTGTTTGGGTTTTCGCTGCTTGGTCTCAGTCCTGACATCTTCGACCCCTCCGTCCTTGGTTTTTGGCGGTTGTGATACCTCCTTCCGCTTAGCAATGGTATACATCTTGATCACAGCGTCACTGTCCGAAAACAGGTATTCCACTATCCAGCCCACATGACTTCAGTTACTCTGCCTAGCTCTGGGATAGCCAGTTTGTATGGTGTTTGCTGCTTCGCCATTAAGTTCTTAAGACACTGGATAGCCACAAAGACTGTTTTATCATCTGGCTCTTCTCTCACATCACCGTTGCCTATTATCGTGTAGCTAATTCGCCTCGATTCATTTACAAGTACGCCACCCTCTCCAAGAAATCCCAAGGTATGGATTATCACAGCAACTTCCCCGGGTTCTTTTCTTTGTTTCTTCTAGCCGGCTTTCCCACCAAACCGAGTTATAGCTGCTCCATAGTCTTGAAATTCTTGTGGCATGGGAGCACGGCCTCGAAGTTACTTGGGGCTTCCCGTATGTATCCCTCCTCGATTTCGATTTTGGAGAAAGCTAATACGATACAAACTAAATATTAATCTTTTAGTAGAACCTTAAGAGTCGATATTTCAAACAAAACTTGAGCTGAAATCTTCGTCATAACATCTATCGGAAAAGATTTTCCACGATGTAGCATTTCGATAACAGTCTGTAATTGTCTTAGAATTTGGTCTGATGTAATATGGAAAGGATGAACTATTCCTTGTTTAGCGGCTACCACAGAAAGTAGAGAACGGGTGGAGGGGAGGGAGGGGGGATTCAAAAACAACATGCTCTTGTAAGGTGTCTCGCTGTTCTATCACTTCTTTCTTTAGCCAGTTTAAACTCTTAGCAAGAAGTTATTCAATATACCGTACATGTCCTAGAGTGTCGTTTAAAGTGTGTGTAGTGTTTTGTATTAGATGTTTGTCGAGATACAATGTCAGTCAATTTGATTTGTTTGTCAGTCAGTTGGCTAATTAACGTATCGTACCGTTGACCAGCGGCGTCGCTCAGGGTACCGAATAAAACTTTGGCACCGTCGCCGTTTATATTTAGGACACCACGTTTACTGCGCCCGTGAGCTGGAAAATTTTCGACTAAACCTTTTCCGGTCACTATTTTTTCATCTGCTTTGAAAACGTTTGGATTTATCATTGGAACATTCAAATTTACTTTCTCTCTTCGGGATCATTCTTCAGCTTTGTTACTAGTAAACTGGAGTACGCGCTTTCGCAATAAAGAAAATACAACTACATTTCCGCAAGTTCCTGTCCGCAGAGCGATATAGACTTCGCGTAGCTGTTACAAAGGTATGTTTGAGAACCATTCCTGGCACGTAATTCTTTCATAATAGTTTATTTCTATTGTTGTGTATTTTTCTTATTTGTATTACTATTATTTGCACTGGACTGTTTGTATGTATTAATAATTTATTTTTCCCGTCAACCGTAGAACAATAAACGATATTATTATTATCTTGAGTTTAGGGAAAGTATCGACCGTACTTGTTAAGCAAATTTTATTAAAAAACCGGATATGTAGTCTGTATTGTTAATAGAAACTCTTTGTCTAAATTCTCAAGTTTGTGTCCTCTTATTCAGAACTACTTCCGGAGAAAAAAAAAGACTCTTGTCTTAAAACACAAAGTTTTAAAACAGGAAAGTCTCAACTAAGTAAACGATAAACATGTTAACAAATTTAAAATTCTAAACATAAAAAATTTTCTGTACGATGAGATCTGTATAAATACCCCTATAAAAACGTTTCTATACAAATATTCTCTGCTCAATATGAACCTTTTAAAAGCAAATTAACGTCACTATGTCGTACTCTATATATAAAAGTAGGTTTATGAAATGCACAATATGCTGAAAATCATTGCGCATGTGACATGGCATCTGTTTATGAAGCAATTTGCGTAAAATCTAATTAACCGTCTTTCCATCTCTCTGACCACCGCTGAGCCTATGTGTGCGATGTATATATACATACATATACATATGTATGTATATACATACGATTGACGCATCAGCTACCTGTTATTCGAAGTGTGTACAAGTGAATTTACAGTCGACTTGCCCAGAAAAACGGGCCACGGCAATCATTTAGACTGTAAAATTTTTCAAGTTCTACCGCTGGCGGTAATCGGGTTGAAAATTTACATGAGCGAATCGTCGAAACTGGAACGAAATGAGAGAAAAAGAGATGAAAACAACGAAACACATGGCGCAGGAAAACGGACGTTCAATAGCTCCATCGTTACGTATGATAACTAGGACAGTAACTGTAACTGTTCGATTAAACGAATAGTTTTAATTCGTATTCTAATCGACGAATGTTTTTTCTTTTCTGTGCAGGGCATTTCGTTTTGTCTAATTAGCTCAAAAAAGCAGCTGATTGTGAACGTCACTTGCATGTACAAGTATTCTGCACCTCTCATTCTCAGACATTAAATAATTATGAAGATTAACAAGATTGTATCCTACTAGACTAATAGCAGTATAAGTATAGACATTACAGACAATTACTACACCCTACATGTATTAGGATATCAAGGCTTCCAATGTCGCTTACGCAAAGATATCGATATTCTGGACATCATTATTGCGATCGTGATAACCACCCACTAACTAATAATAATCAAAATATCTTTTGAAATTCATCGGAAATGGATTATATACATTTTTGTGTACAACTATAGCAAAATTGTGATGACATTTATAACTAATCGTACTTTCGTTTTTGATAGAAATTTTTTACAGTAAATTTTCATTATACCTTACACAGTGGCGGCTTGTCCATAGGGTCATTTGGTCAATGACCTCCCAAAACTTTTGACAATATATAAAGAAATATTAATTATTACGTGTTTTATTAAAATAGGTAATTTACTCGCAAAAGTCGCAAATATAATTAACTTAAAATTTATCGGCCGACCCTCGTATTCCAATCTCCTGAACGTTGGGCTGGCGGTGCGAACTGTCCTCATTGTATTAAAGCTACGCGGAAATATCCGAAGAACTCGCAGCGCCCGAACCGACGCGAACGTACGGAGCATATAATCTAGTTTGGGTCATAAGCCCACCCATACCATTGGCACTGACCGCCAAGATTTAAAATGGAACTAGTGCAGCTCTCTATATTTTAGGGAGGCAGAATAATTGATATTTATCACGGTAGATGGAACTCTTGAAGAATAAAATTGGAATTGGAATAGTTTGCTATTTAGGTTATGTTATTATTATTGTCGTACTATTTTTATTATTTTTAATTGCGAACAATTCAATAGTTTTATACTTTAATGTAAGTGTATAGTGTGTGAAAGCTGTTGTCAAACAGTTTTATAACAGTGGCTAATTAAACGGTATGCAGCATTTTAAAATATTTAAATGAAGATTATAGCCTTCGATATGTGTTCATGGACTAAATTATCAAAAATTGTATATAAGAATGTAAAGAAATGAATTAATCTTAACGTGATGTGCCCTGTCCATAGCGAAACAAATAAAGAATTTTTAAAATTTACTAAGGTTAACAATATCTTCTGGGTTGCAACATATTTAATGGCAAGTTTTAACAGGCGTATTACTTGTCTAAAAAGCAAAGGACATGATATTAATAATAGCATATAATAAATATGTTAAATCACTAAAATAATTCTTGTATGCACGAGTTGTGTTATATGTACAATAAATCTTACAAAAATGAAATCATGGTATTGTAACTTTTTGCCATTATATTAAAAACAGCTTTAATTATCTAACATGTGATTTCTCTTACATTACTGAATTTTATACATTTCAAATGGTAGGAAATATATCGTTGAAATATATTAAAAATTTGTTTAAATATGTAACCGTAATTTACAGTATACATATTTCCAATGAATTTTTTATATATTTTAATGGAATATTTCTCATTTGAAAATGTACAAAATTCGGTAGAGGAAATATTTTATTTTAAAGTTTTACGTTTTCTGAAACTGTCAATTTATTAACTTTACTGTGCACACTGCCAATAACAACCGCTTTAGCGATGTTGAGTATCGAGAAGTCATTTGTAAAAGGAATATGCGATTTTAACGAACGTGTTATTCAACACTTTTTCACTGCTAAAGGAAAAAAAAATATATTTATATTTTTTTATGTATGCCTGTTTTTTAAATTTATTTTTGACCTCCCAGTATAATTGACCACGAGCCGCCACTGACCTTACATACAAAATTTTAGTTTCAGCAGACAAAGCTTTAAATTATGGAGCAAAAGCAGTAGTTGGTGGAATTGTGACCACCTGAAGTGGTTACGTTGTGTAAAACTAGAACATTTTAAGAAACACTTGAGGAGTAAGCGTTAGAGCGATAGTGACTTCTTCAGTTCTAAATGATCTTATTACTGCAAGCGGCTGCGACATTTGAAGAAAGGATGCCCTTATCGTAAAGAAAAGTGTAAAAGAGCTACAATAAAAGAGTTTCATTTTAAGAGGCTTAATGGGAAATGAATGGCTTCTTTATAAATAAATTGTTGGCAGAAGCGCATGTTTAGTACTTGTAAGACAGATAGTTCTAAGAACGTTCAATGAATTTTGTTATTAGCTCAAAAAAGCAGCTGATTGTGAACGTCACTTGCATGTACGAGTATTCTGCACCTCACTCTAGATAAGATTAGTGTATTAAGAACTAGAAATAAACTTATTTTTAAAATACAGGAGTACAGGTAACTGCAAATGGTGAGAATACATAAGTACTATCTAATGAAGTGATCAAACGGGTGCAGATATAACTGCAATAGCCAGTAGTAAATAGAGAAACCTTCCAGAAAGATATACATATATATTTTTTGTGTGTGGTGGGTACTTTTAATATGAATAAAGCCGACAAGAAGGTGGGAAACCTTACTAAAATTATGTCTAACATGGAGGCTCTAATAATGATAGGGGAGTAGTTATCAGCATTTCCCGTCCACAACGTACTACTTTATGGTGCTCCCATGTGGTTATGGGTATTGAAGCAGCTTCAGTAGCAACAACTGCTAGAGAGAGGGGGCAGAGAAATACTCTCCTCCGGTTGGCTTCTGCCTTCAGGGCTATTTCCGCAACGGCTTTGCAGCCGATCACGCGGGCGGTTCCCATTGATCTTATGTCTCGGAAAAAGAGATACTTGCGTTCACAGGGACAAATTTGTTTAAGAAAAATATCGCAGAGACATTAATGGCTCATACGGGTAGCCGCGAAAAAAAGGCACATTGGACAAAGGGATTCATAACAAATATTGGGTAAAATGGACTACCCCCAAACACAGGCTGTTTTATGCAGTTCCATGCTAATGGAATTGTTTTAGACAGAATCCGTACGATGGGCTGAGCGACATTCTGATATCCAACACATTTTTGTACAATCTTTATAGCATCAGCGGGCAGTCACTAGAGAAAAGGTGACAAGAAGAGGAACTGGAGAACTAGCCAGGCACAATAAGGCAATAGGCAGTGGTCCACCAAGATTACGATGGTAGCGGAATGTAAAATTTATATGGAGGCAATGAATAATAACTAAGAGTACATATCTAATCCTTACATTTATGGAAGTTTGGAGAAGTCTATGAAATTGAAGAATGCTGAAGAGCAACCCAGCACCCAATAATCTAGTATCTGCTGTCGAAATATCACCAGAACTGCGAAAAATGTGCAATATCTATTTCCACGTTCTAACGGAACTTATTCATCATTTTGCATTCTTCTCTCTAAATATATCTATATTGGAGATGAAGTTTTGTATGCTTTCTTCGAATCGTTCGTATTGGTTATAATTTATTAGTTAATTGTTATTGGAACACCATAACTAGGTACACGACCAGGTCTTTAGGAAGTACTTCCCAACTCGTGAGATACTGACCAACATAATATGGTAACATGAACCATACGCTCTTAATACGAGGTGTTCCTTATGGAAATATAAGAAAATTTGACCGTTTGCCTTCAATTACAATATACTTCAAGTAGGTACATTATACATACATTTGGAAAAGCATTACTTTACATTTAATAATATTTTACCCGTACATTGTACGAAACCTTTATCACATCACAATGCGAAGGAATAATTAATGAAGCGACAATAATGTATATCACCTCTAAACGTATTGAGTGATGCAATTCGTGCAAATATTGTACACACGTACATTATATGTAGGTGTATCAGCCACTTGTACTTTTATTATTGGACTTCGTACTTAAAATTTAAAAAAAGGCAAACACATCTAAAACATGGTTTAATCACGAGATATGGTTAAATAATAGTGCTAAAATTGAGTTTTACAAGTTGTTTCGTCTGACAAAATAAAAATGAGTTTCTTGGGAAGTTATCCGTACCATGGAATTCACTAGCATCCAAAACGCGCGGGTAGGCAAAGCTGTCGTTCAGGCTAATACAATTTGTTATTGTTACCTGATTCTTGTCTAAACATTATGACTGTGCAATTACTTACAATTAGTAATTCCAAAGCATAATAGTATTATCTTCTCCACATCTTAAACCTTTATGCACTAATAATTATTATCAATTTTGTTGACAGTTCTCGTATTGGTTGGTATACACAAACCTACACCTTGATATAGCCAGACAAGTAATACAGCTCACGGAGTCACTGCAACTATGCACTGCAACTGCTTAGTTGAGGTACGTTTAACGTAAGGTAAGGTTTTATAAACAGAATTTCACTTTCACTGCTAATTTGATCACGAGTAATTTTGAAATTAAAATGAAGAAAAGAACTAGAATCGGGCTTAGGTACACAAGGTTTGTATGTGTTCTAAATATGAAGGAGGTGCATATCAATTTGAACAGATTCTTATAAAGCTACAGGGGCAGGTTGTCATGTGAACAACATGCCATTTTCTGGTTTTTTAGTTCTTGTATCCGTATACATATGGTTGTGTTGTTGGAATGTCGCGTAAATACTTGTCGTTCAATATACGAATGATATACAGTGGACTATAGAATATAAACTGCCTCGAATACGACAAATACATGTCTTCACACAATATATAATGTAGTCTTTTAAAAGACAGACACAGCACAATAGACGATATATCTATGAATACCCGAAAGAAAATCCTGGAGAATTACATATAAACATTTAGAACTTTGAAATGAGTGAAATATTTGGTATAGAAAATAAGTAAATAACATGACAATGGTGAAATGTTATAGCAGCGTATGTTTGTATATATTTTTAGATAGGAATTTCATTATCTCAAGGAGAATGATTTGAAAGTGTGACTGCTATAAGAAATTTCTATCATTTGAAATACTGGCAAAGGGAGGATCCATTGTCAATTATTGTATACCTTGATAACGAATATTTAGGCGGGAATATTGTATTCGCGGGCGCAGCGTAAACAAAGAAAAGAAAACAATGTTTTCTCCATTGGTTGTATTCCAATTAATGTCATCTTATTGAGAAATGAGCGTGGGCGTGGCAATTCGTGCAATAAAGTAAGGGGAATATTACAGAAAAGTGCTCTATTCGTCGAAATGTTTAGGAAACCTTTTCGGGCAAGGGAACTAGAAAGAAAGGTAAACACTTTTTAAATTAGGTTCGAATTTAATGATGGAATTAATTTTACACAATAGATTACTAGAGAATGTGCTATAATAAGATTGTTATAAGTAATAAAATTTGACTATTATAACAAGCTATTATAGCACAGTATAATACATATACATATATATATACATATACAGTAATCTATGTATATATTGTGTAAAATTAATTCCACTTTTTATACGTTTATATTAAGTATTAATGATCCATTAACAATTTTATTTTAATTAAAATAATTGCATTTGTACTAAACATGCAATTTACCAAAATGTTTACGTCAGCGATAAAGAAAATGCTATAAAGTTGAAAATAGCTTCCCTGCAGATTATTGAGAGCATTGTTATTATATTATCGCAAGGTTATTATATAAAATTGAGTAGTGGATACAGGTATTGTAAATTTTAATTTCTTCTTGTCCCAACTTATTAAATTCTGGAGTACAGCATCCAACTATTTTGAACAAAAGGTAGCAATTTGAAAGTAATATGATGTAAAATTGCTTAGAACGTTATAGACATTAAGCTTCAAGGTTCTATTTTATCATTTAGCAATATCACCATCGGAGAGTTAAATAATACCGGATTAATTTATCACTATTTTGCCAACCACTGTTGCAACGTTCATCGAACACGTGGTAATAAAAGCTTGTGTACAAGAACTAAAAATTCATATACCTACCTATCTACCTAGTTAGTTTCTCAGTTGAAAAATGTATTGGATAAACTACATGCAAATATCACTTCGGCACAAATAGGGCTTCTGTTAGTCAAAGGCCTTATTAAACGCGATTCAGATGTGATTTCACTCTAGATCGGTTTTGCCGAAATTCATATGGTACAATTGTTCTCCACCTATTTAAATTGTCTAAATTTGTCAGCGCTAGCAAACCGGCGCCTCCACCAATTATGTCACAAAGGTTCGCTCAGAGCACTCTCGCTATATAAATACAACTTCATAAACGGTTGTACTTCCATCTTAAGTATTATTGAGCTGTTACTTCTAACCAAGAGGAATCAATTATACCCTGGTGATTAATTCTGCCAGAACCACTTTCTTATGAACTAATTGCTACACTCGAGACTTACCGATTTACGTAAAACGCCCCTCCGTGTATCCACGGTTTTGCGGCGTTTATATAAATTAGTTAGTCCATACTTTACTTGATGCTACCTACACTAACTTATAGAATAACTTGAGATTTTAAAAGTTCTTTGTTTCTCGGAGTTATGTTTGCTGTGGAAAATGATTCATGTCTCTAATTAACTTGTTCAGGAATCTAATAATAACAATGCATACTATCAAACGTATCGAGCAAGACATGAACAATCAGGAAGTATTTCTGCTTGCTAATTCTATAAAAAGCCTTAGGTTGTAGATAAATATTACTTTCAAATATACATGGAATGCAAACAAACCATCGTCACCTAAGTGCATGTTGCTTTATGAACTACTTCTTCATTATAGTTACATCTATTTGGTCAGTATACAAAATGAGCTGCTTCAATTATTACAAAGTGTCGACTCAGGAAATCTTTTACTTTCAATATGATGGCGCTCCTCCTCACTTCAGAAATCGTCAGAGATTTTGTCAGCCTATGGAAAGAAAGCAGATATATCTATGCAGTGTATCGATATCGGCGTGCATACACGTTTTCTTTACCTCGTTCTTTTGATTCGTTTATCTACGGATAGAAGTGCTAATTAAATTTGTGTTGCATATCATTAAAAAGTAGAAAATTTTCTCTTTCTTTGAGTATAGTTTTGTTCTCTACACACTAGCTTTTTGACTAATTATTTGATTGGTAAGTTAATCTTTGTTGCTATACGATCCCGTTTTTTTAGTAAATACTTTTTCTATATTATTATTTCTTGCGCCATATTTATATTTTGTTTATAGATATACCCGTGCTCAATAGTAATTGAACGTTAGAATGTATACTGCTATTTGTCCTTTGTTACTGCTCGAGGACCTTTCCGTTGCCTAGTTTACCCTATTGCTTTCGTTTTTCTTTAAGTCGCTGTGAAGGGCACCACGAGCGTGAAGAGTATGTCCCTGTCTCATCCTTTATCCTTACAGCAGTAGGTAATTCTTTAAATAATTTGATAATGCCATCGTGTTCCTGTTGTGGAGCTATTGGAGAGTCGCACAAAAGTGTCAATTTCTGTGTTTGCAACAAACCATTTAAGATCGAGTGTGTTGATGTCTCCTCATCGGAGGCTCGCAAGATTCATTCTAAATCTGGCATGACATGGTCCTGCAAAAACTGCATGCAGCTTGGCAATGATCTGAATAGTTTGAAAACCGTGATTGTGTCGTTGCAAGATGAGATAAAAAAATTAAAACAATCGATATTGCTGCCGCCCACATCAGCTAATTCTCTTCTTGATACCGAGCGCATTATACAGGAAATTTCAGACCGTGAACAACGTAAAACTAATATCATGATCTTTGGGTCGGATGAGATTGCATGCAGTACCAATGCTAACCAGATTGCTACTGATGTGTGTATGGTAAATGATATTTGTTTGACATTGAATATCAAAGATACAACTTTTAAAGTGTCTAGGCTTGGCAAGTTCGATGCAACCCTACCCGAGCGTCGCAGACCAATTAAAGTCAGCTTTTCTTCTGAGTCGTCTGTTCTTACGATCCTTCGCAACATTTCAAAATTAAAACAGTTGTCGAAATTTTCCAAATTATCCATATACCGTGATCGGACTCCAATGCAGGTACAGATTCATAAAAATGCTAAAGCTGAACTAGCTGACCGTATATCGAAAGGTGAAGCTAACTTAAAAATTGTATATAAGAAAGGAATTCCTACCATTGCTAACTCTTTAAACTAGATAGCTCCGACGGCACTTCCCTTGCACTTGATGTTTACTATCAGAATTCGCGTGGTCTTAAAACAAAAACTCATACTTTCTTCACTGCTGCATGTGAGTCATCCTATGATATTATCGCTATTACTGAAAGTTGGCTTGATGGCTCAGTTACTGATTCTGAATTGGTACCTTGTTCATATGGTGTGGTGAGATCTGATAGGAAATTTTCTACTGTTAACCGTTCTGTAGGGGGTGGTATTTTCGTTGCCTTATCGAATAGAATTTCATATGAAGTGATTGACACCACATCCATTTGTTCGTTGGTTCCGTTAATTGATGTTATTATTTGTAAGTGTAAATTCCATTCAGTTTCGTTCTACTTAGTTGCTGTATATATCCCTCCTAATATATCATCACAAGATTTTGACCTTTTTTGTGAATCTCTTGAGGCTATTTTGATAAACGAGTATTCCCTTCTGATTGGTGATTTTAATTTACCACAATTTGCAACACATCCGCTATCCTGCTCCAAATGCTCCACATTTAACTGCTTATTGAATTTACTCAATCATACGCAGGTGAACTCTGTAACGAACTGTGACAATCGGCTTCTTGACTTAGTGTCGTCGAACTTGTCTCCTATTCCTTTGGTTTCCCCTGAAAACCACCCCTTTGTCTTTCTAGATCCTTATCACCCTGCATTATCTATATCTCTTACATTTCCGTCATCAGTAGGTGATAACACTACGTTTCCCACGAATAATAATAGTCGATATGATTTTCGAAGAGCTGATTTAGTCAAATTGTATTCTGATCTCTGTATTACTGACTGGTCATTTCTGGAAAACCACACCGATGTCAATTCTGCTCTTGATGAGTTATATGCTTATTTTTACCAAGTTCTTGATACTTCTGTACCAGTAAAACATACCTATTCGGGACCTCATTATCCTGTGTGGTTCTCTAAAACCATTATTTCAAACCTAAAACTAAAGAATTATTATCGACAGAAATGGAGAACTACCAAAAGCTCGTACTTATATCATCAATTCAGCATACTCCGGTCTATATGCAAGAGTGATATCGCCGCTGCCTATTCGGCGTACCTCGCGAAAGTTGAAACTTCAGTTAAAGCTAATTCGAAAGAGATCTTTCAGTTTATTCACACTAGGAATGGCACCACACGCATACCTAATGTTTTGTTTGACAATGATGTGCATATTGATACACCTCATGAAATAGTTAATGCCTTTGCCTCCAAATTTTCCTCAATACACATTGACAGTAATGACTTTTCACATAAAACTTCTCACTCCAACTGTACTCCTTTCACTTTGTTGCCAATCACGGAAGAAGAATTAATTAGTATTATGTCGAAGTTTGCCCAGAAGAATATCGCTGGGGACAATCAAGTACCTAGTTTTCTTGTACATGATGCTCGTTATGTGCTTGCGAAACCACCGACCTATATTATCAATTTGGCGATTCGTACATCTACCTTTCCTACGCGATGGAAACGTGCAAGAATTAGTCCTGTGTTTAAGAAAAATGACAAAACTCGTGTTAGTAACTATAGACCGATATCTATTTTCTAATTTTGCCAAGGTATTTGAACATGTTATTTATTCCTCTTTGTATTACAACACAGTCCCGTATATTTCTCCGAAACAACATGGTTTTATTAAAGGAAGGTCAACAGTAACGAATCTTGTCTCTATATGTCAGTATCTTAGTGAACAACTTGATCTTCAAGGCCAGGTTGATGTTATCTACACCGACCTTAGCAGCGCTTCTGATGTCATCGATCATGGAATTTTGCTTGATAAACTATCATTCTTTGGATTAAGTTCTTCCTTCTGCAGCTCATAAATTCGTATTTAACCAATAGGATTCACTACGTTTTCTACAATGGTTACAAATCATATGATTTCGCTCCCACTTCCGGAGTACCACAGGGGTTACATCTGGGACCGCTTTTGTTTGTGCTGTTCGTGAACGATTTATTGATGTCTCTATCGTGTCCAGTACTGGCTTATGCGGGCGACATAAAAATTTATTCCCCTATTAAAACCTTAAACGATGTGGCTCATCTACAGCATAACTTAGACTGTATTTCCCGTTGGTGCTTCTTAAATAAATTAAAATTAAATGTTAACAAGTGTGTATTTGTTACTTTTACGAGGAAAACTAACTACATTAATTCGTTGTACTCAATACGTGATAGTCACCTTGAGAAGGCTGACACGGTCAGAGATCTCGGAGTTTTATTCGATTCCCGCTTGAGTTTTGCAGAACACATTTCTGATTTGTGTGCTGCTGCTTCAAGGACTTTGGGTTTTGTCCTACGATCGTGCAGATTTTTCTATAACATGTCCCTTCTTAAAACACTATACTTCAGCTTTGTTGTAAGTAAACTGGAATATGCATCTGTGGTTTGGTCACCACATTACATCCACCTCCAACTGAGCATCGAAAAAGTCCAACGCCGTTTTCTAAAGTATCTGTCCTTCAAACTGGATAACCAGTATCCTGCCACGGGTACTGACTACGAATCCCTTTTGTAAAGACATGGCGTACGATCGTTGGAACATCGTAGGAGGGTGTCTGGAGCTGGGTTTCTTTGGAAGATTGTTCGTGGAAGAATTGATTCTCCTGATTTACTATCCTCTATCGATTTCCTTGTACCTCGTTTATCCTCTCGCTCCTCATCTACCTTCTCATTACCCTGCCCTCGCACAAATTTATTAGTAAAATCACCCTTATTTACAATGTGTCATAATGCTGATTTCTTGTATAATGATATATTTTTTGATAGTGTTGATCAACGATGTTAGTTCTTTGTTTTTCTTTACTTTGAATATATTATATTATTTTTATACCTTTCGTATGTGTTTACTTTAGTCGTAGAATATATGTATGTACTTTAGTTTGTCCTGTAAAAGGTTTTGCCGTTGGACAATAAATCATTATTATTATTATTATTATTACATATTGGCTGGGGAGGGCCTGTTGCGTAGTCTCCAAGAAGTTCAGACCTAACCTGATTTTCATCTGTAAGGATTCGTTAAAAGTCGAGTTTATCCAGAGATCTAACGGAATTGGGAAAGATAAAACAATAAAAAAGGCAATTTCTTTGCGAACATCGACAAATGTCTAACTAAATAATATAACAAGGTTTAACTTGCGAGCGAAGTGAGTAGATTTGAGAATTTGATTTAACTTTTTTAATTTTTATGTATGTTTTGTAATTTATTATTGTTTTCTTGAAATCGAAACGCTCTTATAATTAGTTTCCTTACTACATATTCGTTCTAGACGAGTAGCTGTTTAAGAAGAGACTCTGGTTGCTACTTGCACGGTTTATATATTGTATAGTCGCCCATTGTCTTCCAATCCTCCAAAATACGTTAGAGGCATTCCTTTGTTAATAATAGTCCTTCTTAATTTATACATTCTCTACATATAGGGATGTTCCAAAGTTGCCGGCTACACAATTACATATTTTCTCCCTTTTAAATCCCATCTAACTGCACTTCGTAATAGAGGTTTATATAATTGTGTAAATTGGCCAAAGAGTGTAGATGGAAACAAGACCTGATCGTTGTCGTTCTCTACATTCTACACTTCAAGGATGGAATCAGGCCCTTCAAAAGTCTTTGCCTCTGCCATGTTCACATAAGCCTCGTAGTACGCATTGTTGCCGGACCCTGTATATGCGAGTTATAAAATATACCGAACACTCGTCGAAGGCTTAGTAGCTAGTTCGTACTAGAAAAATCATTATGTAAAATCGCAGAATTAGTATTTGTAGAAATTCAGTTATGTAACGGCAACTGTCACTTATAAGATTGCCTATACTACATATCGTCCTCAAAATATTCTTGCAGGAAAAAAATCAATTGTTATGAAAAATTCATCTACTTGATTTATTTATTGAAGAATAACGAAATATACAATATAATATCATTTTTTAATAATACTATTTTTGCATGTTCTGTTTATGACTTGTCGTAATGCGCGCCTGTATAAATAATTCTAACACAATTATTCGCTAGGTATTAAAAGAAGTAAAAAATACTCAACAAAACGAGTGGAGACGAATTAAAAATTCAAAGTATAATTTAGATTCATTCTCCCTCTAATTACACAATTCTCCTGATATTTTGAAATAATTTTAAACTAGATCTACATACATAATACCTGCACGATAGAATATTCAACCAAATGCTACAAAATTAAAATTTTAATAAACTTCCACTGACAACAGAGGATTTCGTGTACGCTTCGTAGGGCGCGCTGATGACAACGCTTAGTTTGTTGATTAGATCGCTCAAATTTATGCTAACTCCAAGTACGTAAAATACGCCAGTCGATTAACCATAGATACTAGTACTAGCACGCCTAGGCAAGACCGAGCAACTACTGCAGGATGTCACTGAACGAACGGGTCGCTTTAGGGAACGCCTTACCAGCAGACCAGCAGCACACTTACACCGCAGAAACAGGAGCTAATACAAGTCGCTGTCATCGCTGCCTCCAGCAAGGAAAGTGCGCAGTCCTCGAATGTTTTAATTAAAATTTTGCAGATTGTTCGGTACATTTGGTCCGCCGAAACTAGTAATTTAGTTTTCGAATTGCTGTGGTTTCGGTTTATGTAGTGAAAACGTTTCATTTATTATTGAGAAACGGATTATTCCGGAATTAGAGTGCAATTTCAAACTAGCGCGGACATTACAGTAATAATTATTATTGCTAGGTATTATACTAATATTCCAATTGCAGCACGCTTCGATGCTTTTATTTTAGACCAAAGCAATACTAGTAGGATATTTTAATATCGATCAGCGTATTTTTGCAAAAACGTTCTCATTTAGAACTCTTAACCATGACCGCAAACGGCGGCATTCCAAATACTACTAGAATATTTTATCAAACTTTCGTACCGCAATTTTTTTTTCATTACATTCTGTTACACATTACTGGTCACCATTACAGCAGACATTTACTAAACGCAATTAAACGCACTAATTTTACGAATACAACATCTATCCCCTAGACATAATAAATATCTACATGAACTAACCATTAAAAATACAATGCAAACAAATCACAGGTTTAACAGTATACTACTTATTAAAAATAGTGTTTTGCAACTTTAACCAAAATATTAAATTCCTCTAATATTCGACTTTATCTAAAGTTAAAATAGTAGGTGTTTCCATTTTTAGACATTTAAGTTTAGCATTGGCCCATGAATAGCTTTATGTCAGAACGGATGTTGATACACTGCTAACTAATCTCAATCTAACATTTGTCAGATACTACTCGTAGAATCTTCCAACGAAGCGCATATTGGTTCGCTGCTTTGCAGGTTAATCTCTCATATCACTTGTTTTGGTTTTGAAAACTCTAGGAACTCACATCAGCGGTACTCTGTTATTCAATATTAACTCAACCTTTGCTGACAACTTTAGGCTCAAGAGCTATAAGATCCCAGGTTCTAGAGCCGCTGGATCTTTTCTCTCATATGCAGACACATGTTGCCATAGATCAAAAGTTTTTGAAAGTTTTGTCAACTCCAACTCTCACCGCTTTATCCCAGTAGGATCCATGTGTGTATTAGACACGTAATTTGGTTTGAAATATAAATCCTCCAGTATGCTATTCCTCACGGCTTAGATAAGGCTCACTGAATAATCATTCATGATTCACTTTCGCTGAAATGCAAATCAGCAGTTGCCTAATAATTAGCTCTTCTTGAACGTTACCTAGAATTTGTAGGTGCGCACCTAATGGAGCCTAAATCAGGGTTGATAACGGCAGTTAGCTCGACTAACATACATACATGTGCAACTCAGACAGACAAACTGTTGCAATTTCCTGAGGACCTTGAGGGGTACTACCATTTCATATAACCAACATATTCTTGATTTGAGCAGAGAGCCTTTGGCATGTTCAGAATGTGATTGCAGCTTGTTGGAGAACTGTTTAAATACTTATTGCAGTTTAGCCTTAGATCAAGGGTGACTTCCAGACACTTAGCTTCATCAGAACATCATAATGGTTTCCCATTTAAGAATAGTCTGAAGAGTAATAATAATAATAATAATAATATTATTTTGGTCTACGACACAACTAACGTTTTGCTTGGGCTGATACTCGGTCCTTCCCTGATACACCATCTATTGATTTTAGCGAGTGCATTTTGCATTAGGTTCGTAGTAACATTCTCATGCTTATCTCTTATCATAATGATCAAGACATTTGCTAGCGTTCTAGCAAGTTCTTCGAGTTATGTAGGGTTGTAGGTCAGGTTTATTGATACCTTTTATTATTGGTTTAACATAAGTGGTATCAAAAATTCTTTTTACAGCAATAAATCCACGTAGGATACTTCTTCATTTGAAAGGATCTCTTCATTTTTTTCACAACATTGGGTTTGTCCTTATTCGTGGATTGACAAACTTGGTAAAAAAGCTGATTACAATGGAAAGGCATCTTAGTTAGTTGTTTCCTATTAACAATATTTAGATGTATTTCTGCACTTGGAAGAACAGCTATCGGCAGTTGTCAAAATTTTGGTTGTTGCTATAAATTTGTATCATTTGAATGAACCATTGCTCATTCAATTAATAATCAGTTGTAAAGATTTAGCTGACAAGTTCCTTATTTAACGAACCCAGCTCTCCAATGGTTTCTGTTACCACTCACCAATTACTACTCTTACTCTTTCATTTCGTTCGGTATGGTTATGGCCTTCTGTGATCCTACACAACTGATATGATCCGTTAAAGAGGTTCTTTGGCGTTGCAACGCTATGATGATCTCTTGAACTTCTTTGCAAAAAATATCTGCAAGGCATTCTAAAAAAGTTCAAGCTGGGATTGTTGATACACTACTCAATAATGGATCTTATTTTAAGTCTGTTGTTTCAAAAATAAATTATTAAACCTGATATGACACATTTCTCTAAACAGTCTTTCTACTGATTTATTATAATATTGTTGCTTAAGATATCAGCAAAGCCAAGAGAAGCAAACAGTGCAGTTAATTTCTAAAAAGAATGATTTTTTGGATTATTACAATGTTTTAATAATTAACTTGGAAAAGAATATTTTGGGTTGTACTTCTCATATTGCGTGTTGGACTTAGAATAAATTGATAGACACATGCGGGTGTCAAATATTTCCTCGCTTCGCATATACATACATAGAAATATACCCTTGCTCTAGATATTAGCCCCTATATCGTATAATCGTACCTACCAAGTAACAGGAGATACTGATGGGCTGATATCGTGTCTGTTGCCGAAAATGATATAGCGTGCGTTCAGTTCACGAATATTTAATTAATTACATCATGAATTGCTTCTAATAACCCTGTCCCTAACTGAATTATAATCGAACTGTGGTCGATAGCAGACGAATGTTACAGCACGTTTAGGTCACAAAAGTTATTTAATAAATTAATTGTGTTTCGGAACTCATAATTAAGGCAGTTCGAAACAGACCTTTTTCAATGCTAATGCACGTATGCTGAGTAAAAGGCAATAAATTGTACGATCAATGCTATGACCACTGAATCGCTCACTTTTATTTATGTTGTCTTCAAGTATTGTCAAATGTGTTATTTACTGTTCAAAGAATTTATTATTTAAATTTATTATCAGAGGCCTGCGCTTGCTGCATTTATAATGTGTATGCAATTGACTATAAATCTTAAATTAATTACACTATAAAATAGCGATTTCAACAAGCAATAAGGACAGTTTTCTTCATGTATCTTTTACATAAATATTTGCACTAAAACGGTAAAAACGTATACGAGTACATGTATGTAGACACCAAAATAGTTCCAGTTAAGAGGGTCCAGCTTCTACCCTAAATACACATTGCAAAGTTATTTAGTTTTACATCTTATTTTATAAAAGGTTCTTACTCCTTACAAAAATTTACCAAGATGACCCGGTGACAAACATTATGTGAAACCTAATAATCAAAAACAGAGAGTTAATGAATAAAACAAAACCACTTGCAAAACAGCAAAGTAAAAGCCTGGAAAATAATTACAGATCTAAGGCAAAATCATGATAAAGTAGCTTTTAGAAACAATGGCAAGAACTAACAAATGATATAAAATAATAGTTAGTTAAGATATAACCGGCAATACATATTCGTATTAAACCAAGAAAAAATTAAGAGAAACTAAAAAGGACGAACATTTATTAAGATGGATCTGACAAAAACTGAAATAAAAATATCAATTATGGAAAGGCTTGAAAATGTGACCAGAATACAGAGAAATAATAGAAAATTCAAATATAGCTCAATAAAGACATAGGTAACAAGATTCCAAATGTAGAACTGAACAAATTGGAGACGGCAAAGAAGAGCCGTAGGAAGACAATAGGAAAAATACCCGTAAAACGCAAGCGGCACGTATTAAGAGGGTTATCAAATACAAAACGGCGGATAATGAAATAGCAAAACATACAATAAATTTTTGATACTTTAGTCAAGAGTAGGGAATAAAGAAAGAGCAAAACTGGATAGGCTACCTAAAGACAAGGATATAAATTAAAGAATTTTAACAGTAGAAATGAGAATAAATAAGAAAACTTTTGCACTCATAGCTACATATGAACAAAATATAGACTCCTCTAAGATAATGACGAATGATTTTTGCAACAAAATACAAGAAATAACCAAGCTTTATCGATCTAGTGGGATAACATAATATACGAGTGGAATGAATTATAGAAACAAGCAGAAGAAACGAAGAATATTAATGGTGAAACAATTTTGTGCATCGAAAATATATTGGTTATAACTTACATATAATTTAAATACCAAGGGATACATACATATGCCAAAGTAGGATTCCCTAAGCAAAAATAAAGTAATTTATTGTCTTCTCATGGCCAGTAAAAGCTTGAAACAAATTAAGGATCTACAGTAAGGCTAAATAGATAAGTGGAATTCGGAAATGATAATCAGTGATTATGACAAAGAAAGTTCAGAAGAACAAAGCAGATTTAAATGGAATCAGTCTAAAAATAGCATATTAAACGGAGATGAAACGGCTTGCATAAAAACGAAAACAACAATTTTGTTATAAAAGGAAGGAAAAAGAACTAGGAAACAGAATACACATTGAAAAATATCGACAGAAAAATGAAATTGAATATTTACCATGGCCTAATACAATAACACAAAATAAAAAAGAGAAAATAGTGTCAAATCCGTAGATGAAATTGGCCCGTAAATACTGAACAAAATAGTAAAGATCTAAAAATACTAACTAATTGGAATACAAGACTTATCTGCTGAGACAAAACAAAAACAGATGTAGTAGCTGTAAGGATATAGCTCTAATCACAACAGAAAAAATATTATCAATTGAACACAACATACACACACAAAAACTACACCGCGAGAGTTGCAGTGATAGCCAGACAAGCGATACAGTTTACGGAGTCACTGCAACTAAGCACTCACCACATTAAAAAAAAAAAAAAAAAAAAAAAAAAAAAAAAAAAAAAAAGACTGTTGTAAACAGAATTCCACGAAAAAATTTAAATGCCTGAAATATGTGTAGGTACAAGTATCACAATAAATTCAATGAAAATAGAAGTCGTTATTATTTATTTGTATTGTCGTTCGACACGGCAACAAAAAAATGTAATTTTAATTTGAAAAGATAGAGAACTGAATAAATTAAACACCTCAAATATAATATGTGTAACGCTAGACGCACCGGGGAGTCAGATGTAGAATGAACGAAGGAGCAGGATAAGTGGAAATAATATTTAACTATCTAAAAATATTTTTTAATACATAGAGTAGTTCCATAAACAACAAAGGTAGAAGTAGTAAAAATGTAGCAATATCAGTGTTGGATATGAGGTTCCTAAGAAAGACAGAAGATAATACTAAGATACAGCATGTATGGAAAAATTAAACATAAATTAACAGATAAAAAGTACGTAGAAGAAAGCGAGAACGAGAAAGAACAAAGTTGTCAGAGAAGTCTGAGAATGTAGAAGGCGCGAAAAAAAGCAGCGTCAAAGTCAACTCGAGTATCCTGCACTGAATAAATAGCTTACCACAAAGTAAGTGAAGCGGCAATAGTTGCCTGAGGAACATCATGCGTCCCTAGTCAATACAAGAAGATATGCTCTGGTTGCTATCTAAATATTCGCCATTGATAATATTAACATTTTTGTATGCAGATACAAATTTTATAACAAATAGTGCAATAGTTTTTTTTAGAATATTTAGAATAGATATATCCCACCTGAAAAGAGTGTGACTGATAAAATGACGAAATGATTAAATATATCCTCTTATACATATATCTATTATTTGAGTGAAGTTTGCAATAATATTAGGTAAATTTTCTTTGTTAATTTATAACCAAAAAATTAAAACATTATTTCAGACTTTTTGTTTTGAGGAAATATCAGCAAAAAATTTGGATAATTTGTTAGGTTTTTGGAGACACGAAACAATAGGGCCTAAGGATCTGAAGATCTTTTGCACTATTGGATGAAATAAAATTTTTCTTTCACAGTAAGTAGTTAATTTATTACTTAGGTTTTGGCACAGAAAATAAACAAAAACACAGCATTCTATGCAATAATTGTGAAAATGTATACATTGGACAAAGGGAACAATATCTTGCAGAACGTATCCGAAGTGGCCAGTATACAAAAAATATTACGGCTTTAAAAACATTGCAATAACACAGGTTCTTCTTTTAATTTCAAAAAAACCAAAACTTTAATAAACGAACATAACCCTAAAGCGGAAAGTGTTTGAAATGATTTCTATTAAAATGAATAAGAAATATTGAATTTTATAAAAATTAATTACGTTTTACATCAAGTTTTGTTATATAAATTGTTATAATTATTTGAACTGCATATATATTTAATAAAGAATCTGCCATTAACGTAAGATGTCGTGTTGAAACTTCTGTAAACTAGAGGAATGCATGCCTATTACATATCATATTATCATCTGTCGTTAAGAGTTTTAAACATTAGAAACATATACATACATATAAGTATGTATATTAAAAACTTGCAAAAAGATTCTTGTGCGTTGTCATATTATACCAATGATGAGTGTAATGTACACGAAATGTAGATAACATAAAAATTGGTTAGGCATTTTAAATTACATTTTAGATATATTCTTGAAAATGCTACAAAAATGTACCGAAAAAATGTATAATAAAATAGTAGTATTATAAACGCCACTCAACTAAGATAAAGAAATAATTTTCTGCTTTATTTTAATGGAACTGTCCTCCCACACTTATCCTGTATTATAAATATACAATTCACTTGTTTTCTAATTTGCTCGTTCATCTAACATTATTTCGATTTCGTTAAGATCATAACAAGCGCTCTTCGTTTGTCGGTTCTCCTTTTAAGGCCAGGTAGTTTTCGATTTGCAGCCATCATAATGAACTCAAAGTAAATTGTATTTGGATAAATTGTACTCGAGCCCCTAGCCGTATTTACAGATCAATTACCTTAAGGAATTGAACGAATACGTCAACTCCCTTTCTAAGAAAATTGGCAAAGAAAGAAAAAAATATAAGCCTTGAAAGTACGCCAACATTTATTATTCGAGAGAGATGAGATATAGAGAGAGATCCAATCGTGGCAAATGTAATATTTCTTGTACGGTAGTATTCAGATTTATAAACAAAAAAGAAGCACCAAATAGACGCTTATAAAGGCAAGTATTTTTGATAAAAGGTAGACAAAGTTCCAAATACGCAAAAAGGCGAATCAAAAAAAATAAGTTGTGTTCTTGGTTCTTTTAACTTGCACGATTACAATCACACAAGTTATTCCTTAAAAATTATATTGGATTTTTTAATTTATTGTTGAAATTTTTATTGATAAAGTAAACAAATGTTATTGAGTTACCTTATGTATACTTAACTTTCAAACATTACCTAACATAATCTGCCCTAAAGAAATATAAATAGACAAGTACTGTGTATTAGATTGTGATAACATTTTTAAAAGAGCACCAGATTTTATGTATGCTGCGACGTCGATTACCACTAAAACCATTTTTTCGTAAGGTGCAGTATTCAGTAAAGATGTATTTGCCAAACTTTCTTGGATAAATCTTGCAAACATTCTTCGTTTCTTTGAAGTCTTATGGTAAATAAAAACGGTACCTTCGCAACATCTTAGAACAAAATGCCAATTAAAAATGTATCGACTGCATACATCCGTGGTTTCATCAACAACAGTGTGTAAATAATTATCTTGTAAGGAAGCTTTAGCATTCGACATGGTCTCACTGTATTATTGATCTAAAGTGTTTTTTCTTAAAGTACTTTCATCCGAAAGTTCTTTTTTACACAATTTTTCAATTAATCCTTTAAAGCTAGGGCAACTTAACTTACTAATGCCCAGTTTCTAGAACACAAGATAACTGTTTAAGCAAAGTTAACTGTTAGGTAACGCACAGATAAGTAATATTTGGTTTCTGGTAGGTAACTTTAACACATAGATAACTACACCTCAAGGTTATCGGCTCCACAGTTCAACTTGAATGCATCTGTTTTATGTTTGATGACAAATGACAACAATGTAACATTTAGGTATTTTGTTGGGTTATGTTATAAATTATTAATTGTGTCCGGTTGTTTGTCGTCGTATACCTAGTAGGAACTACAAAATATTTATGCGAAATTGGGTATGGATCTGTTTGAGTCATCCTCATGGTCGTTAGAGGAAGATATACCAGTGTATATAGCTAGCATATAACTAATCCCAGACAATAGAATATTTAGAGATCGAACAAATCCTTTTGCCATGTATGACAATGAAGAATTTTGTGCACGTTACAGGCTTTCAAAAGAATCTGTTACAAACTTAATGCATGCATGTTACAATAATATTGCGCCAGTAACACATAGAAGTAAAAGTGTATCTGCAATGAACTAAATTCTGTGTACATTGCGCTTTTTAGCAACCGGAACATTTCAAGCTGTCATTGGAGATACAATGGGAATACATAAATCTACCGTGTCTAGAATTTTAAAAGTTGTACTTCGAGAATTTGCCAGAATGGCACGAGAAAAAGTTTGTATGCCAGATGAATCTATTGCGATTCAAAATACAAAAACAGCATTTATGGCTATGCATGGTTTCCCAAATGTAATTGGGTGTGTCGATGGTACACACATCAAAATACAATCACCGGGTGGCGAAAATTCTGAAATTTATCGTAATCGAAAAGGGTATTTTTCAGATAATGTGCAGATGGTATGCGATCCTAATTTAAAAATCTGCAGTATTGATGCACGCTGGCCAGGGTCTACCCATGACAGCACTATTTTCAATGCATCAATGTTGCGAATGCAAATGGAGCAAGAATATGAGAATTGTATTTTATTGGGGGATAGTGTATACCCATGTAGGAAATATTTTATGACACCTTTAGCCCATCCCAGGAATGTTGCAGAAAATAATTATAATAACGCACAGATACATACATACTCGTAATTGCATTGAGACATGTTTTGGCGTATTGAAACGGCGATTTCCCGCTCTGGTATTAGGTCTGAGAATTGCTAAAGAAACTGCGTTAACTGCTATTATAGCAGCCTCTGTACTACACAACATTGCCATCGAGGAAGACAACATTCTTCCAGTTCAAGAAGTTGAAATACCTGTAGTGTTACATGAAGATGCACCTTTAGGATATGCAGCGGACGGCAATGCAGCCAGGCGTGAACTAATTAATACTTTCTTTAATTAACTTGTAAGCATTCTCAATAAATTTATATATGTTTAAGTAGACATATGTAGTTTTTCTAGTTGTTATTGCTTTAACTGCCCAAATGAATGTCCACACAATGTTCGACTGTGATACAGTTATACTAGTAATCAAACAGTGTTGCAGTTTGAATACAAAATATATAATATAAGTTATATTATAATACTATAAAATGTTAACACAAAATGTACAATAATTACAAAATCAATATAATAAATGTTCAAGGTTTTTTAGCATAGAATTACTTTTACTATTTATTATACATTTTGCAACATCATTCACGTACTTTTGTTTTACTGCTCGTTTTGTATGACTTGTATTTTCAACAAATATAGACTGGAATGTACATAGATGGTGAAGGTACATTTTCATGATGTGTGGCAGAGCGAACTGTGGATGGTACATCGACATTTTCATTAAATGTAGAGCAGCAAGCTGTCGATGCTATTGGTAGTTGTGCTATATTCTCTTTGTTTGTTGTTGTGCAAGATGTTGTGAGATGTTGTGTTCTGAAAGATTCACTACGATTTCTTCTGCATTAGTTTCTTCTATTACCATATCTGCCCCAAGAAAGTAATTTCGTGAGTTGCTGATACATTCATATACTGTTAATAAATTATCTGAGAGCTTATACCTTGCTCAAATAATTTTGCACTACTATCAAATGGGATATAATCTGCAACATATTGATCTTTTAGCGCTGCAAGCAGTTTCAAGTTCCTTGCGTCAGATTGTGGTGTATATTGTCCTCCACCTGTTTTCATTTGCTCAACCTATGAATAAATAGATTTGGTATTTGAATTATATTGAAGTATTGTATGCACTTTTTATGTTTACTTTGTCGTTGTAGAGATTCTTTCTAGCTCTCGTCTTTAAAATTGCGTACAATTCTTTTAAGTGTTTGCTGGTTCTAACACCCGTTTCGTTTTGTTCATTCTATCTTTTTGTTATGACATCCCAACATTTTGATTTTTCCTCCATAGACGTACCATCAGTTTTTTTATTTCCTATTATACCCTCCCCCTCCCCCTACTTTTCTTAATATAGGTATATTAATGATCTTCCTGGAATATCTAAGTATAAGATTATTATTATACGCCGATGATACCACGATTGTTGTACATACTAAGAACGACATTAATGACGAAGTGAAAAGTAGGTACCCTGAATGATTTCGATACGTGGTTCAAGGAAAATGATTTAAAACGGCATATAGAAAAAAATAACAAAACTCAGCATTTTTGGTTATTTCAAACAAAATGAGGAGGAAGTTGATCACGAAAACAAAATACTTACTTCGTCTGAACAGGCAAAGTTCCTAGGCCTAATCATCGATTGCCAGCTAAAAAACTGGAAATTTCACGTAGACTCATTAGCTTGAAAGTTATGTTCGTATAGTTACGCCCTAAAAACAATATCTAAAACTGTAAATATTGAAGCGGGTATTAGTGCATATTATGCGTTTGTGTACTCCAGAATTAAATATGGCGTTATATTCTGGGGAAATTCTGTGGACTCATCGCGAATTTTTAAACTTCAAAAACAATGTCTTCTAGTGTTTTTCGGCTTCCATACCAAAGCACATGTCGCGAAATTTTCGCTATAAACGGTATTCTTACACTACCCGCTATCTATATATATGAATGTGCGCTATTCATACGTGAAAACTACGAAATGTTTAGTGGCCAACAATTAGCACATCATTATAACACACGTGGTATGAGTGACGGTCATCATCTTCTCCCTCCTCAAAGCACTAAAAGTATTGTGAACAGAAATCTAATAACACAAACTGTAAAAATATACAATCACTTACCTCGTGAACTAAAGCAACTGAATAACAAAATGTTCAAAAAGGTGCTGCATTCAAAGCTCAGCAAGAGAGTCCTCTACAGCTTAGACGAATACTTCTCCAGTAATATGGAATAATATTCTACATTTACAATGTTGTCATGTATTTTTGTTTTTGACTATAATGTTGAATATTTGTATGTAAATGCAGCATTGTTATGTATGTGTCTTAAATGTAAAAATTGTATTTTATTACTATATACCAAATGGTATATTTTTTATATATATATGTTGACGTGTTCAATGCATTGAATTTGCACTATTGAATAAAGTTACCTATCTATCTATCTACCATTCTTATATTGAAATACAAGGAGTAGATCCTTTTCCCAGGTAGCGAAATTTTTACCTCTTCTCTCCATATTGTTGATGTGAACCATCTGTCAACTGTTAAGGGTGTGAATGTAGTTGTCATGGCCTATCAGGAAACTATCAAACAAAAATAGATTCCTACTTTCTCTACTGCTTGTTACAGAAGCCCAAAGTTTAGCATTCATGTTATCTATTGAATATATGTAGTATAACTTTAAAGTTATCCTACAGATATCTTATCATATTGTAGAAACCGGACATAAGTGGATTACTTCATTTATCAACTGTCATAACTCGAATCTGGATTCTTCTTGGTGTTTTTTGCGATTTAACCGCGAGGGAATCCTGTATGCTTAAGTGAGCAATTTTACTTGGTTGTTTTCATTCACAGCTTGTTTTATGAAACGAAATTTTACAGTGCTTGCCTATGCAGTTTTGGATGTAGCAGGAAATTTAAGAAAACGGTAACAAGAGAAAGAGGGAATCACTCTTATTCTTATTTACTCTACCCATAATTATCACTGCAGATTTACAATTGCGTTATATTAACATTCATGTTTATATTCGTTTTAATTCTGACGAATCATTAAATTTGAATGTAGTCCCAAACAAAACATTTTCAAACACAACCTCAAGAAATATGTAAGCAAACATTGATGTTGAATGCTCTTTTCAAAAGATCTACAAAACATTGCAAATTGTATTCTCACTATTTTTTTTCTCTTCGCTAAAATTAGAGTATATTAACATCAGGGAAAAGGACACAGACATCCGCAGTGCAAACAAAGCAAGGAATGAACAACGCCGGAACAGCAGCGGCACGCCAAAAGGGGAAAAATATGTGGCGTATCAACAGTATATTTTTATTTAGGGGAGGCTTAATGCATTTGCGGAATTTATGTCGCTGTAGAGATCAATGTATCATTTCATTATTTGTTCAGCGGGTCGGTCGTGTTCGTCCGCTTTCGACATGCTATACCCGGCTTTTGTTACCGCACACCGCGCACAGTCTCACGAATACAGAAAAATACAATTATTCGGGCCTGTGTGTGTCTAGTGTTGCCATTTTTATTTTTTCGTTCGTCTATCCACCGCACGGTACTAAGTTTGATTTAGGATCGTAAATCGTGCGGTACGAACGTGATTTATTGATAAATATTTTATGAATCAATTAGTAGTTTCAGGTGGTCTGTGCGGGGTGGCAGGAGTTGGATGTTCACCGCAAAAAATACGACACAACACGCACCACGAGCGATGATTTATGAACGGATGTCATTGTATTGTAGGTATATTCGAATAAATTTTGTCAATTTTACGAAATTATGGTTATTAAATGGTAGGTACGTGTACCACTGGGCGTTACACAAGATGACGTAGTGGGCAGATGAGGTTTGAATACTAAAAGGGGAAACACTTTTGATGTTTGAACTAGTTTCAGGTGTATTACCTGACATATAAGAAGTTACAGTGGGCGTAACTACACTACGACATCTTGAAATACAGCTCATAGAACAAAAAAAGAGGATAGAAATACGAGTATAATAAAAGACCAATCTAGAACTGAAGGAGACACTTGATCAGGCGACTATTTAGTACACCAATTGTTATGTGCGGGCTGTGAAGCTGACATATTCAAAAACAGGTTTGTTTTGATAGATTATGGTTGAGTTGCACTGGACACCAGCCAAAATGTATCTAAAATAAAATCGATGAAATGTTACTATTTTTTGGTGCGTTAAAACCGAAAATAAATTTATTTTTTTTAATAATAGCGTTAGACACACGTGATAGGTGATGTCATTTGTCGCTAAACAGATCGGGTGAGTTATAGGTTTGTATGTACCGTGCATATTACACACACTAGCGCACACATATTTTACATGTACGTATCATCTGTAGGCGTACCAAAGTTACGATAGTGGAGGACATTCGTAACGGTTTTCCACTTTCAATCGTATTAGCGCGGCAGCAGTAATGTAAGGATGTACATCTTTGCTTTTATGAATTACACTGGAAACTCGTCTATATCCGCGGTCGGGAAACGTAAACATTCACTTACATCCGCTCAAGAGGGGTCCCCACTCTTATCCCGTTAGCGGAGAGGAAAGGCCGTGCTACGCGCTGATTGGCTCATGTGAATACGTGCACTATCGGGTGGTGGATGCCGAACGGATATAAATGAGCGCTATGGTGCGGATATGAATGAGGTTGGATATAAGTGAGCGCCGAAATAAGCGAGGTTCCAGTGTAATACGTGTAACTTGATTATTTAGTTTTCGCACTGCATCCCCTTCTCTCTGTATCACATACATGGTACATGTCTACTATGTGTGTGTATTTGAAGTCGAATGGGAACCGTTCACTAGGCCAATCTGTATATTGTACTGTGTTTATATACCTATCCCCGTTTACAACTCCAACTAGGTAATCTAAAAAACATAAAAATCACTAAATTAATTTTATATTTATGAAATTACAACTAGCTATCTGATCTGTGCCTTTTTTAATTAAAATAATTAACATGTATTGCATAGCTACCAAAAAGGCGTATACAGGCACCGTCTCTGGTCCGAGCGCGCGAAGAACTTGAAAGCTTTCGAAAATCACACAGTCACACACAGTAAGTTAAGGTAAATTAATTTAATTAGAATTTATGTTCTAAAATTTCAGAAAAATATTTTTTTTATGAAAAATAGAACTTAATCCAAAATAATATTAGAAAAATTTAAAATTATATTCTTTTTTAAGTAAATTTTGAAAGTAAATATTTTTCAAAGTATCAAAAAATAAATTAGTTAAAAGAAAAATTTATTTATTTTAATTGAAATCGAAATTTTAAAGTTAAACTAGAAATACAAAAGTTTCTCAACTTAAGTTGGACATTTTCTCAAAAATTCTGGGAGTTTTTTTAAGATAATAAATAATTTGTGGTGATACTGTAACTGTTTTAAAGATATTTTATTTGAATTTATAAAACTGTTTTCTTCGTAAAATATCTTTCTGACTTGTAATTTTTTTATGTAACTTAAAATTTTTCACTTGGGTATTTTCAACGTAAGATACGTAACGTATTCTATTCTCTACACCCGATGTAGAGTTAAGAATTCGCAAACCCCTGAGATTAATTTTTATTAAAAACCCTATTTTAATTTAAAGAGTAAAACTCAAATTTTCTTAATATTTATTAAAATAATTTCATACTACAATATTAACATTGTAACCGCCGGTCTGCCTTGTACTAAACAGCCTGTGTATATAAATATACTAGAATTGAATATAAAATTTTGAAATCTTCTCTAAAACTCTCTAAAAATCTAGAACCCGTATTTGGTTATATAAGCAGCTACAAAGCAGGAAGGTTGTC
Source organism: Holotrichia oblita (assembly GCA_023690525.1). Lineage (NCBI taxonomy): Eukaryota > Metazoa > Arthropoda > Insecta > Coleoptera > Scarabaeidae > Holotrichia > Holotrichia oblita. The sequence goes on from CM043021.1 coordinate 27,992,243, forward strand.
ATAGTTGACATTGTCAACTCGAAAGTATGTGAACAATCCAGAAAACTTTTATTATGTTTGTGGTGAGGTTACTTTTGCGCCTCAGAAGCGGTTTATTACTTCATTGATAAAAGAGACATATTAGCTTTATTTGAGTTGCAAACTGAGGCATCAAGACAAACATTGGGCGTCATATATTTGCTGTAATGCATGGGCTTCAAGTCTGACAAACTGGTTGAATCATAAAAAGCGATCTATGCTGTTCGCTGCCATATATCCAAAATCGGTTATCAACTCTCTGAATATACCATCTGCCATGAGACCCGTACCCGATAGTAACGAACTTTCTATTCCAGAACCCCCAGAAACATTTACTTACATATCAGGGATAGAGCAATTTGTCAAGAAGAAGATATGCCATCAACACCAAGAGATCCTAATTTCAGAGAAGCACGCCATATCACCAACCGCACAAAATAACCCAATTAGAATTAAACAATCTTGTAAAAGATCTAAATCTTTTAAGAAGTGAGGCGAAGTTACTAGGATCAAAACTGCAGCATTAGAAGACGATGTTTCAGTATGTGTTGTTCATAAACGCCATAAAGGTCTAATACTATTGTTTGACATGGAAGATAACCTGGTTTTCTACAATAACAGTAGCTATTTCTTGGCGGCTTTAAATATAAACTACAAGCCATAGAAATGTAAATTGCTTAGAGACAGTTTCACACGCAGTTTAAAAGCAGTACCCTTGCTTATTGGAAATATTCTACAGCCTGTGGATATGCCATTCGCATGAGGGAATCATATGACAGTGTGAAGTACCTGTTGATAAGCATAAAATACGATGAGCGGTACAATACGGTTGTTGCACTTTTACTTGAATTGCACCTAGACTATACAAAGTGTTGTTGTTTTTTTCTGCAAGTAGGACAGTCGGGTAAAGGCACAAGAGATAAAACTGGCCTGTTCGACAATCATCAGAGCCATGTCAAAAGAATGTACAACATATGCTATTGGTCGATTTCAAAGAGATTGTGTTGCCATCACTGCACATCGAATTGGGCCTAATGAAACACCATTTTAATGCACTGAATAGGAATGGACCAGCTTTTCGGTACCTGCGTCAGAAGTTCCCATTGCTGAGTAAAGTAAAACTTGAAGGAAGTATTTTTGTCATGCCACAGGTTCGAAATATTCTGAAAGACAAATATTTTGACAGCACTCTAACAGATATTGAAAGAAATAATTGGAATGAACCCGTAGTAACTAATTTCTTGGAAAATAAAGAAAGCCGACAATTACGTTACTTTTATTGAAATTATTTATCATATGCCAAAATGGGTTGCAATGTGTTTCTAAAAATCCATTTCGTGCATTCACACCTGGACTTTTTTTCTTGGGAACTGCGGAGTTGTAACTAATGAGCACGATGAACTCTTCGATCAGGATATATTATTATCAACAATAGAGTAAAGATACCAGTAAAACTCGAATGCTTCCACACTTGCCGACTACTGTTGGGCTCTTGTTAGAGATGCTCGAGAAACAATTCACAAAAAATTGCAAAAAGAAGTGGGAAAGTGTCTACTTTTTGTTTGTAAAAAAAGCTACAACTACGACTTTAATTTTATTGCCATTTGTATGTTTAGTGCCCCACTTTTAACCAAAAAATATGCATTTTTGAAGAAAGATACAACAAATAAAGTAAAATTTGTTGAATTGAATCACTGAATGAAGCTTGAATGTTTATCATCCTACTTCATACACTAGTATAGACGTTAATTAACCTCTGCGATATCTTTGGTGCTATTTTATGACATTTATGAGCAACTAAAGCCATCAATTCCTCCAAAGTGGCCGGTTTAGTGGCAGTAAATTTAGGTTTAAAATATGCCGCTAAAGAAAAATCAAGCGGTAAGATATGCCCCTCCCCTCTTCCAAGCTATCAATCTCTCATGACACCTTTGATCTAAATATTCTCCTATATATATCTTGTTGATAAAATAACTCGTTCTCAAAAGAACTGCGGTTTTCCCCTACTGTTGGTTTGGTAATCACGGAATCTATTATATTTTGTAATAAATTGAGGTAAAAGTCTTTATTGAAATTACGAGGAATAAAAATAGATTCCATAATATCTACTAATATCTGCTAAGACATTTAATTTTATGTGGAATGCTCTGAAGTTAAGTAGCAATCGATATCTTAAAAATAAGTATGACACGATCCTATCAGAAAACTGATACAATGAACAATTTGTGCCATATAAGTATGTTCATTACTATTATAGTCATACTAAATGCTTGCGGTTCTCATTTATCGAAATCGTCTTATGGTATATTTATATATACAGAAAAATACAGCAACAAACTAAAAAAATCTACAGCCGATGTATATAACTCTATAAAGTACTTAGATACTACCCCGTATATGTTTGGAGCGCTGTTTGCTCTCACAAGCCGTTACTTTTAATCGACATCACAAAAAAGATCAATCAATTTCAATCAATTTCCTCAATTTGTTTCCAACCTTCCCGCGATTTATGCACGTTTCCTTCAAAATTAACCACCCGAACATCAGGGAAAGCACGTAAAGGTCTGTTTCTTTATGAGTAATCATTAAAAATATATCATAATGGTGGCAAGACTAATGACCGTCATAAATTTAGGTGATGAGAGGCATTAGGGAAACAGCCGTGCATCGTTGTCAGCGCTAAGATGCGTACAGGAAGCAGAAGTGGGTCGACAGAATGGAAAGGAGAAAAGATTCTCATTTGGAATGTTTACCGCACAGGAAAAAACTCCAACGGTTCTGTCTGTTTTTCCAAATGTCGTATAAATATTTGATTTTGATTTTTCGTGAATGATGTGTAAGTTTTATAATAAATTGTATACTTTAAGTTTTTAGTTCCGTTGTAAAAAAATAAAAAATATGAAGCAATTTTATTTTTTAGACATTTTTATCGGTAGGAAAATTTATAGCTCTTACATACCTAGAGCATAATTTGAAGTACTTAATTTGTATTAACATTTTTCACTTCAAAATATAATAGAAAGCATTCTATTGCTAAATTAATTACATTAGAGAACTTCAAGCTTTCGTACTTTCCCATAGGTATTAGTAGATTTTATTATGTCTACTGTGCACTGACGAAATAATAAACTTTCCCGATAAAATACAACATTTTGCTTTTAGTAGAGAAAAGAGAGCAGAGTTTAATAATGTACATTAATGGTAGAAGAAAACGCGTTACAGAACTCGCTTGGCAAAATCAATAATTAGTAAATAAGACATTCTGTTATGAAAGCAGAAGAAACTTAGTGGTCTCATCAAATGCGGTGCTTTTTAGTTACATTTAAACTTATTCAGTCATTTTATTAGCGTAGCCGTACTTATGTAATTTTATTTACGATAAACAAAGTTTTGTAATATTTCCGAGATTGACAGAGTTGATGACACCGCATTGACCATTAAACAACTTTTGAAGTAATGTTATGCCGCTGTTTGCGACTAAGGCGCTGAACTGGGTCAAGCATTCTGCTGCTGATTTTTGTCTCTGCTGCAGCTATTGAGGTATGTGGTGTGGATAAATACGATCAACTTCTACTCTATAATGTTCCAGTCCTCTTAGCTGCGGATTTAAATACAATGCATCCATTGACTTGGCATGGTTCAAAGAAATTTAATTTAATATCCATGTTGAGAATACGCTCGATTTGTCACTAGATTATATATCTGTATCACCTTTGGGTGTGAGTTGCAGTATTTTATAACCTCATTTTAGGGGAACCATTGATGGGGAATTGCTGACTGGTCAAATTTCTCAGGATATTTAAAGTTTTATGACTTATTCCACGTGCGAACCAGACGAGCTTAGAATTAGACGTCTACTATGCCGACGCCGTAAGCGTAAAGCTCGCAAATGAACACAACTAAACAAAGTCTCACAAGACATCAGGGCGGCCAAGCATTAGAAATGGGGTCGCTGTAAAGAACCTAAACAAAATGCGAAGGAATGACGGAAATGCAAGTATTTTGATATTCCAAAGAATGGCGCATAAGATTGTAAAACCATAATAGATTAAAAACCAATGAAAGCGGTTCGCTTTAGAGCCAATGTATACTCGACAGACGATGAAAGCAGTTTGCTCCCTGCCTTGTCTAAACTTTAAAAAAAATTCTCAACTTCCGACTGCTAGCCCACTTAAATCTACACCACATTAAACCAGATATTCAATCTGGATTTCGCCCTGAACATAGTTGAACAACATGTTTATTAAATGTCACTGACGTTCTAATATCCGCCCGTGACAAGGGTCTTGCCTCTGTCTTGGTCTGCTGGATTTCAGCACCCAGTCGCATCTCAGAGCCTATCCCTCGCCTATCTAGCGCGGCGTTTCTCAAGGTTCCATACTAGCCCCTCTGCTTTTTATTGTTTATACTGCTTTTTTACCATCGACAGTAAAAACCTGTAAGATCTCTATGTATGCTGATGATCTTCAACTTTACCATTCATTTAATCTTTCTAATAAGGAACAGGCTTTGCATGATATTCTGACCGATTTGGATAACATTTTTCAGTGGGCCCAACGACATTCATTAGTATTGAAGCCTTCTAAATCTACTGTGCAGGATTTTTCGGACAGAAATAGTTATCACAACCTCTGTAACTCCGTCAACTTATCTATTAACGGTATCCCGTTACCTGTAGTTGACGAAGCCAAAAACTTGGGTCTTGTTATAGATCGCAATTTTAGATTTAATAGCCAAATTTTAACGTCTGTTAGAAATGCTTATTATTCCCTAAAAATAATTTATCCCCACCGTCACTACTCTTATAAAATAAAAACCGATTCATGTGAGTCTTTGGTTCTCGCGCGATTTAATTATTGCTCTCCTGTTTTCTACCCATGTCTAACTCAGGCTATGTTACGTCGTGTGAAACGTGTTCAAAACTCATGTATTCGCTTAATATTCGAGATTTGCAAGCATGAACAAGTGAGCCCTAAGCTGCTTGATCTAAACTGGCTGAGTATGAAGAATAGACTCCATATGCAGGCTGGATTGTTCTAGTTCAGTGTCGTTGTCTCCGGGGCACCTTCATATTTATACAATAAAATCAATGTTCGCCACTTGGGTCTGCGACGCAGGAATTTTATCACCATTCCTCGTCATAAAAGCTCATTATTTCAACGGTCTTTCTCTTATAATATCTCGAAATTTTGTAACAGCTTAAGTGAGGAAGTCAAATATTATTCATTAACTAAATTTAGGGTGTGGATGCGTGCTTCGCTACTCGCCGGTCAGTGCTAACTTCGTCTCTCTTGCTCTTCTTTTACTTTTTGTCGTGCCGTTATGAGTGCGCTACTCAGTAGCTCCTTGGGGGTGCAGTGTTACGAGTAAATGTTCATTTACCTTACGATATATATTTTTTAGGTTCCGATATGCCTCGATCTGACTTCTAATTCCTTCGACAGTTCATAAAATATGTATTTCATGTGTTTCTCTAATTTTCCCTTATGCTAAGTTAGTGGTTTACTTATTATTTCCCCTTGTTCGTTTTAATAAGGATTTGCAAGTTGTCAATATAATAATTTCTTCTTGATTGTCTTCATAATAACCTGTAAATTCAGTTTAACTCGGATTCTTCCGGTCGTATTTCATGGCACTCCTTTAGTTTTGAAAGTATATTTACCTGTTTCATAAGTAATTCTCTTCGAATTCATTTTCAATACGTTTGTGAAGGTTAAATGTCAAAATATTTGTTATTATCTGAATGTAGGTTCTGTCTTACGCGTTCGTTACTCAGCATAGCCAACCGTTAGTTTGAAAAATTCCCTAATTCATTTTATAATTCCCTGCTGTTGGACGATTTCTTGTGGTAACGTCTATTTCCGTTCTTGAAGTCACTTCCCTCTCGGCGTTGTTATGAACAACACGTATAGAATCTTATCTACGGTTGACCTTGTGGCTTGTATTTTTTGGTCTATGAAGGACTGTCACTAGTTTAGTGGATTTAATTGGCCCAAGGGAACAAAATACCTCTTAGATTCTCGTAAGAACTATCGTTCCTTCGTTGTAACGCTTCAGTTGAATACGGATGGATAATTTCAACCGAGATTTTCTTAGTGTGTGCTCCAAGAGGAGCTTTTAATGTAACTTCACGGTTACGAAGTTTAATGTAACTTCACAGTTACGAAGTTTAATGTAACTTCACAGTTACGAAGTTTTAAGGTAACTCCAGTTACAAAGTTTAACCCCTGGTGAGGCTTCCGAAGAGGTCCTCCGACATCTCTACAGGTCACATTTATTTCATTTATTTTATTCGAGTCACTATATTAATCATTGGATAAGCCATCGGCTTAAATTGCTGAAGTTCATTAGTTATTTTCCTTTTTTTTTGTAAAACGTAAGTTAATGTCAAAGTTTCTTTAAATGATTATAAAATGTAACTTTTCTTTTTAAATTTCAAACTGTTAATTTATTTTTGGTAAAATTGAGTAGATATAATTCATTTGTTTCACACAATTTTTGGCTTTCGTAAAGTACTCGACATAGCTTGCTCGAGGTACATTACTATTATTTTTCTAAATTATTTACCACCTAGTATACTTGCATGGTTCAATCTGTATAATTATATTTCCAACTAATTTTAATTGACATAAACATGTAAGAATTTTATGTGAGGTAACAGTCTGCAGATTGGAACTGGTATAGTGTGTTCCTAGATATCTACAGATATAGTCCGTTTCAAAATATTTAAATTTTAATATCACTTAAGGAATTTATTTACGAATTTTATTTTTATTATTATTTACAACGTACTGTTTTCAACATTTATTTTTATTTTATTTTCATTAAGTAACTGTTTATGCCTACAAATTTACTTGCGTTTGACATTATCGAACTACCTCGAATTACTTACTTGCCTTCTGTTTTCCGGGGTAAGTATCTATTGAATCTCGAAGATAAAAGAGAAAACAGTGGCGCACCCTTTTTAACATCTGTTCCCACGACCGCCTTCACTGAGTTAAACCGCCTTCGAGGATTCAATCCCCACCATCAGGTAGGTCGAAAGTGTCGGTGCCTAACACCATTCCGAATACCTTTCCGTGTGTTTTCTTATTTTATTTATTTTTATTTTCGTCTGTTTTTGAAAGCGATAACCGCGTCGCGCGCGCCCTGCGTGTGTCGTGTGCGCGTAACAGCAGTTGGAGTTTAGTTATTTCTCATTTATATCTTCCTAGTTGAAATTGCTTGGCAGAATATTTAGGTGTAAGTTAGTTTTAGGCTTTATTTCACTTCATTACCGCTTCATTTACAAAGGCTGTATGGAAGATCATAACCTTCTGTTATGAATACAGCCTTTTGATTTGGACTACTAGTTACTTATCGTGTTTCTGTTATAATTGTATTTTTGTTATAAATTTTTCCTTTGGTTGCTTGTAGTTCAGTAAAGATTATTATTATTATTATTATTAACAATTGAAAGAAGTACTCGACCGTTTAATATAAAGATAATATAATTGATGGTGAATTAATTCTCCTGATGAAGCAGGGATATTCTGCGAAATATTGAGAAATTAATAAATAAGTTCATAGTTTGACCTCTCTATCTTTTGACCGCATACTCGAGGAATTAATTCACCATCAATTATATTATTATTATTATTATTATTATTATTATTATTATTATTATTATTATCATAGATTTTTTCGGCCGTAACCTAAACGCCATATTGCCACTGCAGTTTTCTGAGTCTTGTAGCATACAAATGTTACCATGCTCCCAGAAGAGGTTGTTGCTGCGAGTTGTAGGCCTATACGTTATTTTCGTGTTACTAGAATGACGTTTCGGTTTGTAGAGAGTTACAGGGTTATGCGGATCCGTAATCTCAGTCTGCCTCTGCTTTTAAGGACTGTCTACTAGAGTTTCTGATTTGGATGAATCCCAAGAATTGTACAGTGTTTCACGCCGACAAGTTCATGCCAGTAGGATCGGTGCCTTGCAGCGAGTTTAGATCTGACTAGCGCTTTGAAGCTGCCATACGAACTCCCACACGTTGTTTTTGGACCACTACATGGTTATTGCCTGCTACCTCTTACTAACTTTATAGCTACTTCGTTTCCTCGGATCCTACTGCGATGCTCCGCTAGTATTTCTATGCCATTCCAGTACCATCCTGGGTTCAAACCCGATAGCCTACAGTGCTCTAAACGCAGCTTGACTGTCAGATAGGATTTCTACCGATCTATTTTCCTGCTAACAGTTTACGTCTACGGCTAGGTCTGGATGGCAATTATTTCGACCAAGCAAATGGACAGCGACCTCCCAAACGCATAGCTTGGCCATCAGATTCTCCGTCTCTAAATTTTAAATCCGGAGTCGTTCGGCATTTTAGAAGCATCCATAAACCAGCGGAAATATCCTTGGCTCGATTTGAGAATGAAGGCTTTTGCAGCCTCACTGCTGGAGATGTCTAACTTGTATCTCCCACCGAAGCTGAAGGTGAGTGAGATCTACTGCGGTCTTATGGACAGTGGTACTGTCTGTTCCACGTAGGTGAAGATGCTGGCATGGTATCTTGATCTACATTTAGATTTATAGGGACGTAAGGGTTGCTTCAGACCACGACACGATTTTCAGCGGAGGAAGTACATGTGGTCTCCATGGTTGCAATCGTCGTCGATGATATGGCCCCCGTGATGCTTGGACAGACAATTTTCTGGACCTCGCTAAGTGTAGTGGCCGTATGACCCAAATTAGCTTTGTGCCACCAGATCAGAGACGCATAGATTATAGAAGGCACTATAATCCTCGCATACAGCAACGTTGTATCATCTTAGTTTTTGAGCAGTGCTGAAATCTATAGAGATTTCAGTTTTCCATCATTCAGTAAACATCCGAGATGACACCGTTCAGAAACTTCCTCGAAAGAGTACCTCAACCAGGGAATCTTTTGATCCGAGATCAGATCACCACCTCATGACGTGCAGTATCAGAAGGAGTAGCACACTGCCATGATTAAACCGCCATCTACTGTTTTCCATAATATCCAAGTTAAAGAATCCAGTGGCTAGAAAAGGAGGAATTCAAAATGAGTTCAGTTTGACACACTGATAAGCAATTCTGTATACGTATAGGTAGTCGTCAACTTTATAAGAACGAACAAAAATGCCGATTTTATCTATGGTTTTAATATTCTAAGTTGATCAACGCAATTTTCACACATATGTATCTCTCAATTCACGCATGGCGATTAGAGATTACATAACCACAAGGAAACTTTTTAGGCTAGGCGCCTCGTATATAAATTTATGGCATCTCCATATTGCAAGAACATAAAAAATTCTGCTATATTGTGGTGGCATTTTCATATTGCATTCAGTTAAATTTATCCCGTAAAATGAATAACGTTACTAATTAATAGAGTATTAAAACTGTATCCACTATTATGCCTCTATTAGGTTACTAAAATATTCATGTCAGAATGTACCTATTATTAACAATCCAACAGTTCCCTGAATATTTTATAATCTATTAAATTAATGTGTAAACCTCGCCCTACCTAAATTAAGCAAATAAATCCGAGATTTTTACGTAGGGTATACACTCGGATAACAAAGACTAAGGTTTGGCTTTAATTCACAATTTAATTTAGAATACCTCCCCGTTGCGAGATCTCTCAGCGGGGTCAAATCTCCTTGCGTACCTCGTCGTTCGTCGATGGGGTTTTCTTCCTCCCATTTTAATTTCTACTGACACTTTTCATTAAAAAAGGAGGAGAAATCCGCGCAGAAGGCGTAGGTTTCGGCAGTTAGCCGAGAAGCATTCAATATTTTCGGTTTCACGCCGGTCTCTACTGATATATCCATTATAGACTGAAAATGAAATAGAAAAGGGATGTACTCGCGAATAACCCCAGGCCGGATATTGAAGACGGAAGGTAGAATCAGTCCGGAAATGCCACTTACCAGCCGGAAAATTGAAAATATCTATAAATACCGAGACATAAGACGGCCTCTCACCCAGAGTAGACTCAAGGAGATCCATAAGTAGGGAGAAAAAAGTAGAAGCTTTTCTGGCATTTATTTGTCTGAATAATTTAAAAGTAATCTGGATCGGAGAAAAAAGTACCGTATTTATCTTCGGCGAACTGAATATAGAGGTCCTTAGGTGGTTTTGGAGTGGTTATACCCTTCTAAGAAAGATACACAAACAAGACAACTTCGCATTTACTACACGCAAATTGTAGCGTAGTATGCCGAAAAGTTGACCTCACATTTCCAGAAACTTATTTCTTTGCAAATTTGTGAAGGTTCGCTTGTTACTATCGCAAAAAGCGGATTGCTATATATTGCATTAGGTGGTTTTTGATTTAAAGTTACTACTACAATGTCTCTACTTTTTCATAAATTATACAATCATGTTATTTTCCTAAAACTGTTGGTTTTATTTGGAGAGGAAATCCCCAAGTACTATTGGCACACTCTTTATAATAAATACAGATCAGATGCTTATACAAACAGATACGCGTCGCACCTGTTGTTCTGGTATTAGTTTCACATTTACCAAAGTTGTTGTAGGATCATTTTTATTAGTTGGAGTTTTCTAAACTCCAGTCCGTATTGCTTTATCTGTATATTGAATGCATACATTATCTTTAAAGATATAAATAATAAATCGTTCGAAAAATATTACCAGAAATTAGATAAGGAACACTGCAAAGTATGAAAAGAGCAGTTTTATTTGTTTATAATAAATCAGTGAGTGCTACTTGCGGCGACCTCTTAAGCTGTATCGCTTGTCGGGGCACCTCTCTCTTGCTGTGTAGTTTGTGTGTGAGTAATTGTGTTTAATGGCCTTGTAGCAATACCTCGCCGTTTATAATGCTACATTGTTAACCACATTGTTTCCAACAGCGAATAGTAGATGGATTGGGACACCATACTTTGAGAAATATGTCACCATTCTCTCGTAGAATTAAACTGCTGACCCCAGTGATCTACCACATAACTGAGTAGTAAAAAAAAACTAGCTCCCCAAAAAAAGAACGGACTTTATGACATAAGTGGGTGGTCAGAAATATTTTCGACTACAACGTAAAGATGGCAGCACTCGTCAATAAAAGCTGGGTAACGTGGTTGCGCATCTCTTGACACACGCAGCGAAATATTATCTTGAGTTAAAACAGACTGTTTCAGTTCAAAACAATCCCGTATTTGTATATCCGCAAAACTATATAATGTCATCACAAGAATATTATTTTCTAAGGAAATTGTTTTGACGCAAAACAACATTGTTTTAATGTAAGAATATAATGGATTTGTAAGACTTCTGTATGTCGACCACTGAATTGACAATTTATAGGCAATTTAACGGAAAGTACAGGTTTTACAGAGTCCAAAACGGCTCCCCTTTTCTTGCTGAGATTAGTCTAAGATACCTAAAAATGGTTCTAAAAAGTGTTATTTCTAGGTTATGTTTCGCTAATGTTTTGACATTTCTGCGAGGATTTTCAGTTGATAACCAGCGAACGAATATCGAAATATCGAGCGGCAATTTAAAAAAACTTCGCCCAGGAATATAAAAATAATAATCATTTTTTTATTTTGCAGTATCTCTTAATACAACTAATAAGTACTCTAATATGTATTTCAGTGACTAAGAAACATATCTTCTTTTGTCTTTTATTAAATTGACACTGAATGTGTCGATTTGAATGCTTTTGTGAAAATGGACAAAATCGAGTATCCAGCCGTCATTAAATATTTGTTTTTGAAAGGCCATATGCCAACGCAAATGAAAGATTAAAGATAAATTGGACGCTGGATACGGGGGTTCTGCACCATCATTTACTATAGTGAAATTTTGGCCAGCAGAATTTAAACGTTACCGTACAAACTTGGGAAACAATAAGCGTTCTGGATGTAACTGTAACTACCGACAATAGCTTCGCCAATAGTTCAAAACAACCGTTGAGTTGACGCGAGAGTGATAGCAGGAGTTATTAACATGTTCAGATAACGTGTATGTCACATCTTGGATCAAGATTCATGCATCAGAAAGCTGTCCCCGCGTTGGGTGCCTCACTTGCTCACATTGGGCCAACAACGTATTCTAATGAACAATTAAAACGCTCTTTTCAGGCGGAATAAATCAGAGTTTTGGCGCTCATTAATTACGCTAGATGAAACCTGGATACACCAGTCCAGACACGCCGAGCATGGGTACACTCGTTTATATTTGACGCTGTAGTTTTCTTTGTTTCTAGTGCATCTAACGTTACTTTCTTAATCAAAACTACATCTCTGTGTAGGGAGTTTCTTTCCTCTGTAGTGTGGTACAGTTTTTGATCGTTTGTGACTTCTGTTACTTTTGGTTTTGCTTGTATCTATCTAAGTATCTAAGTATGTAATGATGTCACGCTCCAATACAACAAAAGATTTAATATCGTCGATGAAGAAGGATGAACTTATAAGAAATCTGGAAAAAATGGGTCTAAACAAAAAAGGTAACAAAACGGAACTGGTGACCAGACTAAACGAAGATCAATTCTGACATATCCGTCCGTAACATATATTACAGAATCTCATAATGTCTTACTATTAACTGACAGTCACGGTAGAGGTTATTGGAGAACCTTAAAGGAACATCTTCCACGAAATTTCAATATCCTAAGCTATAGTTAAACCAAATGCTAGTACTTCCGATGTTGTACAGGGCTAAATGAAAAAAATGGAGAGTTTACAGAATCGGATTATGTCTTCATACAAGCGCGTTCTAATGATGTTAATGATTGTTACCATAGTGCAGAAATTGGTAAGATGTTGAAGAATTATTCTGATATTATTATAGATAATTATTATTAATCTTAAGACAGTTATAAAAAACAACAACCAATTGATGTTTTGGATTCGGAGTCTCCTTCTGGAACATTTCCCGTTCAAACTAAGGCCGTTTGTGATACATTAAATAAAACCAATTTTTTAGAACTACTTTAAGTATCAATAATAAACAAAATTCTAGATCGAGTCAGGGGAGTCAGAATCGCAAACTACGGCAGTTGGAGGTCGAACTTATGAATGGGGCAAAAAATAATTTAAAATTTATATGTGTGGCGGAGATATGGGGTAATGCAGCAAATTTTTCCGTAAATAATTTCAAACTTGACTCTCAGTTTTTCCGTACAAATTATAAAAATGGCTGTGTTGTTCTTTGGTCTCGTCTAGATTTAACGACCCGTAGTATCGATCTTATTAAGTATTGTATCGAAAAAGATATAGAAGTATGTGGAGTTGCGTGAAAAGTATGTGATACTACTAGAGTAATGATACTTACTTGCTACCGTTCTCCAACAGGTAATCTTGAAATATTTTTAAGTAATTTATATCGTATATTGGAAGATATATATAGTGTTTCTGTACCGATAATTTTATGTCGCGATTTCAATTTAGATTATTTAGTTAAATGTAACAAACTTGTAATGTTAGAGAATATACTTAGCCCTTACAGAATCTGTCAGTTAGTGGCTGACCCTACTCGTGTCTCTAGTACGAGTTCTACAATCATCGATCATGGATATACTAGTCTGGGTGCTTGCCGTGATGCTCAAGTTATAGATTTTATTTTTTCGGATCATAAAATGATTTTATTCAATAGCGGAATAATGCAACGGAGGTCAAACTCTATTGTTGTCGAGAAACGCATTTTTTCTGATTCTAATATCAATCATTCCAGATTAGTGCTCGCCGGTGAGCGATGGAACGACATGTACTAAAGCAGTTCACTGAATGACAAATTTAACTATTTTTATAATATTTTTATGTATTATTTTAACCTACGCTTTAGTATAAAACGAGTTATAGAGAAAGAAGTGAATGATCGTGGGTGGATAACGGATGCAGTCAAAATATCCAGTAGGTACTAATGTTCGAAATTTATTTTATTTACAACAAAAGTATCCTCATTTATCAGAGATATATCACAACTCTAAGACAGAACATAAAAACAAAAACTTACTAAATGCAACAAAGAAAAGGTATTATGCAAATAGAATAAGAAAATCGAAAAACATTAATCAAGCAGCATGGAAAATAATTTCGGAGGTTACTGGTAAAATGAAAACTGAAAATAACTTAAGCCTCTTAGTAAACAGCAATGTAATTAAAGGTCCAAAAGAAGTTTCTAATTTACCGAACAATTATTTTCAATCGACACCTATTAGTATTGTTAAACGAATATAACAGGTGATTTTAAGCCGAATTTTTTACCAAATACATTTTTTATTTTTCCTTTTACAGAACATGAAATTAAATCAATTATGTTCAATCTTAAAACTAAGATGGGGTTCCGCCTTCAATTTTGAGGCAATGTGCGGACGAATTTGTCACTCCAATTAGTTATTTGCTCAATAAATCTTTCGAAGACGGGCTATTTTCCGACGTTTTAAAAATTCAATCAATTACTCCATTATATAAGAAGGGTAACGCACATAACTTGGAAAGTTATCGACCAATTGCTTTGAGTTCTTCTTTTCAAAAATATTTGAATACTGCATGTTGGATAGATTGAACGCCTTCCTAGAAAAAATCGTTATTTTACGCGAGCAGCAACATGGTTTCCGACAAAATCGTTGTACAATTACGGCACTCAATCACTTTTATGCAACTATTATGAATAATATCGAAAGTGGTCAAGCATCTATCAGGATATTTTGTGATTTGAACCGAGCGTTCGACTGCGTGCAGCATCACAGACTGTTGGAAAAATTAAATCGGTATTGAGTGTGTGCTGTTGCGGCTGATTGGTTTGCGTCTTATTTATCTAACAGATCTCAATTTGTACGAATTCATTATAGAGCAGATAGTTTACAGAAATTTTGTTCTAGTTGTTTACCAGTAGGTAACCATAGGTGTGCCACAGAGATCCGTCTTGGCACCCATTCTTTTTATTTTGTTCATGAATGACATAGTTAATTATCTATAATAATTTTTACAATATTAATGTATGTCGACGATACTTGTGGACTTATTTCCAATAATAATTTTAAATTGGCAGAGATTTCAGCCAATCAATTTTTGAGTTAAATCGCGCAATGGTTCGGTTGCAATGACCTATATTTTAACAACTCCAAAACAAACTGTTGCATTCAAAAATTCATGCAATGCTGGTAATGTTGATTTTCAAATACTATGCGATGGGAAGCAAATTGAAGAGACCAGTTCTACAAGGTTTCTAGGTATACATATCGATCAGCGTCTATCATGGAGCATTCATTGCACAAATTTGGTTAACCAGATGAATTCAGCATGTTATCAAATACGATGTTTAAAGAGTGTGCTAGATATACATAAAAACAATAATGCAAGTTTTCTATGGGGTCGTATACTCACGGCTTGTATACGGTATTTGTTTATGGGGTACTTCGGTGCATTCCAAAGAAGTTTTTGTGGCTCCAAAGAGAATTGTACGTTGCATAGCAGGAGTTAACCAAAACGAAACTTATAGGCCGTATTTTCGTCAATATAAACTGCTTCTACTGAATGGTATACTTATTTTGGAAATGCTTGTGTACATTTAAATATACTAAATCTCAATTCAAGACACATTCGGATGTTCATTTACATAATACAAGATCGAAGTCAAACTATGTTGTACCTTTCTCTAAATATCGCGTTACTTCATTGTCACCCAATTGTTTGGGCGTGCGCTTGGTTGATGTTCTACCAGACGAGATCAAAATGAGTAACTGTAAAATCATTTAAAAAACAAAAAATCACTACTTTTTGAACATCTTTATAGCACTGATGAATTTTTTTCGTTGTTTCATACGTGACTCTAACTTTCTTTCTGCTTTTTATTTTAGGTTTGTTTTATTGTTTATATTATGTTGTTATATATTACGTTATATGATGATATTACGTTATATGTAATATTGTGACTTGTCCTATACCGGTCATTTAGAGCGACGAAAGCGAACTAGAAAAGAGTTATATCTAGAGTGGGGCGGTTGTAAAACAGATACCTACGGAATTAGCGCATTGGCCAGCGTGCTATGCCGTATATGTTATACAACCGCCCACTCTACATCTATCACTTTTCTAGCTCGACTTAGTTGCTCTAAGTGATCGGTATATATTCTTTGTATATCACTGGATGAAAAAATATATACATACATACATACATACACCATTCTACGCTCGAATATCCTCGATTACTTTTAAACAGTAAAAACCATTACAGGACCATAGTACGTATGATACCTTGACAGGCTAAAGGCTAAAGTTGCTGAAAAACGGCCATGTATGCAGCAAAAAAGATTTTGTTTCAACAGATAATGCACTGTCTCATACCTTAGCAATTTTCATGGCTTACTTACCAGATCTAGCTCCAAGTGCTAGGAGACTAGGTAGAAAACTAAAAATAAATTTGAGGACAAAATGACTTATCTTTGTTAGGTCGGAAACTTACAAGACCGCTCTCGTAAGTTCGTGTATTAGTTGGCGCCAACAAAATTTGAGCGACAAAATATCCTGATGTACTAAAGTATAAATTTGTGACAAGCACCATAATCTAAAATTTGAAAATTTATGGCAAATAGTGTCTATACTTTAAACGTCAACAAGTTTTGTCACATAAACACAGTTAAAATATATCGTGAGAGTAACTAGTGTCTGTCTACTGCACTGTTCGTTTTTTTTGTTTGTAAATTCGTTTTTAAATATGAATCAAACAATATGAAATGAAATAAGAAACAGCGAACATTACATAATAGGGAACAATAACTTGAACACAACTAATAGAAATGGGCTGCGAAACAAAATGTAATATCTACATGTGAAAGTAGCAACATATGGGACGGATATCCGCGGGTGCCAACAGGTTTTTCATGTTCATTATATTTCAATACGTTCAATTTTGTATACTGTTTCAGTTTAGTTGATACGACTTCTTTATTTTTCTGCAAAAACTTTTTTAAATCGTGACTGTGAGCTGTAGCACCTTACAACGTCCTCGCCTCTGAAATAATTATTAAGGTATTCCTATCAATTTAAAAATTAATTACTCTTAAACTAATATCACCACTTAATTGAAGAGAAATGTATTGTATGTATTCTAAAGTATCACAAGAGAAACATACGTGCATTAAGTTATATTTGCTGGTTCTGATGAGGGAAATGTATTAATTTATCTATACCAGTCACAATACACTTCGAATAGAATATCTCAAGCAAGAGTGCGTTCTATCGAGAAAAAATCTAGGAGAATTTAATATTATTGCCAGCCGTGCATTTTTAAAGTAATAATTTCGTTCATTTCAAAGAAAAAAATATGTGTTGCCTGCAGAAAATACAAAAACTACCTAGATAATAAACTTCTGTTGTACCGTGGCCTAATCGCTAACATTTTTCTGTTGGGTAGGCGCAACTTGCCGATAAAATAAATTTAAAAAATTCGATTCCGTTAATAAAACGGAAGAGAAGAGAGAAATAATAAAAAAGTTTTATATAGGTACACACCATCAAAGTGAAAAGGAAATAAATAATAGGCGAAACGAGGAAAACGTATACGGTCTCATACATATAAATTTGTCAGATATTGTAATATTCCTGATTTAATAAAAAAACTTTTATATGCACGCTTTTCTCCTGCGAGAAGTACAGGAGTAAGAACAGTAGCAACGTCAGTAAAGAAGTTCGCTTGGATAAAACTTCTCTAACTCTGCAGAGCAGTGAAAAAAATCCATAATCTATCATATTCAGCATTATATCTATATACATATAGGCGTATGTCATCCGAAAACAACTGACAAGTGGTAACATAATTCAATTTGGCAAAGTAGCACTCACAATACCCCTAATAAACAAAACGCGCTGTTGCGAGGGTGTCCCAAAAACTTGCTTCGCGCTAACACAAATTGAATCTCTTTCTCCTACCATCACATTCCTCCTGGAGTACTTTCCCTTTCTTCACACATGGTTACTTATGCTCGTACGGGCACATGACACAATACGTTGAGTTATCACTTATTAAATGGTGCTGAGCATCGGATGCAATTTTATATGATCGACGACTTCTCACTAAATTATCACTTTTTCATACGTGGTATCAGGAAATGAGTTTAAATTGTATTGAATAAATAATGAAACATAGATTATTTATATGTATAAAAGAAAGTTATTCAAAAAAATAATAAGAGAGAATTATACGTATATATTTTAATACACAGTGTCTTCCTTATTTCTTCGAATTTATTATAACTTTTCGTTCATTAAGTTTGCGACACCTTGCCGTCTTGAGATATTTTCATATTTTGTAGTTTTTTTTTTAATTTCGGGTCTTCTTTTTGTTTTAATAAATTTAATTCTTTATCTGTGGTAAATACTATGATAACTTGGATTGTGTCAATCTTTCGAAGGATATCTTTGTCTAAATTTGTTTGTTTATTTTTGTATTTATGACTCGGACAGTGAAAACCTTCCTTATGATTTAACCATTTCTCCACTGGGAAGATATTTCCCGCAAAACCCAAACCAACCCCAACCCTCTTCCAAACTTCGTCCCAAACTATTTACCCTTATTTGCACCCTAACGCCTTCTTTCCGCGGCAGGAACCACCAGGTTATTCCAAAATTTCTCAAACTTCCTCACCATATCAGCACTTCACTGTCTCAAAACATCTTACGACAAGCTAGCTTAGTACTCATCCGTGAAGGAGTCAAAAATGTCCGCCGTAAGCTTTAAATTTTGTCGAGGAAACTTTTTCTGTTCATTTAAAACTCTCCATCATATTATCTGCAGATAATTAGTCCCTATTAGATCGCATTTGTTTTTATCCGAACACGTAAAACCTCAGAACGCAAAATCATACTCGCAAATTTCAGTTGCTTGCCTCAAAGAAAACAATCGTAACCCAGTCACCATGAAAAACAGTCAATTATCTATCGTTACACCTCTTGTCGGAAACAAAAACATTAGTATTATCCAAAGGTTTAGATATCTCGTTAGCTGCAAAAAGCATTTCACATGAAGACACTGTATCCTTGGTAGAAATATCTTTTCGCACTCTCTGAAAGGAAATGGTGACATTATACGTTTTGAAAAAGTAAAATGTCTTTCTTTCGCGAAGCCTCCTCAACAGAACTTGTCCAAAATAAATTGTACCGGGTGACCAATGGCGTTCGGCCATATCTCAGAAACGGTTTACAGTACAGTTTCGGGAAAAATATCACAAACTAAAGTGGCCCCGAGAAACATTTGAAAATTATTGGCGTAACTGAATAACAAAAAATTAAATTCTTATTTTATCAAAATTTACCAACTTAAGGTCTATCACAAATATGAAAATCGGAGTTTTCTGAAAATTCCATCTATTTCACATAGAACAAAATTTTGTATTTTGTCAAAAAGGGAAGAAGGGGAACTTTGTTTCGAAGGAACGCTTATAATTACGAATTTTGCAAACTTAGTCTCGTTAAAAACACAATTACTCCTCCAATCTAATACTTAGAAGTTCTAACCAACCTAATAAGTAACCTGCATGCGATAGGGCGCTGTTTAATTTTTTTCGGAAATTTTGTTTTTTATCGAAAATATTAAATAGAAACATACATTTTTGACTACAGATTAGCCGCTAGAGGGCGTTAAAGAAATTTCGATGCATTAAGTTTATGACTTTGAATAGCTTCCACTCCTCCCTCTCCCTTGATTGACAAAATACAAAAAAATTGTCTGGATTTTCACATTTGCAGTAAACCGGAATTTGTAAAATTTTGTATAAGATAAAAATTAAATTTTTGGTGCTCACTTACGTCATCTAGCGGTCATTCCACGATTCTCTAAATAGTTTCCAGATACTTCTCGTGACCACTTTAGTTAGTGATTTTTTTCCGAAGCTGTATTGTGAACTGCTTCTGAGATATGGTCGACCACCATTCTGAGTTGGCCACTCGGTGCAGCCCTAAGTTCTCTCCACACTAACATAGACAGACGAAACGTAACTATCATACTGCACACAGAAAAGTGCTTGCTTGCTCTTAGTAAAGAGCAAGTAAGACTTACTTAATTTAGCTAATTCTCATTCTCCTATATAAGCAAGAAAGTATTGTTCTCTGTGAAATATTTCACTTTCTTGGAAATCCAAAGATATATTTTCTTGAACCAAGTAACTCTCCATTCAATCGCACCACGTCAACATAGGTACTACTTATGCACTATGCGGTGCATGATATCTAAAAGTTTAAAATCAAGAAATTTTTTGCTTGACCTTAGAGGTTTTTTAAAAAAACATTTACTAAGTTCTTCACTGGATCTCTTGGTGCAGAAGTAGAACACTAAACACTTTAACCCACTATACACCAAACAAGTTTTAACTAAAACACCGACGCGTTTCAACAGCAATGCTGTCATTATCAAGGCGATAATAAAATAATGACAGCATTGCTGTTGAAACGCGTAGGTGTTTTAGTTAAAACTTGTTTGGTGTTTAGTCGGTTAAAGTGTTTAGTGTTCAAAAACATTTACTGTTGCGAATAAAAGTCATCGTGTTGTATCAAATAAGTATTCTTGTTCTAAGGAGGAACTTAGTTCTCTGAAGAAAATGAAGAAAGGCCAAGCAAGTCAACTTTCTTGGCCTTAGAAAACACTTTTGTCAGTGTGGACACACATCACAGTATGTGATAAAAATATCAGGTCTATTGCAATATGGTAGTTACACTCCCTTGATCTTGCGAGAAAAGGCTGTTTTTTTGATTATTTGAATACTTACGTTTATCAAGTTGTACTCGTATTCTTACTAAACTGCAAACGGTGACATTACTTTAAGAACTTTATTTCAGTCGTGTTACATGTGGCATGCTGTATAGAGCATGCGCACGCAAGGAGTATTGCTAGACGTACAAATCGTCAGCAGACCGTGAGAAAAGTAAGACCAGATGAATCATCAAGCAGTGCTGCAAAAGTTACCAAATATTATAAATCGATTAATCGATTTTTTCTCAAACCGCTTTCATTGAAACTGATTCACCGAATTAAAGAAGAAACCGTTTCTAAGAACTAGATTTAAGAACTGTTTAAAAAAACCATTTTAAAAGCCGATTTAAAAGGCTTTCAAGAAACGATTTTAAACTCGATATTTGATACCTCCTTTGCAATCAGTTTTTGAAAAAAATTGGATATAAAAGATTTTTCGATTGATTTCTGTTTTGATGGTGATAAATCGTCACACACGAAACCAGTTTGACATAAAACGGTTCCCGGCTGTATATGTATGTAGAACAGCGGTAACTATGCTTTTTTGTATTTGTCAACAAACTGAAGCAAGCCGTCGACGAATAATTCTTTGAGAAGGAATATAAACAAACTTTGTGGGTACTTACTATGTGAAGTGTATTAATCGTTGTAAAACAGATCATTATAATGTAATAGTTATTCATACAATATTCCTTGGAATGTGCCATCTTTGGCAAATTAAATACGATTTTTTTATCGGGAAATGTTGATTTTGTAAATAAAAGCTTTGCTTTAAAGTGAATTTAATTACTCTAAAGAAGTTCATCAAAGCAGTACTCTCTCTTACAGAAATTAAATTTGTCTCAAACTATAGCCTTTATTTAGTAAATCGAAATTCCTCGCTGACAAATTCGCATTTAATTTGCCAAAGATGGTACATACATAAATTTAACACTATTTATAATAAATACTCATCATTTGCAAAAAATTTGCAAATTATATTGAGGCTGTAAATTTATGCCAGTTTATTTTAAAGCGATGTCAATCGAATTAAAAAAAATGGTATTAAACCTATTTTAAAATCGATTTTAAAATCACTTTTTCGATTACGATTTCCGTTTTGCTAGCTTTTAATTATCAAACCCACAATCAGTTTGTATAAAACCGGTATCTGTTTACCTCACTAGCTTCAAGTAATAATGCTGGTGCCCTTTTATGGAACGTATATGGACCGGCCATGCCCTTGAAATTGTACATATAAAAGTGTTTAAAAATAAGGAACATAGGAAAGTTTTCCAAAGCACGAGTACGAAAAAAAAAACAGGATGTAACCGCAAAGTATAAGTAAAGTGTCGTAACATGTACTTACTCTATAGAATAGATAGAACAACAGAATTTCACAGTAGACAAGAATTTCATGTTGGTCCTACAAATGGCAAAGGTGGTTGGACTCCTCGGATTTGCTGAAAAATATTTGAAGAGCATTGGATATTGAAGAAGATGTACTCTATAGAATTTCGCAGAACCCTAAAAAAGGGACTAGAAAAATATACTCAAAATAGCTAGATTGGATAGCAGGGTTTAGGGAGTTTTTCCAACTATTGAAAATCTTTGTTGTGAGGGCTTCCGGGATTTGATCACATCATAGTAAAGTACATATACCTATACAATACAAACAAACAAAAGTGAAAATTAAAATACAAAAAATACAAACATATACATACATATATACAACTTACTCGAACTCGCCAGAAAACTAGATGAGGGGTGCCAGAAAGTCACGGTAGCTCGACGTGTTACACGCTAGAGGTGAAAACCTTCTGACAAGAAGAAAGTAGACGTGCGCGGGTATATATGTATACAGCTCTGTAAGGAAACGAATCAGTGAGCGCAGAGTAACAATGAGGAACAATAAGCTCGAGATGATGAAGCGGAAAGGACAGGTTTCCAAATACTGGAGGATAGGTAATCAATTTCGATAGCTCCCCTTACCTTTCGTAGAGAATAATGTTGAGACTTGCTTACAACAGATACCTGATCAAAACAAATTTTGTGCCCTACCCATAAAGTGTTTGGCTAAGTCTGAGTGTGTTGAAAAATGAGACTTACCGTATCGCTGGTGTTCTTTGATTCTAGTTTAACTTGAACGTTTCTTCAATGTAAACTGAACCACAGTGACAGGGAATTTTATAAATGCCTTTATGAGAGAAAACATGGGCGAAGGAATTGAAATATTGAAAATCTTCCTAACTGTTGGATCAGCATAAAACGAAATAAATAACTTGATCAGATTTCAGGCAATCGGGCTTCATACCTTACAATGACAAAAACTATTTCCATCCTGGAATGATCGAGGAATCTCCATATAAAGCACTTGTTGACCATAGTACTAGTGTGAGTCTCAGTAGTTCCAACATGCCGAAGGAAGTCCTAAAACGCATAAAGAACGAAGAAGGCATGGTTACTTTTTAATATGTATATGTATATACGTATTATACGCATTTGTATATTGAAATGTTATTGTAAGCGGGAAAAACTACGGTTAACCTCAGCAGGTAGTAATGTGCCCTGCGGCTCTTTGGAATAAAGTACTGAGCGCAGTGTATTTCTCTATCTAGCCGTGTCCGGATATCTTTGCACCTCACTGTACATATATCACGTTGCTACAAGGCAAAGTTCGTTAAAACGACGTATTAGAAAGTTAGAGGTACGGCAGAGCAGCATTCTCTACTAGAGGCGGTTGCTGCTAGTTTGGACCAACATGGTGTAACGAAATGATCTTGGAAACCTCCTAAACAGCAATGCAAAAATCAATGATAAATTTGTTTTATATCCAAGAAATTATATACCCGCTTTGTCATAACAACCTGAATTGTGGGAACGTAATATTTCTCAAATGTGTGTTTGAGTTTTACTTAAATGTTTAATCGTTATTTTTTAGCATATATACATATAGCTTTATTTTTATTTTTTAGTAGGTACTCGTATATAAAATAATAAAATAACGCCGGCTACTTTTTTATTTCTTTTCACTACATATCTGTATATATGGAAACATTGAGTATTAAAGTTGCTAGAACTCTACAATTATTACAGCAAATTGTTTGGTGCCCCAGCTTTTCATGAAATGGAAAATTTGCTTATCCAAATGCTGCAGTCTCGTATAATTTCAGCATCTGGAAAGGGATATGTTGGTCTTTTTAATGTGGATGTCTTAT
Source organism: Holotrichia oblita (assembly GCA_023690525.1). Taxonomy (NCBI): domain Eukaryota; kingdom Metazoa; phylum Arthropoda; class Insecta; order Coleoptera; family Scarabaeidae; genus Holotrichia; species Holotrichia oblita. The sequence continues at coordinate 28,016,180 of CM043021.1, forward strand.
TCACTTAATTATACCTACAATTAAATCTTCTGGATTCCGCATATATAGTATTATTGACGTCTTCTACGCTGCGCTATTTGCACAAAGGAACCAATAAAATTTGTCTGTCTAAGTATAAAATCCAATAGCTATAAGTTGTTCTCGAGAACTGTCGTCGCATCTTCAAATGATATTTATATTCAATATAAAATCACGTATGTTACGTGCTATGTTAAAACAGATACCCGGTGTGTAGTGAGAATATAATATTGTATGCATGCACATACATATATATATATTTGCCAATCGTGTTACGTAGAGTATTGAGCTTTCTACATATCGTCAGTGACTTAGTAATGTTTTTTCAATATATTCTATAGCAGCTGTACTGCATACGTATTCGTATATCGAATTTCCTTTTGCACATGCTAACACGGAGGGACAACGACAGCGAAAAAGCACGACTAAAAAAATGGGCACATCCAGACGCTGCGGATTTGAAATTCGCGAACGCAGTGAGTACATTTGTCGAAAACGGTAACGCCCGACGAAGCATTATTTATGGTTTGTTTATTAAATCCATAATTCATTTGACATACGACGCTATATGCTATGACGTTCGACTGTCAGTTTTCGCATTTCTACAAATTACAAATGCCACGTTACCATTTCGTTGTTCAAAGCGCTCACTTGTACTATGACATAAACGTCGAAGCAGGGCGTTTGCATATATGTCTTTTTGTCGTTAGACGGCGTTGAACGATGGGGTGAATTTAATACCTCCTCGTTGAGGCGAAAAGTATACAAAGAAAGAGGAGGCACGTTTCCAAGTACCAAGCGTACGTGAATATCGTTCTTTTTTCAAGTAGACAGCAACGTGAAAAGTGTCTTATGACGATTATTGAGTTTTTAGACGAGTTATTTCTATCGCGCGGATACAACAAGGTCTACGTTAACAGGTAGGACGTAGACATAACTAATATAAAAGAAAAATTGACGAAATATAAAATGTTGAAATGACCATGGAAAATGCACGACAACATTAATGATAATTACCTATACGTTCGTTTTGATTTAACAGAAAGTAAAATAAATACAGAAAAATCAAAATCTACTAACTCGATATATCTGGTGAGCGAGGACACGAAAGTGGTTGCTGGACCCCAAAGGGGCACCAGCTGCCGACCGACCGTTAGGTATGCGGCAAAATCAGGGGAAGTGCACACACTCCTCAGGACAAAGAGGCACGAAACCAGTTGCCCGCACGAGACCGACACCTCGCGGAGAGGCCCGGCGAACCGGTGGGCTCCTCTCCCCCGTGCTACCCATGTTAGACAAGTTTTCTTGTCAACGTTGGACGGGTCACCGTTGGAGACGCTTTAGCGAACTCCTACCTCACATCTAACCCCACGGGGCCTAGGCCTCCTTGCGGATGGCTACTATCGGCCAAGCGTGGGAAACGGAATCTGGCCGTGAGGTACAACCAGCCCGCCCGTGAATTAAGCCTGAACTACGGGGACGGCCGGGCAAAAGCCCTACCCCAAAATGCCAACCGCGCCAACCCTTTCGCCCCTCCGGCGATCAAGTATCCGCGGCAGCTACAGTGAAACCGTAGGGTCCCAGAATCACCGAGTTGTTTTAGGATGAAACCGAAGGTTTCCCAACCAGACAACCAGCGGGCGGACTACTCCTCGGCGAACCGACTTTTATCCTCCCCTACTATCTTCGCCAAATTCTCTCGCCACGCCCGTTTCCCTGAGTGTGGCCACCAAGGATGGGGTAGTGCAGCTGCAGAGTTCTCTAGGTAAGCGCCGTAGGGTGCCTCACTTACCCACCGTATATTCCGACGGTTAGCGGCCGGACCCCGGAGCGTATGCCCATGCCTACACCCAAGAATCCTCCCCTATATACGAAGTCTACTCCCGCCACGCCCGTTACCCTGGAACTATGAAACCAGGGATGGGGTAGTGCAGCCGCAGAGTTTTAAGGGTCGACGCTATAGGGTGAACGCCGACCCGAGGTGAGCGAGGACACGTAAAGTGGTTGCTGGACCCCAAAGGGGCACCAGCTGCCGACCGACCGTTAGGTATGCGGCAAAATCAGGGGAAGTGCACACACTCCTCAGGACAAAGAGGCACGAAACCAGTTGCCCGCACGAGACCGACACCTCGCGGAGAGGCCCGGCGAACCGGTGGGCTCTCTCTCCCCGTGCTACCCATGTTAGACAAGTTTTCTTGTCAACGTTGGACGGGTCACCGTTGGAGACGCTTTAGCGAACTCCTACCTCACATCTAACCCCACGGGGCCTAGGCCTCCTTGCGGATGGCTACTATCGGCCAAGCGTGGGAAACGGAATCTGGCCGTGAGGTACAACCAGCCCGCCCGTGAATTAAGCCTGAACTACGGGGACGGCCGGGCAAAAGCCCTACCCCAAAATGCCAACCGCGCCAACCCTTTCGCCCCTCCGGCGATCAAGTATCCGCGGCAGCTACAGTGAAACCGTAGGGTCCCAGAATCACCGAGTTGTTTTAGGATGAAACCGAAGGTTTCCCCAACCAGACAACCAGCGGGCGGACTACTCCTCGGCGAACCGACTTTTATCCTCCCCTACTATCTTCGCCAAATTCTCTCGCCACGCCCGTTTCCCTGAGTGTGGCCACCAAGGATGGGGTAGTGCAGCTGCAGAGTTCTCTAGGTAAGCGCCGTAGGGTGCCTCACTTACCCACCGTATATTCCGACGGTTAGCGGCCGGACCCCGGAGCGTATGCCCATGCCTACACCCAAGAATCCTCCCCTATATACGAAGTCTACTCCCGCCACGCCCGTTACCCTGGAACTATGAAACCAGGGATGGGGTAGTGCAGCCGCAGAGTTTTAAGGGTCGACGCTATAGGGTGAACGCCGACCCGAGGTGAGCGAGGACACGTAAAGTGAGTGCTGGACCCCAAAGGGGCACCAGCTGCCGACCGACCGTTAGGCATGCGGCGAAAACAGGGAATTGCACACACTCCTCAGGACAAAGAGGCACGAAGCCAGTTGCCCGCACGAGACCGACACCGCTCAAAGAGGCCCGGCGAACCGGTGGGCTCCTCTCTCCCGTGCTACCCATGTTAGACAAGTTTTCTTGTCAACGTTGGACGGGTCACCGTTGGAGACGCTTTAGCGAACTCCTACCTCACATCTAACCCCACGGGGCCTAGGCCTCCTTGCGGATGGCTACTATCGGCCAAGCGTGGGAAACGGAATCTGGCCGTGAGGTACAACCAGCCCGCCCGTGAATTAAGCCTGAACTACGGGGACGGCCGGGCAAAAGCCCTACCCCAAAATGCCAACCGCGCCAACCCTTTCGCCCCTCCGGCGATCAAGTATCCGCGGCAGCTACAGTGAAACCGTAGGGTCCCAGAGTCACCGAGTTGTTTTAGGATGAAAGCAAAGGTTTCCCCAACCAGACAACCAGCGGGCGGACTACTCCTCGGCGAACCGACTTTTGTCCTCCCCTACTATCTTCACCAAATTCTCTCGCCACGCCCGTTTCCCTGAGTGTGGCCACCAAGGATGGAGTAGTGCAGCTGCAGAGTTCTCTAGGTAAGCGCCGTAGGGTGCCTCACTTACCCACCGTATATTCCGACGGTTAGCGGCCGGACTGCCGGAGCGTATGCCCATGCTCTTTGATTATATATAACTAGATTCACCATTCCCATAAGAAAAGAGTTGCGCTTTAAAGTCGAGCTTTTGATGCGGCCACCAGGAGCCCGCCACTTGTACTTTACATCAAAACATTTTCGTCTAGTTAGGCGGCAAACCGATATCTCACTGAATAGCTTGATGTATTTATACTTTTACTTAATAGGTGGCGTCATTGCGATTGATAGAATTATGAGAAAATGAGAGGAACGTAGTAAGTTCAGAGTGATAATATAGAGTGATATAGATATATATATCTGTCTTTTATTTGTCGCTTTTTAGGCGAACACCTGCTCATAAAAATTGCAAGCAAAGTAAAAATATATCGATTTCCTATTTCGTGATATTTTATTTGAAAAATTGCTTTGGGATATCATTTGTAGGTTACATAACATACATGTATGAGTTAAAATAAAAAAAAAATAAAAAATGCACAGTAAATATATTAGTTAGAAAATAAAATTAATGTTAGTATAAATCTACAGAAATAATTGCTTTAGAGGATTGCAGTGTTTGATACTTTGCTGGATATTTGGCACAGTGGACCCTCAAAAAAACTACATGCCCGCCTCTGTGGATAGATCGTCCACTCTAAAAAATACCGAAGAATTGCTAATTCTATGTATACATAAATTATATATTCCATTTTATGAATACATTATTCGCACCTACAGATTTATTTAATAATGCTAGTTCTATTTTGATTAAAAATTTCCAAGACTGCTTTGATCGCATTAAACATGCAGTGGCTCACAGCTCATTTGATGCAGTGCTTATTTTAAAATACATATAAGTCCCAATAATTAAAAAAAATAAAAAAGAGTATCGATAAAATTTTGATGCAGGTTTGTAAACGTATTCACAAATATACACTGCCACGTTTAGCACAATGGGAGGTTGCAATTATAATTAATAGAAATAACAAGTAATTAAATTTTAGCTAATACACGACTTAAATTTAAAAAGATGGATCGCCGTACAACTGTAAAAACAGCGTAAACGGCTCTTATATCATTATAAATTGGGGCAATCGTCCTGAAAATTTGCTCAGATGGTCAATCTGAGTGCGTCTGCAGTGCACCATATTATTGAACGTTTTGTAGATGATAATCGGGTGAAAGATAAGCGAAGAAGTGCACCAAATAAAATGTTCAATGCATCTGACGAGCGATACATTGTTCGGAAAATCAAAGCAAACCCGAAGTTATCGGTTCCAAAACTAGCTATTGAAGTTCAACATGAATTAGGAAAGTCATGCAGTGCTGAAACCATTCATCGTGTGCTTCGCGACCATGACTTTAATGGCCGAGTAGCTCGTAAACAAAGCCGCCTTACCTTTGCTAACGAGCATGTTAGCAAGGACGCTGACTTTTGGAACACTGTAATTTTCGCAGAGGAGTCCAAGTTCAACATTTTTGGGTCCGATGGCATGTCCTACATATGGCAGAAACGCAACACCGAATGAAAGAAGGAGAACCTCAAAGCCACAGTGAAGCATGGCGGAGAAAGTGTGATGGTTTGGGCCTGTATGAATGCATCTGGTGTTGGAAATTTAGAATTTATTGAGGGAATAATAATGGACAAAAGTATGTACCTCAATATACTCAACAAGAATTTGTTGCAAAGTGCAGAAAAATGATGCTGCTGAATTATTATAAAATTATTATAAAACTAAAGGGATCATCCCAAATATTAAAAGTAGTGCAAAATCAATAGATTACCTATATTATTTTTAAGTTTGAATGGAACTGCATCAAATAAGCTGTGCCATAATATTTAGCAGTATTTTAAAGAAAAAATAAATAAAAGAAGTTTCTTAGTTAAACTAGATATATTATTGATAAATGTTGTTGCAATTTTGTGCTAATATTCTTTTTATTTTTTAAATTATTAGTAGTAAGCTGTGAGCCACTGTAAGAAGAAGTTATGGCAAAGCATTGCACATAGAGCTATAAAGATTCCTGACATTGAGTCTTTCATTAGTGGAGATTGCAGTTTTGATCGCCTGCTACCATTAAATCATTGCTTTACATGCTTGAAATTTAAACAGTGTAAAGTTGTTTCTGGGTATCCACGCGATGTAACAGGAAATGTAATGCATGTGTGAAGAATTTTGTCATGTTCAAGTTTTAACATCTTAGTTACTTATATTGGTTTAAATACATGCTTTTGAATTCTTATTTGTTGTTATTGTTGTTGTGACACTGTAGTCTCTGGATTTATAGCTTTAGTCAAGCTAAATATGTAAGTCACAATAATATTTTTAGGACAACATATTCATATTTATTCTAGAAACTTTTCGATTTCCCCTATTGTCAGATGTATACTTATAAAATACTTACTACTATAAATTGTTTTTTATATTTCTACAAATGATTGTCTTAGGGCCGTTTGTACTACTTCTATTTAAAACTTCACTATACCAATTATCAAAATCAACATAGTTGTAAATTTCTCTTTTCATGCTTTCTATCGCAGTGATTTTTTTACGTATGTCGAGAAATATGCAATCAATCAATAATTGAGTTACATTAATATAAACACAAATGCTTTGCAGTTGTGAAATCCACTTATAAGTGTAGTAATTTTGTCACAGTTTTCGTATTTCTATTGTGATTTTTAACATGCATGGGAGAAAATCATTTTCTGCGATATTACTGTTGTTAGTTATGGGCACTTGTTAATAGATAGCGCATGAGGTATGTCGGTTGTATGCTAAGCTGAAATATATATTAATGAGCAATTTGTTTATTTATGCGACATCTCTTGGTAACTTTTGTGGTTATTGTAACACGCAATGGACTTAGTCAATCTAGTTATATATAATCAAAGCCCATGCTTACGCCCAAGAATCCTCCCCTATATACGAAGTCTACTCCCGCCACGCCCGTTACCCTGGAACTATGAAACCAGGGATGGGGTAGTGCAGCCGCAGAGTTTTAAGGGTCGACGCTATAGGGTGAACGCCGACCCGGGGTGAGCGAGGACAGTCAGAATGTCACGGTAGCTCGACGTGTTGATCACGCTAGAGGCGAACTCCCTCTAATTGAAAAGATTTTTGCTTCTAGCCCGGCATCCCCTACTCACTCATTTCTCCTGAAGGATGGCACTTAAACTAGTGGCGAAACGTCAAGTTAGTATGTTTTGTGTTATGGTGCATTTATTTTGTTTTATTTTTTGTTTCCTTTATTTTCTCGTATTGTATATATGATGTATTATATAGGGTATGCGTCTAACTTTCGAAACAAAAACATAATTTTAAGGATGGTAAAAAGCACGGGCTGATCTTTGTTAGGGAAGCAGGGGGTGATACCGGAGATATCAGCTGAGCAACAAAATTACAACGTAACTCTTTTATTAAAAGTTTTCGATGATAATCAAATTGGAGATTAAATAATAAAAATTTGAATACAATTACCAATTCTAAAACACTGAATACTAAAAAAAAACACTAAAATTGTAAATTTAAAACGTAAAACTGAGAAGACTGCATGCGAAGAATAAGTAAAATAGCGATCCAGAAGGCGTGGGTTGCAGAGGTTTCTTAGCGACTCACGCCTTCTGTATCGCTGTTGGCGACAGCTTAGATGTTTTAATAAAGGAAGTTACGCAGTAATTTTGTTATTCAACTGCTATCAACCCCCTGATTCCATAATTCTAATATATCGCGTCCATTATGTATCAATTTAAAATGGTTTGGTTCCGTTATGGTTAGCTATACTGGTTTACTAAAATATGTGGGCTTATTAGGAACATACACATTTTCAATTAGCGCGACAATATATTTCTAACGGTATAGTAGGCGGACGCCCTCCATCTAATATTTGATTGCGCTCTTCAGAATACACAATCCGCAAAATTATTAAATGATATCGAACGTTTCCGCGATTCAAGTTTCGCATTAGTGTTTTCATTAATATTGTTGCTTGATCTTATATCCTAATCGATTCTACAAAATCAAATGTAATACACATTTTGTAAAATAACGCTAAAGCTATGATATTTAGCTATAGGGATGCTAGGGCATGCTGTTTTCATTTTAAAATATACTATGTAACTAAACTAAAACATATTAGAAATTAATAAGAGATAATACACATTTATTGGCTTAAATGATATCATACAATATACAGTATTAAAACCACTAATGCAATTAAGCCAAAGATATTTTCTCGATAAAAAGTTTTACATTTTTTTTGAGCACCCTGTACACCCTGTGTTTTAAAATTTGTAATGCTGCACACGCATCAATTTTTTCGGAATATAGTCGTTTTTAATAGCCATCAGCTCTTAATTAAAAAAAAATTAAAATAATTAGAAAATTGCTTGATTTAGAGGCAATATTTATGAGACAAAGTAGTCTTAAATTTGTCTGGCCAATATAAATCAATAAAGAGTGGGTAATTCAATTTGATATCTTGCACAGTACGAGTACAGTAGACATAGTTACTTTATCAAAATCGCCTACACTAGATCCTGCGTTAGATTGATTTTGCTTGTGAATAACTATTTTTTCATCTACAATTTCACTATAGTTTCTGATGAGTATACATTGGTTCATTTACATATATTTAAACTACTACAGTAAGCCGTTAGGAGACTATTTTGGAAAACATTTATCGGAAATAAAGTCATTATAAAAGTACCATTTAGAAGGTCACCTATACTTTGGAACAAGTTTTGCGCGTAAAATTTTAATTTATTATTAAGTTAGAAATCCTTGAGATAAAGGCAACTGTTCCATTAGTATGATCGGGATCAAACTACGGAAGTTATGGAAATCACCATCAGTTGCAATATCTCATATAGTGATACTTAATGAAACACCAACAGCGTTAACAAGGTAGTGTAGTGGAAAAGCTATAGTCTCTTGACAAAACTTACATATCAGTATTAAGAAAGCTAAAAGATCAAAGATACATATATGTACACCTATCGAAATAATTAATTAATAAACTACAATATTGATATCGCAGTAACCATTCCACATCACTGAATTTTATTTATCGCAGCTATCCGCATCAAATTTGTAATTAGTGTAAAAACAGCTTTTATTTACTGCAGCTTTGAAACAACTCATACAATACGGCAAGTAGAGGTAGTGGTAATCTCAGTAAGAACTATTGAAATTCTAAAATGAACATACGGGAGTTATCCGTCATTGAATAAAGGAGTAGCACCACGGAACGCTGTCAAATCTGAAAACCACTTCGCTTCTCTTTTGTAGACATTCTCTCTTCTATGTTATTAGTGTAGCCCAAACAATCGGCTATTTGCTAATTGAATTCGAATTCAACACGGGTTCCTGCCTTAGCGCTCTGCTTACATGAGAAAGACGCTAGGGGGCGTCCGCGACTCTCGCGAACAATCAGCGCGCGACTATGATTCGATTAGTGTAGAAAACTTGCGAATTAGAACGCTACTGTCGCCGCTAACAAAACGTTCATTACCGCTACGGTGATACTGTGGCTGACAGTGTGTAGTGGTGGCGATGGAAAATGTGGGTGGTTTTGCGTTTTCGATGCCCTGATGAGGAGTTTGCAGTGGATTTCCTTTAGTAATTTCGTCGTTGAAAATTACGCATTCTACAGAGATCGCTGCTTGACAGAAAAGCAAATGTTTTACTCTATAGAATAGGAAAAGATCAAGATTGCGTGACGGCATATGGTGTAGAGAATACGAGAATATAGCTCTATTCATGCGTCATATTTGTAGAAGACCATTAAATTCTTCTGTACACATTCGCACAACACAATTTTGAAAAACGTTGGTAAAGTGTAATAAACTGTAATTTGCAGAAGACGCTTCGGTAGATGGTAATTTAAATTTGGTTGATTACGTGGAATTTAATATATACATTTATAGCTTCTAGTTGTTCTTATGCAGTTTTTTACGTTTCTGTTTGAAATTTGTAGAGGATCTGACGAAGATCAGTGAAGGCAGAACAGAACAAAATAGTTTAAGAAGCGTATCGTCGTGAAAACGTTACATTAAATTTTTCTTGTAGACCCATAGAAAAAGGTTTAATTGTATTACAATGGCAATACGACTTAGCCAAGAAATATAACTTTTAATACAATTCTGCTACTATCAGCGGGTACTACGTTGTACATAAATGATTGCATCCAAATGCTAGAATAATGCATATTGGAAGAATGTGGATAGGACTAACTCTGCTGAAACATTAACGGATATCCTAATTTGCAAGGAATCCGAAAATGTAAATATCTTTCTCCGTTTCAACGATTTGATAAAACATACGGGCCTATAAGTCGGGTGCCAATTGTTCCATCCCACACATTGATAGAAAATCGACGGTGAAAATTTTGCTTGATTATTGCATGAGGATTGTTATCAGTCCAGGCATGTCTGTTGTGTAAATTAAGAATGCCACCTCAAGTCAGCCAATATTCGTCAGTCTTTAAATTTTTTTCCAAAAAGAGCCAATTGCAAAATCGACGTTTAACGACAAAATCATCACTGTTCAAACTTTGAACTCTTCCGAAATGATGTGGCTGCGAAAGAGATTCTTTTAGAGTCCTTTACATTGTCCAATGACTAACTCCAGCTTGGTGAACTACCTCTCTAGTATTGGTTGAAGGATCTACATCAATAATTATTTTCCTCAACGGCCACTATTCTTTGATGCACCGCTATGAAACTATTTTTGTTAGATACTCTACGATAAGGATACCGTTCTGCGTATCTTTTGACTGGGTTTCTGGCGTTTCCACCATATTCACCACACACAAAGTGCATATCAAGGTGCTCTTGAATGAAATATGGAGTCATTTTAAATTGAGCAGAATTACTACTATCAATTCGACAAAATGTTGTGCTCTTTTAATATTGTACCATCTTAAATATTTTAGGACCGCACTTGATAGAAAAAAGATCACATCAGTGGTTGCTTACATTTTGGGGTCTATCTTGTACATCGTTTATCTCGCATACCATACGACTAGAAGAAAAGTGATAATAAATTTCTTTGCGAAGCCTTTTATGAAGAAGCTGTTCTTTAATTTTTGCTGAAGCTTCCCTAACACATTGTATATGGAGTAAATTGTTTTCAAAATTTACTGTGATAATAACATTTGAAACTTCCAATTACTGGTTCTGTATCCTGAAGTAGATACCATGTAGAAGTGAGTGATATTTATTCTATATCGGATCTCGATGTCAACTGTTTTATAGTTACCCATGTATTGATTACATGCACAGTATCGATTCCGAGTATTGGAATAGGAGTATCGGCAGCTATCGATACTATGTAATTGCTTTCTTGGTATTGATAGGCTAGTATCGGTGCGTTGGTATCAATATACTAATAGTACTGTTTTTTTGATATTGATATTCAGCTATCGACTCATTGGTATCTATAGCAAACTTGTCGCAGTTTACACAGTAGTAAATGTACTGCGAACAAATTTTTTGACATTTGCTTCATCATAAATTAAAATTATTTATATCACTGAATTCTTGATTCACTGAATTCAATGTTTGTATATATTTTTATAGGCTGCCATTTTTAATGCGCCTCCTCTGCACCGAATGCTATGTTCCAGGGCTCTGTTTATAGCGATTATTAGTAACTGTAGCAAACAAACAGAGAAGAAACCGACCTCAACTACATCATTTTCTCATTAGATACGAAAATAAAACGGCAATATTTAAAGCTTGACACTTTTGAATAATTTTGGATGATATGTTGTCTTTCATCATTCTTAGCGTATCTGAAATTTTCCATTCATTTACGATGCTCTTGAGACGTCGTCGGTACTCGAATAATGAAGAAGCCCTCTATATTCGACGATTATCATTTATTGTCAATGTATTCGAATTTTCTACTGATTCGCAATTGTTTCTAGCTGTTTTCTGCAATTCTGCACGTTCTTCCAAGATGTGTCTATACACTGTTGTTCAAAAATCAATGCTAAAAGTAATATTAATAGTGTTTTTCACCAAAATGTCCCTAGATACATGTAATTGTTGTAACTTACCTTTTTCTGTACAAAAATCCTTGACCTGCAAATTTGTGTGAGATATGTTGTTTATTAGCTTATTACACGACATTCAAAATTTGTCGATAACTTTAGTGACCCTTTTGCCTTGTCTAGGTATCCGCACGGTATTTATCATTTATTGACAGTAAACAAAATGCTTCGATTACCTAAATATAACACATCAAGATATAAAAAACGGTATTGATTGATTCGTATAAGGGAAATTGAATAGCACGTCATATTTTGTTAATAATTTATCGATTGAAAAATAACTAAAAAAGATACGTGAAGCTTGACAACACGAAACAAAATACCTAAATTTCCAGTTACGTGAAACCATCAATCACGATAGAGATTTTTCGTGCTTCTTTTTTAGTCAGTGCAGTCGCTTCATTTACTCGTCATCAATCTTAAACAAAACATTGCTTCCTATATAGTATATCGCGTTGGTATGGTATATTGAAAGTAAATAATACGTTTTGACAAACCACAAAGTGTATCTTGATCAGTTGGAATTAGTTTATAATTACATCGGTAGCACGAAAGATATCTGAGCACTGAATGTGCATTAAAAATTAATCGGTAACTACAGCAAATGTTAAATTGTTTATTTATAATTCAGTATTTTAAACGTACCGACAACACCCGAATTTAAAGCGTTTACGATATTCTCAATCAAGACATTGTTTTGGGTGTAAACAAAATTCGGAAGAGTTTGGAATCTGCTGTCCTTCTCCTTTTTTCTCTTATAAAATATATTGTCTGTATTACTCCTTTATGGTTTCAAAATTTATAGTCATTGAAGGATCTTATTTTTATATTACCCGTATATTATTTTGAAGATGTTTGTAAATGGCGTTGCTTTAGATACGTTGCTTCGCTGTGGAACCCTATCGCGGTGAAAATGTGGTAAAATATGCTTCGCCCGCTAGATAAAAATAATAAAGAATGCATTTCGATAAGACGAAAGTGGTGTAGTCTCGGGGGTACACCAACTATAACGGCGCAGAGAAACTAAGTGGAGACACTTTAAGTGAAGGTCGAATAGGAAAACTTCAAAGTAGAGCAAAATATATTACTTATACAAACAAAACCAGCATAAAGCTACATGAAAAAGAAGATTTAAAATCAATTAAACGAAATAAACAGATGCTGTACAAGATTAAATTGGCAATTTATTACTTAAATAACATTGGTTTTAACGCGTTTTAAAGGGTATGTACATTACTTTGAATCAATATTAACTAGGTCATTGTACTTTGAATCGAGTTACGATCGCGCACGCATTATTGCTGTTCTAATTATTACACTAACATTCAAAGTTAACAAGTAAATGTTGAAATTACGAAAGTTGAGTTCATATCACACGATTGAGGTCCACGCAAAGAGCGCTGAAGTTGCAATTTGAAATAGGTTGTTAATTGTAATACGTGAGATTAGAACTTTGATTAATGCAGCAAGAGGAAGGGTGGTTATTTATTCTACTTGCTACTTGCTGCTTTTACAATATATTATAAATATAATATTTATTTGTATATTTCAAAAGAACAGACAATTATTCGACAAACTAGTTTAAAGAAAAAAAAATACAAAGTTATTACTAAACCAAACATCTAAAATAATAAAAGAAATGAATGAGTACCTACCCTTTATCGCAAAAAAACAACCTCTTCTAAGTCGTAATAAGTATACAAAAAAGACAATGACAGACAATGTGTATTTGAAGAGAACCGGCGGATAAATAAAGATAAGACATGTGTTAATAGTGCACAATACTTACATGTTGTGACATTAGGGAGTAAACGTCAAGAACACTTGCTTCTTATTCCAAAGGCACTTGATTCTAGCCCAAGAGATTCGCTTCTGAATTTTGGTTAGTTAAAGATGTGATATCTCTTAAATGTTCATTATACTGTGTTTTCGTAAAGTAGTGGATAAATTCGTTAAGAATGCAATGAGTACTTTCTTGCACAAAACATTTTAAATCGTCAAATTTTATTTTGTTTTGTGCATTTAAAAATTAGAACATACTGACCGGCTTTTTCTAAAATTGACTCCATCAGTATCCCTTTTAAAGTGAAACCTCTATTGTTTCCTACGTTAAAGAGCCCACTTTTTTACATACACTGAAGTAATTATAAGTATCAGTAAAACGAAAGAGATATCCATTCTGAAGTTTAAGGTTGCGTGGTCGAGTAAAATGGCGGGAAAAGTGCTCCATATACGACAATGGTCAAATTTTGACTATGATTGATGAAAAAAAATTATAGGAGTAACTAGCATACTGTTATCGAGGTAACGACATATTTTGAATTTAAAAAATGTGCTAACTTCTAGCAGAAAAAAATCTTAAAGTTTAGGTTTGTGTGTACATCGTAAGAAAATGCATTATATTACGAAAACTACAAATCAGACTCATAAACTGTTTATGTTAAGTACTAGGTAACAAGGCTATAGATTACGACAATAAAATTATATTAATCTGTTATAAATAAACAAAAATCTTGCATCAAAAATCAGTCTTCTGGCCAATTCACCTAAAAGTGTCGCAGCTCGGGATGTGCCAGAATTACTTAAAATGAAGAGTTTTGGATAGTGTAGCAATTTTTTAATAGATGGCGCAAATAATTAACAAACCATAAACAACAAAAATTATTAATAAATACGGCATAAAAACAAACTATAGGTATATTATAAAAGTAGTTTTAAAACTAAACCGCGATTTGTTTCTGTACTCAATTGTTACAAACCCATTCTTTTATTTAACCTAAAACTAATGAAATGCATCAGTGGTCGATGACGTCAATTCTGTCCAAGGACTAGGGAAAAATATGGCAAAAAAACCTAGTCATATAAATAACATTTAAATTATCGATATCAGTTCTAAAATTTTTTAATATATGCATATCATTCCGTAAATTAATCTTTTTTTATAATTATTTTCCTTTTTTGGTGTTTTGAAAATCAAAATTATGTCGTCTATCGTTAGAGTGCTTAGATAAAGCAGTTTCAGCGGTGACGTTATGTGTAACAGTGTAATCGTAATTATAAATTCGTTTCTTTCAATATTGTTTGGTTTGTCCGATATAACATTTATTGCAATCTTTGCAATCAAATTTATAAACGACATTACTTTGATTATCTTGTTTGATGGGTACTTTTAAATTTGTGAATAAGTGTTTATTGTTACTAGGTATGAAAGTTATGTGAATGTCTGATTTTTTTTGGTTCGTGTTTTATTGTGTCGCTTAAATTGTTTATGTATAAGTGTAGTATATGTTATGATTTGATTTTTTTCTATGTAATTAAAATCCGATATATCAATGATTTCTTTGTTTTTTAGATATTTTTGTTGATAGGCATGACCATTTATATTATTAGTATTTTGTCACATATTAAATGTCAATTTCTTCCACTGAAAAAGTCTTATTAACGAAAACATAATATTATATGTTCTGAAATAAATTGGTATTTAATTAATTGTTGTTTTATTGACCTACAAGTGAAAATATTTCAGGAATTGAAAGATAATATAAAAATATAAACTATAAAGATATTAACTTCGAAAAATATAAACAAAAAAGAATAACATAGAATTGAGAGTCAGCTTCTCGCCTCTAGCATACTTTAAACGTCGAGTTATCGTGACTTTCTGGTGCTTTCTACCCACTTATTGCTCTTGAAAAATCCACTTCCGTTAGTAATGAAACGTTCTTATTTTATTTTATTGTTTATTTTTCTTAGTATTATATTTAATTATCAGTAAGATACTTAATCTTGAGTTTGTTTACGTTCAAGTATTATGATAAAATAGACATATACTTAGTATTAGAAATAAGGTGATTTAAATTTAAAACAAATAATGTTTATTTTTAAACTTGACGTTACATGTTAGAGAAGTCCATTTTGTTTAATGTGAAAGTTCTTTAACTTATTAGTATTAAGATTTTCTTATACGAGGAAGGAGCCAAAAGAAACCAGAACGACTCTATGGTGAGCGGAGTTTTGGTAGTACCGCTTTCTCCCGCTAGGTACATAAGCAGCTGACATTCCACAGTTAGCCTTCAAAATATCACTGCCCTCGAAGGTGCTGCTCCGTTCATGTGAATTTTTTAGTGACACTTATTTTGTGTGCTCGTCGTTTTTTGTGATGCCTGATTTCCGCGAACAGCGTGCTACCATCAAATTTTGTTTTTTGCTGGGGAAAACGAGCAAAGAAACGTTTGAAATGTTACAGGCAGCTGACAAGGATGATGCTTTGAGGAAAACGCAAGTGTTTGAGAGGTTTTCAGTCAATTCATGACCAATCTCGCTCAGGCCATCCTTCCACTTCCCGCACCGATTTAATGTGGATAAAATTAGGATTATAATCCACGAAGATCGACGTCGAAATATAGACGGACTTGTGCGGCGAAAGAGGCCCGATTTGTGTGCGACAGGTGATTGGTTTTTCCACCACGACAACGCTCCTGCACACATAACGCTGTTTGTACGACAATTCTTGACTAAAAACGATATGACTCCTGCGCCCCATCCCCCGCATTCGCCCGACCTGGCCCGCTGTGACTTTTTTTTATTTCGGCGTTTTGTGGACATTGATGAGTTGAAGAAAAAAACGACGGAGACGCTGTCAGGCATCAAAGAAGATGAATTTAGAAAATGTTTTGATCAGTGGAATAAAAGATTGGACAAGTGCATTAGTAACAATGGAGAGTACTTTGAAGAAGATTAAAGGTTTTTTGTATATAAAATGAATAAAAGTATTTTTATAAAGTCATTTCGGTTTTTTTTGGGCCCAACTCGTAGGTGTATCACCAAATTTAAGACTGGGTGCAAGTTTATTTTCTGAAGTTCATTATAACAGTATTTAAATCGTAACAAATTAAGCTACACATTCCAACAACTCGTTGTTGCAATTAATTTTACATCGGTTGCCTGTAAGTAGTCTGATGTCTGATACAAGATTTAGATTACTAGGTACATCAGTTGCAGCATCTAATCTGTATTGGCCGTCAAGATGGCTACTTACTTTGTCTTTAATACATTTCTTAATGTATAGAAAATTAATTTGACTTAAGTGATCATATCTGAAGACACATTTTTTGAAATAACCGTGAAGAAATTGAAGAATTTAATAATCCAGGATATAAATACAAATAATAGGTATGCTGTGACATTAATTTTAATAGAAAATAATTATAAATCATATAGTTTTTAACAAAACTTTAGATTTTTTGTAAATACAAACGATGTTGTGTGCATTGGCGTGCATCATTTCCACAACGTTCATAGAAAGAATTAACAGAATCAATTCTTCTTAAACTATTTTCAATTAAATATGTATAGATTTTAGTAGAGTGCCTTAAAATAACCTTCTGAAAATGTTGCCGACACATTCAGTAATAATAAAACAAATGCTGCAACTCCGAAGGGAACAAAATGGTAAAAACAATAAATAGCGTTCTTTATGATGAATGAATAAGTTTCTCGTTTTAATAGAAAAAGAACATATAGGAACACATAGTGAAATGTTTGCCTAATGTCATCCCAGAAATATGTTGGCTGCGTATGTGTGTAATATATTATGCTGTTGAGGTTTTCTGACTACTACTAGATATTTGTCATATTTAGGAATGTACAACCTATATCTCTGCCTATATCTAAAAAGAAAAATGCTTAGCAGCGCTGAGTTAATTTTCGTTGTTTATAATGATTATACTAATTAATGCGATCTTCCGCTGTTGTACTGTTGTTTCTTGTCCCACATTTCATTGGTCGTGTTCAGTTAGCATATCGGTAAATCACCGGTAGATACAGATTAGTAAAGTAGTGAACTGAATGCCTACATGGTAAATATTGTACTATTAGCATACAGATATTCAGTGCGATACCTCACTAATCATTACTTACCGCTGACTTATCAATGTGCTAACTGAACACGACCATTGTTAGAGTGGTGTACATATTTTTTGCCGAAGTGTGATTAGAACAAGCTTCGTTTTTTTTTTATACAAGGTCAGTTGCTAAGAGGTCGTAATCTAATAACACTAATTATTAACTGTTACTGTAATTTTTCTTTGATTTATATTATTATAACAGTAAAGGATGTTTAAAATTATTATAACTATTATAGGCATAGGTAGTATTGTATCAAAACTGTATAGGTATATCTACCTATTATACCAATTATAATCCTAGACAATATAAGGTTTCATTATTTTGCTTATGATTAAATTTATTTGAAATTTTCGTTCCTTCTCGAGAACTTCACGACAAATACACGAACGGATTCGATAGTTTGATCCGAAATTTTATGACATATGACATTTATATACATCTTTTTCCTGTATTTTGCTGCTTGTTTGGTCTTTTTGGTGGACATTTTGAATATTTATTGTGAAATCCGTTATATCACATGACATGTGACATCTGGCAATTATTTTTTTCATTAAGAAAATATTAAATATCTCAGAAATTAACGATAGGGAGTGGTTAATAAAAATGAAAGTGCATACAGTGTCCTTCTGTTTCTTAATATAAAATAAAGGTGTTCCATTTAAGTAAGATGAGAAAATAATGCATTTGTGTTTTGAATCTCCCTGTACACAGTTTTCGCAATATTAGCAAAATATCGCTTTGCTATAAAACACTACAAAATAAAAAGGTCATTCCGGTACAAAAAGAATTTCAAGTTGTTTCGTGTGGAATGCACAAGACATAATTGACCACAACTTCTGAAATACTCGGTGTAACACAATGAAACCTTATATAAATGAATGAGGAAGATATGCTTAATTTAAATTTGAAATAATATATAGTGTAACCCATATAAAAAAAATGTACCTATGTTTGGTTCACCCTGGCAATATGAAACATCCGTACATACGAAAATAGTTTTAAAATTAATATGCCTCACCCTGTATATCTTATTTACAATCCTTACAAATACTACACTAAAAATGTAGGTAACTATAATAACAACTATGCAATAAATAATTATAAGTGAGAGAAGTAAATAATTTAAAGTTATAGTACATAAATGTTTCCTAAACGATAATCTTCCAGAAACTTGAAGATGAAACACTACACTTTATATAAACTAAAATCATCAAACACAAGATTGATTGAGCGGACAAAGTGCATTCAGAAGCGGTTACTAATAGTTGCCAGCTGTCAAATCCAAACGCTCAATAATTACATATGTATGAGCAAAAAACTTGTGTGTTGGTTGAATAAACACAGAGGCTTCATTTCTTCTATCGTCTAGCCGACATTTAATATTGTACAATTAGCGAATTTTGTAGCATTATAAACCATGCGAATCAATTACTTTTATCTCATTCAATGTGAGTTTGAATCACTGCAAAATCTATACCTACTTTTTTAATTCATATCTGTATATTTTCTGCCAAATTTTAAACATTTTATATTTTCCGATGAACGCTTCTTAATTACTAATAATTACTATCAAAAATTTCGTAATAAAAAATAAAAATTCCATAGGAAACTATTATTAAATTTTATATAATTTGCTGGTAAGGTAGCGAGGTAAATAGAGAGAATAGAGAGATAAATAGAAACGAGATGTAAAATAGCATTTACATATATGTTACAACATTTGGCAATATACTTGGGTATTTTACGGTGTTTCTAGATCCAATATCGTATCTATATACTTACATACCTATATCATCATATCATATATTGTATGAACATATGATATGACGAATTCCAAGTGAATGTTTTCAATTATAATTTCAATTTTCAACAGTGACATCTATTGATAGAAAGCTCAAAATACTTCCGAGTCTATAAACGCTGATAAAGTGAATACTATGACCCTCTATTGTCTGCTAGATTAATTCACTACAAATATACTACAAATATCACTACAAATATCCTATCCCCTCCAATTGCCTCGTACCCTTAAGTAATAAATATATTAGCATTGATAACTATAGACACATCGAAAAAAATCATAATTAGAGCAGGCTATGTGAATGGATTGTTACTTTAGCCACTTTCACATAATGACATTTATTCCTTAACATTTAATTTGAGGTTATAAAACTTATATAAACTAAAGTTACAATAAAATGTCAAGTAATAAATGTCATTATGTGATAGTGGCTAAAGCAACGATCAAAAACATTTACATAGCCTACCCTAATTATGTTTTTTTTTCGATGGCACGTTAAAATTTTAGTCATGCATGGTTAAATATTTTCTTGAAGTTGTTTCTTTAAGTAATATGTGTCTATGCTTTTATTTGACAAACCAGTATATCTGAAGTGTTTATTAGGTAGCAAATTCATAATTCCATTAGGAATCATGTAATTATTTGGAGATAGAGTGCGCACCCAAAATAGGATTAGCTGAATTGTTCAGTGCAACTCATGCTGATTCATTGTCACGCCATGGTAACTAGGAGTGAGTCAAAATTTTGTGAATTTTCTCAAATCTGGTTAATATGTACCACCAGAAAGCTCTCAGCTTAATGCTTTTTTGTACTCGAAGTAGAATTTTGAAAAAATCTGACAGTCATTTAGTACTAAATGCTTTAGTGGCCTTTGCCTTCAAGTCTAAACTAACCTATATATAATATGCTCACTCTATGCTCTGGCCTACATAGACACAGTCACAATGATGTAGGTACCAGGTCACTGGAAGTGTGAGGGCAATTTAACTGTCGACGGTCTTGCAAAGGAAAGTGCGGCATTCCGATATATTGGACCACAGCCATTCGGTGGACTTATTAAAAGCCATATAAGAGTTCACCTCCAACAGTGGAAAAGTTAACAAAAGATCTCGCAGTGGACCAACACTCCAAAACTAAGACAAGTTTATTACTTTTCCAGCAAACTAGGCGAAACTTCTACTAGAGCTCAACAGAAGAGATCTCAGCACCATGACGGCTTTACTCGCTGACCATACCATGATAAATGTCGATTCTGTTCGAAGCATAGTGAGACGGCGAAACACATTTTGTGCGAGTGCTATGCGTTGGCCTGACAAAGGCACCACTACCTCTAGCAGGCGCACGTAGAACACGCATCTTCAGAAGTCTGGAGATCAATTGGTACTAAAATATTAAGAGTCTCATAATAGATATTATAGGTCGCAGTGAAAAGGGGCAACATTGCCTACAGAATCCACTACTAATCTAATCTAATCTAATGATCGTGGTAGTACACTTTTATCATTACCTTTATTATTTGTTTATTGCATTCGCAGTCCCTTGATTTGAGCTATCACCGCTGACGGCTGTTGGTTGAGATACGACAAATTGTTAGAACGAAAAAATCGTTTTACATTTAATTTTCTATTTTATATCATAGCCCAAAACAATTAAGCATCAAGCATGTTAGGTAGATCAAATATATTCAAAAATTTAAATTGAACATATTTACAACGATATGTCACAAGTCATACTTACTTAATCATTTAACTTCTCCACTATTGGCACTACATCTGATGTACACACTTAGTATTTTGTTATCCTTAAAATAAAAATCACCCACTTCGTGCTATTTAACACGAAAATGAAAATTCGTAAGAATGCATGGATAAATTATCTTGACAATAAATCTATAGTAATTGTTTCACAGCCTACCTTCTCAAAGAAATTTATTTAATCGCCTAAGCCTATATTTGTGTTTTGTTTAAGATTTTGAACGTATTTGATAGTTTTTGGCTTATGGCAGAAGAAAGGTTGTCTACAAGAAAGGTTGTTAACAACCTTTAATATTTTGTCGTATCTCAAACAACAGCCGACATACGTGCATATGTATCTGGCGAGCCAACTAAAATTTAACAGACTGTATATCGACTCAAGCTATGCATTGCGAATTCTCTGTTTGTAATGTTTATTCAACAAATGTGGTAGGATATTAATGAAAGATTTTTCCTCCGCATTTTCGATTTCCATTTCTTGAAATTGGACATCTGATATAGATATTTTAATATTTAATATCTGTCGTGATAATAACGCTCTTCATTAAACTTGGAATGTTTTCCAGCTACATTATAACGCTCACAGTCTTAACGTTGAACGTCTGAACATCATATACTATAACACCTATTTTAAATGAAATGAACAAGTTTAGTTTTTAAATAAAATAAAACGTACTTACCAAATGAAAGAGGGTGCAATTTTCGTTTAATTTATGCACTACAACAATGAAAAAAGTCTTGAAAGTACCCCATTCTAGAATGAAACAGACAAGGAATATCGGGGAATCCAGCAAATAAAACCAATTCTTTAAATCGAGTTTTTTATTTTTTGCTTTTTCTTCTTGCTTTAAATTCTTAGCAGCAGTTCTTAGAATTGTACACTTATATATTCATATTTACTGGATCAACAAATAGTGACAATATAGTAAACAGCAACTGTGAGCAATATAGCGACTTAACATTTATTTTATCTTCTTATATTTTTAAGATTTTTCACATCGTCCTTTTTGAATAATTTAGTAGACATTTAGTTGAAGCAAAGAACGAAGCTTCGTGCAGCCGTCTGTGCTTTTTACAGAATGTTTGCCTTCGATCTTAGACAGGATTTTCTTCTATCTACGTTCATGTCTGTATGTTCCGGCGTAGTACATGGTGAAAGGATTAGTGCCGTTTAGAACGTGTATGCTCCTCTTCGGCATGTTTAAAGCACAGCTAAACTTAAAGTGCATGCTGGCGTATATTCAAACACGTGTAGGTGCGATATTCCGGAAGAACTCAAAACGGAGATCATTAACGGCATCATCGTACCTAGGCTTATCGGCAGACATAAGAAGGTAACTTCCGCTGTTCCCTTATATGCTAATACATACTTCCATCAGTTGAGCGTTTTGTATCGTCTAGCATTTCTCCCTTTCATATTTTCCGACTTCTTACGGATTTTACAGGATCCGGGTTCTTTTTATGACTATTTGGAGTAGTGCCAAGTGATGTATCTATGTTCGTATGTAAAAGGAAACGGCGTTGACATATGATTATGTATTGCTATTAAATGCGCCAATTTCTTTATGCCAGCTTTTATCTGCCGTTGCGGATGTTGGATATCTTTATAACTATTAAGAATAAAGAGAACAACATAATAAAGACATCCTAATAGTAAATATTACCACAAACTTTTATTTGACATGTTATGTGATTTACGTATCTGTTTTCGATTTTAAAACTGATATAATCATTCTTGTATGTTTCCTACGAACATAGATAACTGTTCAACGAGGTTGGGTTAATGATTGTCGCGTACTACTTGTTCCAGGCTCTACAGTTTACATCGGGTAAACAAATAACAGTAGTAATAATAATAACAATAACATCGAGAGCACTAACATGGTTTGGAAAATGTCAAAAATGTCTCCAATAGCGTGGACTGTCATTGAGAAGGAAAAGAAACTGTTAAGATACAATTAAAATCTCTTCTTTGTATAATCTTAAGGATTTGCGACTGAGCTCATTCTTAAAATCTAGTGCACTGCAATGTAATTACAGCTCTAGTAGACAGAGAAATAAATAAACGCAACAAAGCAATGTTGATTTTAGATTTGCACCACAAAATTTCTTACAGTAGTCTAATTTTACACCCCGTTATTCCTTACTTGTATGCGTAGGTGTATAAAAATTATGAAACTCTCTTCTCTTTGTACTATCTCTTACTTGCGACCTTTGTACTTCCTTTCATTCCAATTTGTCTCTTGTTCTGTTTTCTACTTTCCACTTCTAACTTCCTGACATTTGTATATTTTCGTGTTAACAATTATTATATTCTTATTTATACATTTGAAGTTACTGTTGAATAAATAATTTTTCTGTTCGTTAATTTTGTTACGCAACGTTCTTTCTTGTCACGCATTCTCCTCGATCTTCTTTTGTCATGGTAGCCACCATAGTGTACGTTTTATGTCTCTAATGTAGTCTCCTACAAAAACACTGAGGTTTAATTTGAAATGTAATGCAGCTACAAATACATTTTGAAGCTGTTTTTTTTATAAATAAGGTCTTACAATTTTTTCACTAGAGTAATAAATTCTACATTACGAAATCCTCTCCATAAAGACAATTTTTAGTCATTATTGTTAATAAATCCGACTTATGTATCGTATGTGCTTATATATTAATAGGATTGTCTAGTATCACATATTTAACAAGTCATATAACTATGTCATGCCTGATTATATACAAGTACCATCCTAAAATATTCTACAGGCTCTGGTAAAATCGTGTTCTGATAGGAAACATTGTTACCAATTTAGAACTCTGCCAGTTATTCCATATCGTACTATTAAAATCCTATTTCACATGTAGTTTTACATTAATTTTTATATATTATAGCGTTAGGATTTATAGTTGATAAGTTTAGCATTAGTTCACCATAATTATCCGTGCTGATTATTTTTTCCAGAGATTTAGAGATTTCGAAGTATATTTTTGCATTGCAAAATATTTCCCATTATTGGCGGTATTCCAAGATTTTCTAGTCATAAAACAATTCTAGAAACAACCCATAGTCATTCTTGTTTAGACAGTTCTTTCTGAAATATGAATATCCAACTTCTCCTTAAAATTTTGCGTTAGCATAGCTTGTATCTTTCTTAATTCTCTTAGCACAGTAGTATAGACACTACAATTACTTAGAAACCCTATCCGCTGAAAAAATTTTACGGAGCTGGTAGAAGACTATCGGCTGAAAGGTGTAAACTTTCTAGAGTTATCCAATACGCAGAACTAATCATCCTTTTACATTGTTACTCAAAAACATGTTATTCACGTGACCATAAGAACAACGACTTATCGACTAGTACCATATGTTAGCGAAATCATCTGTCTCTGACCACAAATACTTTTAGAGAATGTACTGTGAGAGAATGGAAAAGGTTACCTGAAAGTGCCAGCTTCATATAATATTAGAAAATGAAAGGAAATGGCAAATTAGTTATCCAAGCGAAGCCGATACAGACATCATGGAGACCGCCGTGATGTAGAAAACTGTAGAACCTGTTTGTTAGTATCGCGAAGAAAGAAAACCAGGATTTTGAGTGCCAAGTAATAAGCACAACGAGAGATAACTACATTATGACCTCTCAAATTATAAATGCTACCAATATACGCAGGATCAATTCTTCTTCTCAACTCTTGAATTTACTTCTTATCATTCTATACTAGATAAGGTGACCGATCGGATAGACATAAACTTATGCTTCCCCAAAACATTCGAAGCTATTACTCGAACTATGCAAGAGTGGAACATTAAGGCAAATGAGGCAAAGATATAAGGTCCGACAAATCTGGCTTTGAGGTATGGTCCGTGAACAGGCACTGGCTTAGATTTTTTTTTACTAATGAATGATGAATACCACGCAAAAATTGCTAAAAATATTTGCTAGCTGTACTCTCAATATCATAGGAATTGAAATCTACAAAATCAGTAAGCTTCGCCTGTTACAAATAACTACAAGATCAAGTTCACCCAGCGTTTATAGGTCAACACTGTTGTAATATATGTACATCTGCCTTTACAGTATACATAAAGAGCGAGAAGAGGACGAACGTCAGTTACGGAGAAAAACATTAGTGCTGTGTTGCCAGTGCTTAACCGAAACAGGCGATTGACCTACTAGTAGATACAGGACACCTTAGGCCTAAATGCCCCGGCAATTCGTTCGATTCTGCAGGATAATTTGAATGTGAGGAAACTTTGTTGTTTTTGTTTGTCGCATAGACTAACTGAAGAGCAGATAATACGACGTGTGGCTTGGTGCCAGGAGATGCTAAAAATGTTTGGTAAGGGACAATCTCGATATGTAAACAGCATTGTGATAGATGTCTAGACTAGGCATCAAATCGATGAAGAACCTGCGGCCAAAGTCAAGAACGGACACTTGTTTTCTCTATCATGACAACGGTTCAGCTCACTGTGCGAAAGTTTGCAATGAGTATTTGACCACTACAGGTCTGAAACTTCTTTAGCACCCTCCTTACAGTCCGCACTTTGCGCTTTATAACCTTGCGCTGTTCACAAATGTGAAAATGAAGCTGAAAGGGAAGCAGTTTTTCAGTAATTAGAAACCTCTAAGCGCTGGGGAAAACGTGTGCCTTACTCACTAGAGAAACTTGGCAGAGCTGGTTTAAGGATTGGTTTCGGAGAAGGGATATGTGTATTGAATATGGTGGATTTACTTCGAACATATTCAGTTTTCATTATTCTTTATATAAATTATTGGTGGTATGTGTACCTACTATGTTTTTCAAATTTTTATTTCAAGACTTATATGCAACAGTATCTAAAATTTTATATATGACCAAAAATAGTACACAATTTTTTCCAATCTGTCGGTGTGTGCAGTAGAAAATCATTTTCCAATGATTCCTCATTGTCATGTTCAGCCATTGCCATATCATCGTTCGCTGTTTCGTCATGTAATGCTCATATAGAATTGATCAATTCCCATCTTTGGCCTTTTTTACAAAAATGTATTCACCGTTAAAGATTTCTCACAATCGTTTCCACAGTTAGGTTACGATTTCTTCCTGTATGCGTGATTGAATTATAAAGTATGTATCCAGATATTGTACTGTACCTACCAAATATCTCATGCTGAGTTCCTTTATAGAACCACATGTAATTTTTATTAAAATTTTAGATCAAATAACAAAGATACAACACTTGCATCTGGTTCTTCAAAGAAAACAACATTAACAACTACTGGTTGTACCTTACATTAATGACCAAAGACACTAACAATAATAGTAACCCAACCTGATACTGCGCTTATCCACATACTAAATAGTATTACCGGGGTCACTACCGATACAGCGTTGTTGTTCTAGCCGCTTACTGCAAGTAGGTGTAGATATACGCTGTACATTTTCTACAATTTAATTATGTAACTGTTTAACGTACTCAAGACAAGTTCAAGTGCTACATGAAATGTTTAACGAAGAAAATAATACAAGAATGTTCAATAACTTAGCGCAACTTATTTACTCTTTTAAACAAAATACTTTGCTAATAATAATTTTCTGTGTCAAACGGAATAACTCAGATGTTCGCTATATTTTAAACTTGATATTGCAATTTCCGCTTTATCGTTCCATATCTACTCAACCAGTTAACTTTAACAAAGTCAAACTAGCAATTTCTGAGACAGGTGATAATAAAACAATTTTCCTTGCAATTTCTATCAGGTATATAAAGAACGAAGAAAGGGGAGAACGAATAATGAAAGCTTTAGCTTTCCGATGATAAACAGCAAGAATACAATTTTCTCCGATCCTTGCACAGTGTCTTCTGAATTTTACTAGGATAACGTGTTTGGGGAGAGTCGGTTGTAAAGATCCGGCGTTTTATTATTCCCCCCTCCAATATAAAATATAACATCTTTCTGATACAAAATATCCATAGTAATCACGTGTCAAAGTACAAAGCGGAAACTTTATATGCCTCATAAAATAGAAGGCCAAGATACATGAGAGGTACATACAACGAACAGAAGAAAGAAGTCTGCCTGCTATATTGTAGCTATCCCGGGTACATACCTCCACCTAGCTACCTATCTTACTTTTACGACTTGAGATGACATATGGATGCCTTTTATACACCCATTGCTTCGTCGAAGAAGCGTCACATAACCAGAGTTTACTTACACCAGAGTCAGGAGTTCGACATACGTGCGCAAGCCATTTTAAAATATTTCCGAATGGTGGCACCGCTGGGCCATTTGTGAATGAAGTTTAACATCCTTCAGTTTATTAAAGCAATTTTACTCTTGGATTTTAGATGTCTCCGTTGCACAAACAAAATGAAGCGGCATACTGTTTTATGAAAATTCATCTTCAAAATATGTACTATTATTATTTCTAATCTAATAGATATAATTTTACATAGCGGAAACTATTATTCTGTAGTGCTCTGAAGTAGCGACTTACTAGTGCGTGATGTAAGTGACACAAGTATGTCCAAACCGTTTTTCGATAGCACCTAATAAAAGCTTGCTAAGATACGACTGGGAAAGATGTTCTCTACTGGTTTTTCCAAAACTCGAAACATCGCAATTTGAAAACGATAAGAAATGGCAAAATTCGGTTTACACCATTATTATATGTAGCAATAAAGAGTTCTGGAACTGCACCTCAGTTTTGTTTCTCCCACAGGTACCCTAGAACCCCCGAAACATACGAGAATGGTTCACATTCTACATTAAACCCCCTTAATATGTCTTCTTTTATAAACGTTATTGTAATTTGTTGGCGATTTAAATTCATTCATGGGTCTTTACTTGCTACCCCCAATAGATAATTGTACAGCATACAGTGCGGCTCAGAAATGGACACACGACGGAATGCCATGGGTGGAAAATTAATGATCACGCGATGACTGTGCGTGTACATATTAGCTGTCCTGTTAGATGCACTACATCTGTACTCCTATGTACAGCTATCGTTTTCATTAAATACATATCGATTTACCGAATAGCTGAGCTAATAAACGAGAACCAATGACTCGACTGTGGTCGGTACTAACGTGTATCGCATACATATGACAGGTTATTACCGAATAGATGGTAGAAATGGCTCTGAATGCGGGAAATTTCGAATTGATTACCACGCAACGATATAATCTTGGTTATTTTTAGAATATCTTTGTTTATTTTGAGTCCAATGAATAACATTGGAATTATCGCAGAATTCTCTATGCGTGATGAAATGAAGTTAATTTCGTTTGTGTACATCGCTTAAATTGTGTATAAATGTATTATCTCAATAATGATGTAATTCTTGTAAATAAATATCGTGTTTTACAAAATGTTGACCGATGTTGTCAGAGACTAATTCAACTTCGTGGTCTCACACTTCTAGCTAATCAATTTTTTTTAGAATACGACATTAAATGTTTTAACAACATACGACCACATACGACCTTTGCAATGTTGGTGAATAGGTGGCAATTTTTCTCACATATGTGTGGTATTCATGTGATA
Organism: Holotrichia oblita; assembly: GCA_023690525.1. Taxonomy (NCBI): domain Eukaryota; kingdom Metazoa; phylum Arthropoda; class Insecta; order Coleoptera; family Scarabaeidae; genus Holotrichia; species Holotrichia oblita. The sequence continues at coordinate 28,044,825 of CM043021.1, forward strand.
CTTGCCCGTTAGCCCGTTTGCTACCTACTTTGATTTCGTAAGCAGCACTACTGCACTTGTGATACGTCAAATTACCGGAATTTTTTTCCTGATTGTGATAATTTGCTTTTTATATATTTGAGGAAAATTCAGGAAAAGTGTTAATTATTGCGTTTTTTATGCTAGGGAGGTGTCCTTGAAGATATTGGAAGAAAATGTGCAGTAGAACAGCCAGCACGATTGTCTGAGTCTAATTCTCTGAACTTATTCCCTTACGGTTAAAGAATGTGTCTTACAAAACGCAAGCGCTTGATCTGCCATCTTCGTGCCATTTTATTGTTTTAAAGAAATGGTGGACCGTTTGGATATCTTTGGTTCAAGCTATATTTTTTCTGTTTAAAACTGTTATTTTTCTGGTTGATTATATTTTTCCTAATTATAATTAATTGAACTATTCCTATAAAAACCCTACAGTTTGACATATTGCTAATATGATGTGAAATGAGAGGAAGGGAGCATGGGCATACAATGTATGAGATATATTCAACTAAATGTGTTATTAAGAAACTTTTGTGATACCTGATAGAATTAAAGCTATTGTTCCAATTTTCTTCCAATATTCAAAATATGTAGGTATAGGTGGAACAATATTACAGTAGGCATCTTAAGCATTACGACAAACTGAGGCAAATAACAGAAGTTATAACTACAAATGTGAAATGTACTAGAATGATAAGAAGCTTCTTTTCCGATATTGTTTAAACTCTTGAATTGTAGACCTCATTGTTCGAAAGCCACCTAATTTAGCGGAATTCACGTTGCAAGACAAATAATATGAAAAAACAGTTCTTCATAACTCAATAAAACCTTTGCTGTGTTTGAAACATTAAGATGCGTTGAAATACAGGCATGTTAAGTCTTGAAGTTTTTCATTTCTGATATATGAACACCAAGTAGTAATCAACGGATAATAAATTACACAAGTTTATAAATTTCGCTCTCCTATTGGGCCCGAGCAGATCGGCAGAATCGGTCAATTCATTTGTCAATATTGGGTTTACTTTTCTAGATATCGTTCTTCAAAAAAGACGAGAACATACGTTTTTGCAACGATGTCAACGGTCTATTTGACGAATGGTTCGAAATACAGTCTAATGGCTGCTCTGAGCCGAACTAAAATACAATAAGCATAAATGGAAAACTTGTGGCAATACTAACTTCTGATAATTCATTTTGATTAAATTTCAAACATTAATTGATTCACATACTATTTTAACAGTTGATTGCTGTTTGGATAGAAATGCGATTTGGTTTCACCAATTGTTGGTTTTTTTTGTGTCATTACGATAGCCGTACGACTCACCAACATTATGTGAGAAATTATTGGTCAAGTTGTCTCCTCTACATCACTGAACGCATCATTCCGTTTTTCAATGCTTTCTCGGTACCCGCAAATTCCCCCAAATTTTTGAGCAACTAATCGACAATTTGTTACAAAATCACTGCCAGATTGGTGCTTGAATGTCTCTCAAGGTCTATCGCATCTCGATTTTTGTTTCTGAAAAGGTGGACGATACAAGTAACGATCAAGGAGGGCAACTACACCAGCATATGGCTAAAATCGAAAAACGATAGCAAGGCTTGACAAATTACCGAGTCAGTTCAACCATTCTTTATTCCTGATTTGTCACTTTTCATTAAATAAATTGATTGAGGATTATAAAAATTGAATTTATTGAATCTCTCGAAAAGTAGAACCAATCTTAATTCAGATTCGGCATATCAAATAACTTCCGAAACAATTTTTCGTTGGCTGGTGGTTTAAGTAGTCTTAAAACATAGGATTGTCATAAAATAGGATCTTTAACAAACTATACAGTTTTAGGATATTGAGGTAATTGTAAGGAGTAGTATTATTTCAGGTATTACAATAATGGACTTTTAGTGTTTAAAAAACAAACGCTGCGGTATGACAGCGATCGTGATAACTGTCAAAATCAAAGGACTGTAAGTGATGACCCAGTTGAACTAGAAAAGTATGGATCGATAAAGAAGATTAATTTCAGTACAAGGTTACTATAAATGTGTTAGAAGTTACATTGTGGTTGAGAATACAGGCCAAGACCTTGTAAAATGAAGAAACTCCGCAACTCAGTTAACACATTTGACAGAGCAGGCTCCAAAATTGACTTTCGGAGATCAGGAAGACCAAGGATTAAATATGTCCAAGATTCAGAAGTTCTTAACGAAAACCATGACGTACTAATTCTCTAAAAATAAATAACGCAAATCCCTAAAATTGTATTCCTAGAAACTAACAACTGTTTGAAAAAAAAGAAAGCAATCCTCGGCAAGTATTCGGGACCTCTTGTATTTTCTCGAGGTAATGCAGAATGGTGAGCTATTACCGTTGAACGATACTTGCAACTGTTAAGAAATCCAGCTTGAATTTTTATTGCCCCTTTACGTAACTAACGTATTTCTATTGTTCTACTTCTCGCAGTTATTTACTTATAGAAATTTGTATGCTTTCTTATAACAATTTTGTAATTTTTTCACTTAACATTACCTGAAAATGACGGATTTTGTGTTATCAGGACGACATGAGCCGAGCCCAAATGAGAGTTGCTAATTTTGTTTTGGTTTCTGATATGTAGCAATTAAAGATGCAGATATACAACCCTATGCAAAACAATAACAGTACAGCTAGACGTACACAATTCTCACCTCTATTTCGTAGTTTTAAAAAATTCATAACTTTGGAACCACTGCAGATAATCAAACCAAATTTGGAATGTTGGATTAGCACATTACATTCTTTCTTTTACTAATACAAATTTAACTTTACTTCCACCACAAAAAAGCTCATTTTCCACCGACACACTTTAGTACCCGTAATTTAAAAATTAACGTATTAAAAAAAATATTACATATTACTATGCCTTAGTAGGCAAGTTTTTCTTTACATAGAATTTTTCTTTTCGTGTTATACGACCCTGGTGAAGAATATACTGTACTGCTATTATTTTGCACAGGATTGGATATGTACCCATGCCTTCCAAATTTCACCTTTTTTTAAATCTCACTTATTTTTCACTTAATATAAAAGCAATATTGTCAATGTGGAATTATTTTGTTTTATTATTTGAAACTCCAGAATAAATGATCGTAAATCCCGATTTAGTAGATCCGTGTAGCGGGCGTAGAAGAAATTGCCTCATTTTCTGATATGAGCTTCGAAGCACGTTCGCAGTAAAATAAATTGACACCATTTACGCCGAATAATTTGAATTATTGACCGTTAAATCCGATGTACCTCTATATAAGTTAAATCACGACTAGCGCTCGTAATCTGGGCATATCCTTAAAAGTCTCTCCTCATTTTAATCAAACTACCTATAACAATCCACCTATACAACGGCACTATACCCGGCTTAATATAGAAATAATACGGGTAGCTTATAAAACTGCTCATTCCCCTTGCTTTCTTTTAGCGTTTCGCCAATCTACCATCTTGAAACCTTCAACGAGTAGAAAACGTTAACGTCATTTCGGGGGCAAACAGAAGAGGACGAAGAAAATATAGAGAAGGAGAGGAGTAAATATAAAAATTTATTGTTATCGCCATTTTACGAACTATATAATATTTCGAATTTAAGTTTATTGGAGCTTGTATGAAGCCAAACTACCATTTTCCGGCTGACAAATATAATGAAAATTACCTCTTATCCTTATTTCTTTCTTTTACGCCGCTCCATCTCTTGTTGTGCCTTATCCTGCTAGAATAGTGTAGACGCAGCGTAGTCGACGTAATGATATTTCGGCGGAAGCTTCACCAAGATACGATAGAATATTCGGAATGCGCGACAATATCATAAAAAGTTTTATGGAGATGGCACTTTATTTAAACAACAAGGTTCTGTACAGCAGGACAATGTTTTCAGTCGCAAAAAATACAATCGTAAATTATCAGTTTATTGTCGAGTAGATGAAGTGTGTGGACATCAAAAATTAGGACGAAGAATAAAAGTAACCAATTTCTGTATTAAACCTTACAAGCACAGCACAAACATATACGCGATGTTATAGCAGAAGACTGATGAGAGTTGCCTATTTTGGACTGGTTCTCAAATTGGATCACTTTCACCGTTTCCCTAATAGAATAGTTAAGGTTACATGTACAATAACTGCCAATACCGTTGTGTTGTATTGTCTATGTTGCAGAACAGGTTTACTTTATTCTAATACCATAATCTATCATAATCATAAAACGTGGGTGCCAACCGTTGTTTAATATTTCTTTGACAACAGCCAATATTCAATGCCCTCAATAAATTTCTAAGCCTGGGAAAAATTTGTCATCGCTGGGTGACACAATACTTTCATTTCAAAAGTCTCAATCCGACCAATATCAATCAATCAATAAGATTATATTCTGAGACAGTCTGCTTTTTGCTTTACAATGATAAAATATTGGGTAGCAGAGTTTAAAGGTGGGTGTTCGAGCTACCAGGACGAACATCGCACCGATCGATCAAATGAAGTAACCACGCAAGAAATGGGGAAGAAAATCCACAAAATGGTATTGAATGACCGTTGAGAGAAAGTGCATATTTCAAAAAGTGCTGGACACCACATACATTTGCCGATGATAAAGCTGTGATGAGTGCCGCGTTCGCTCACAATTGAGCAAAAACAACATGGCAAGAATATTTCACTCGAGGGTTTGGCAATATTTCACAGTCATAGACTTTTCATAGCTTAGCAAGTGCATTGAAAGAACAATGAAAATTATTGAAGCGTTTGAATGATGAAAGGAAGAAAAGAGAAAGTATCGTTTTATCATGTCAATGCGCCAGTTCAGATACCAGTTAATGCGGTGATCAAACTCATCGAGTTAAAGTTCGTACTGTTTCTTAAAGTACTCTAGTTGCCGCATTTAACCACTACGGATTATCTTCTTCTACTAAGCTTGAAAAATAGCTTAGTAGTAAAAGATTTTCCAATAATGAAGAAGTGGAGTCTGCAACTGATGGCTATTTAATAGAAATTAGTGGGCATCGCTGACATAAGTGTGTCCAGATAAAAAGAGAGTATATGGAGAGGAGATACTATTTCTTTTGAAAACGTTTTTGCTAAAACCCAATTTATGAAACTGTTAATTAATAATCGATACAGACAGACTGATCATAACATCAAGTTTGTCTATTGAACATGTCCGTGATTTTGCGTGAATGTCTTTTGGAGTGAAGCTTATGATAATAGTAACGTAGTAATGGTAACGTATTTCTGTAGATAATGTTACAAATTATATTTCAGTGGCATAAATGACAAAAACTAAGTATATAAATAACATATAGGCATGCATCAACATGTTTAGCTGTAGTAGAATATAATCTTTGGGTGGATTTCCTACATATTGATCGAATTCTTAGAACTGCTATAAATGTTGTTCCTTTTGCCTTCCACAGAGGGAAATTTTCCGTGTCTTTAAATATTTTTAACATGTTATACTTTGTTGTCTCAACTAGTTTATGCTCAACTAGTGTTTGCTTTTATTTAAATAATTTATGTAATGAGTGGAGATTAACGTCTGTATATGTAATGGAGGGGATGAATGTGGAATAATGGGCGGCTGCTAAAAAATAAAAAACAGCCTTTTACTCTTTTATAATGTCTGAGCTTTCGTAATCTATTAGCTACTCCCCTCCATTACATATACAGACGTTAGTCTCCACTCATTACATAAATTATTTAAAGAAAAACAAACACTAGTTGAGCATAAACTAGTTGAGATAACAAAGTATAACATGTTAAAAATATTTAAAGACACGGAAAAGACATTAAAAAGGAGTAAAAGTCTGTTTTTTTTTATTTTTTGGCTGCAGCCCATTACTCCAAACTGATCGCCTCCCAATAATGTAAGTATTAGGAGCCAGGTTTTGTTTGTTTGTGTTTTGCCTTTGTATCCGTCGACTAATGTTTGCAGATAGTTCTTTATAGAAGTTAAAGCTTTGATCTGTGATATTTTAACAATATATTGCAGGATTTTATCTGGACGTTGTATATATCATTTAACGACACGACATCTACATAAATCGCAAGTTTTAAAAATATAAAACATGTGGTGCTTGCTTAGTAACCACACTAAGTGTAGCTGAAATAATTTCCGGTTTGTCTTACTTTGACTAACTAAATAATTAATCATCGTGCCCGAAAACCTTTGACGGTCTTACTTCGCATTTACGTTTTTAAATTCCGTCTTCTCCCCTTCTCAATCCTTGGAAAATTTGCCGGTACTCACTTTATACATTTACTCATTTAAGAGATTTGATAATTACGTACTACCGTATTTCTGACAACTTAAAATAACATATACATATGTCCAATGTTTCAAAATGATATATGTGCAATGTTTCAAAACTGCAGATGCATTTAAAGAATAAAAGACCCGAGAGTGTGGTTATGTTTCAAGAAGGACCTGGTAGAGGTGTCTTCAACAGATCGGCATGTAAAAGGTTACTAAAGTGCTGAACTGTTTTTTTTTCCGTGTAAATAACTATCTGGTTTTCAAGATCCCCCCGCAGATCATTTATATGTAGGACACAGCGCACTATAAGGAAATAAACGTGCTTGCAGTCTTAATACTTATATGGATTAACACTAACTACTTAAATTTATCTGTTGAGGTCAAAATGCACAGAATATTCACTATGCAATAGCATAAAACGCCTGGCCATATACCTACGGGTTTTCGTAACGAAATAACACTTTTATCTGACTAATGCGGAGAAGGAAAGTATTATTTACTCGGACCTTGGTAAGCGTTGCAATTTTTTTGTCCTATTATTGGTGCTACAAATTCAGATGGCGGTACTACAGCTGAGTCATTCGCTGTTGGGACATAATTTAGAGTCTATCGGTCCTATATACCTCCCTAGGGCCGAGCACAACTCCTAAGCCTTTTCATCTACAATTGAGGCAGCCCATGCTGGCTGCGACGTTTTTAGGTGCAGGTATAGCGTATCTTCCTTATGGTAGTGAGTTGGAAATTAGTGCTGGTTATGTTGGATGACAACATCTTGCGCTCTTCTGACAGGAAGGAGGGGGTCTGCCTGGATCCAGGCCGGCGACTTAGGGTGCTAATCGCCAGCTTTATTGCATGTTGATGCAGCGAAGACATCTGCAGGTTCCTTCGCAGGTCTGTGTTTCTTCCGAACCACGGGGCACTCAGAATCATCCTCAAAACCTTATTTTGTTGAGCCTCCAATCTTTTTAAATGTGTCTTGGCCACGACCAAGTTAGCGCACCATAGGTGAGAACGGGGCGCAGGAAGATACAGTATATAAGAAGTTGAAAAGAAGTACTTTGCTGTACAACGTTAGGTGTAAAGGGAAGTTAATAGGACTGCAGTATATAAGAAGTTTCAGCCTCAAGGGAAGCAGGCTTTTAGCGCAGAGAAATGGATAGACAAGTGACCTGGCGGCACCGAAGCGATCAATGACGTGTTGACGAAGAGTCAGCCTGCTGTCAAGAGTCATTATAAGATAGGTAACAGATGTACACCAAAGGAGGCAATAGTAGCCAATGAAGAGGTGGTCATAGGCAGGGCGAAGGCGTCTGGTAAAGCGGATAGCCTGGCACTTCGCCTCGTTGGGCCAGCCATCTAGTGGACCAGCGTAACATTGCATCCAGGCCCTCCTGGAGACGACGATACACTAGATCTTCGCTACTGGACGACGTAAAAATGGGGAATACCCGCGGAAGCAACCCTTGGTGCCGAGATGGCGTCCTCGACCCTGACAGCAAATTGCCTGCCCTGAAGATACGACCACAGGATCTTAACGACCTCTGGGTGCAGACCGGCCAGTACCATCTTATAAACAAGACCTCGGTGCCACACAGTATCAAAACCTCGCGCAAAATCGAAAAACACCGCATCCATCGTTTCTCGTGTCTCCAAGGAATTACGGACCGCCTCCGTGACTCTAAAGAGCTGATAGTCCGTAGATAGTCCTTCGCGAAAGCCAAATTGCTCATTTTGGTTAATATCATGTACCAGCAGTTCTTCTTGGAGGCGATTAAGTATGACAGATTCGGCTATTTTAGAGAGATTTGACAGGAGAGAGATGGGCCGGTAACTCTGAGGAGAGGTCGAATCCTGCTTCCAAATTTAAGGAAAATAGCCGAAGGGGAGTATGGTATTAATTATAAGAACAATTTTTTCCAGAACAGAGTCTGGAAGACTCTTGATGGCGGTATTTGTGATGATATTTGGTCCTGGAGCCTTGCCAGGTTTTCGAGACTAAATAAAGTTCTTGATTTCTCCCACGGTGGCTTTGGGGAGATTTTCTCCTTTAAGAAAAGGGAGATTATCCACAGTTGCATCAACCTGCTCCACAAGATCGTCATCCGAGTCACTATCCGAGTCAATTTGGTGCACCGATTGAACCTGGTCGGCCAAGACCTCGGCCTTTGCCAGGGGATCATGAACAAGCCCGCCTGGACTATGTAATAATTTAGAGTGCTACATTATATTCTGCGAGCTTACATTGCACGGAAGCCTTGCAAATACATTTACGCACACAATTTATACAGACAGAGGAGCAGTAAGGAGTCTTCACAAGCAATACAGCTTAAGAAGGAGCTGTTGCTGCTTTTTTTGATCTGTAATAGGTGCATCTGCAATGCCCTCCAACCTGCATTGCTTGTTAGACAAGCACTACAGCTCTTGTTGTATTTATATGGGCATAAATATTTTTTCCAGTCTTTATTACCGACTTACCTCTTCGACGAGAAAACTTAAAACTATTAGACAAATTCTCGATTTGTTTCTCGAGGAATGCGAGAATTGTACCACGAAAACTGATGACTATTGACGAGGTGGTGGTAGCATCTAGAAACCAAACAAATACGGCATCAAGATCTTCTTGTTGGTTCATACTCGCACCCATTATACCGTGAAAATGGGAGTTTATGCAGGAAGAACGGCGCCTACGATTGTGAAAAGGTCAAGTGAATCAATTAAAAAGAGAGCAGGCCAAATGTAACACGCGATCATTGCTTTACAACCGCACCGTCAGCAATTTATCTTTTAGAAAATATTCTCAACCTTGTCAACACCATTATGAAAAACCAAAGCTGCTGTTACTCGAACAAAAATCTCTTGATAGCAATATTTTTGGTTTTGAAAAATGTTATTGTTGATATCAACCGTATCAAGAAAGGTAAAAATATTTTAATGACATTCACAATGTATGGAAAATTACATTATGGACTACAAAACTGTAGATTTTTGGAAATTGATGTAATATGATGAAGTATGTAATTACATACAAACAGGCGCAAGTGTATTTGACTATTTGAACATTCTAAATGTTAAAAGACATTTGTGTAGAATATAATTATATTCTAGAGCTAGATAGTGTGGCAACACGGACTTATTTTGTGCTAATGTGTTTAGAATCTTGGGCGCCACGGTAAGTTAACAAATCCCCCTGTGAACCCACAACGACGGACGTTACTGATACCGAAAAAATAAACTAATTCCCCTGACTAGCAAAATGTCGGTAGCAATCGCTCTAACGTAATCAAGAAAACAGATACTTACTTTACAAACTTTCTTATAATCTTTTCCTTATACGTTCTCAGGTGCGTGCAGTAAATGGAGGATTTACAGTATTTAAACAATAATTAATAACACAAAACATGCAATCTGATTTACTACTGAATAAATGAAAATGCAACAAATGAACGAATAACAAATATATTAAATAAAATAACTGAATAAATATGTAAATACAAAAGTTAGAAAATATTAAACAGAATCTTAACATTAACGATGCACCTATCTTACTCTTACTATAACTACGCACGCGTTTAATTTCTAAATAATTACAACGGAAAAATATAGATACGTGATAATGAACTTAACAACGAACGCGGAATCAATTTAGCTTTAATACAAATGACTCTATTTATTACGAGCTCGTATTCGTAGCATATAATAGTTTATTGGCCAAATACCTGTACGTACGTATTCTTCGCTTATCTGCGTATACTTGCTGGCGTTGATTCGATCCACCAAGATGTCCGCTTCCTTCTTCGCCTAGTCTATGGGTTTCGGGTGTGTCCTTTCTTGTTTGCTGCTTGTCAGTATTTTTATTTATGACTTCGTGCGGGGTATCCCCGTGAACACGGCCTTTTTGTACTGATTAATTTAACAAACGTGATAAAACTGGTACACTATCTAGCCCTGAACTGACAAAAATGTATAAGTAACTGCGAAGCGAACTACTCTCTGTGGTGGCCTAGCGAAAAGTGTTCTTTTTTAGCGGAGGAAGCGATGCGAATCCCTACGCAGGTACAGCTTACACCATAAGTCACATGTTTTACAGTTGACGGTTAAAACTATTACAATTTCAAACTATTATAATTATATGAATGTTTTAACATATGGAACTTATATATGTTTACGGAATATATTCAAATAGGTGCATTTCATTTCTTAAATTATAGATAACATTCTTTACTACATCTAATAAATACCTGTTTCTCTTGTCAGGTTAATGCGACTGAAAGATAAAATAATATAAAATATCGCGTCCCGTTACAATAGTTAACAGAGTTGTAATTTAAATCACTTTCGTATATGGTACAAATTACTAAATTATAATGAGAATTCCAATTTTTTTCAATGGATTGTTTCATTATATTAAACTTCGTAATATGAATGCTTTATTTTTTTTTAATTAATACAACATCAGTATATCATTTTCGCAGTTTATACTGACTGCAAGTAAATTAATGCCAATTCAAATGCGCATACTCAGTCGGTATCGTATATTATTTACAAGAACTATCGCAATATTGGGCACGGTAGCAGGCTAGCAATACAGTGCATACAGCAAAAATGCATTTATTTGTTATGTCAGAGTGTAAAATTTACTGTTTCTACTTTTTAATTGAAACCCTTATCAGAGAAATCGTTTAACGTGCAAAGGATAAAATTACGATTAAAATCCCCAATCTCGTGCGGTTGAAGCTGATTTATTTATAAACGTGATTTTCCAATACTCTGGACACCGCTACCAATTCATGTGTACATACGTAGATGCAGCCGCATTATTCTATCACGCCGTATTGATAGATGCATAAATAGCATAACAGTTATAAGTACTAATCTTAATAAGTAACAACCTAAAAAGTCAAATAATAAAACTGGAATAAACACCTCATTCAGTTCCATACGATGCAAAAAAGAAATATATCTTCGTTAAAATTTCATTCCTTTTGCTCACTACTGTTAATTGCTATTACTTGGCGTCTTCGGAATCAATTAGAGTAACAAAATGCATTTATTATTTACAAAATGTGTTCGTCTTCCCAAGATATATTTTACATCACAAGTACATAAGTACTTCTAACGTTTCTTGCTGTTGTTTAACATATAATTATGTAAATCAACCAAAGTTTACTACTGCGTTGCATGTATCTCAATTTTTCTGTGAAGGATGGGATGACATTCCCTGTTTAGTCTGAATTATAGAAAGAAATTGGCCGCTTAATTTCTTGACCCATAATGCTAATCCACAAAGGAAACAACGTTACTGAACTAGGAGGTATTGAACGAGACCTAGGACGATAAGAACATTATAAAGGCACAGCAAACTTATCCTGTTTTGGTACACTTTCTTACATTTCACATTTCCGTGCTATGGATACGTTTAAATTGTAATGTAACGATAAAATCGTTTTATCTACATATAACCACAATACAAGTAACGAAGTAAATTAAAACTTCACCACTCAATCGAATTGCACTCGACGAAGAAGCTTACCTACTTGGGTTTATCGGAGCTTTGCTCTCAATACGTTTAAGTTGTCTTCAACTAATGGCTGTGTACATTATCGGAAAATAGAACGGTTCTATATAGTATTGAATGGGGGCTACTTATTTTGCTCCACGTTGCTAATTTGATGGAGCGAATTGAAGAGGCACTGTGTTCGAGAGGTTTAGCGCTAGGCAGGGCTAATACTGGTACAGAAGAGATAATATTTCTCACTGTAGAACCTAGTTGCGAACAAAATGAAGGTAGGTAACTGTTTTACAATTTGCAACATTTTTCAGGTGTAGAGAATTTATTATCGAATTATAAACTTAAAATTTCAAAACTAGGTTTAACAGTAATAATATTATACGGGTTTTGTTATTATAACTTCGCATTTTAATTGCGGATTATTTTAAATAAATTTATCAATATCGTAATAGCATTGACGAGGTATGTGGATGTGGTATATCTGACAATTACGTAATTGATACTCTTTAGATGCTTACTTAATATTTAATTATTTATCCAGGAATATATCGTAATAACTAATCACTGTGCCATATACCAACAGTTTCGTGATTCTGTGAAAAGACATGTGTGTTCAGTAGCAACTGGTGCATATCATGTTTACTCGTGCAGAGGTTAGCGACAGAACATTTATACAATATTTATACAGATAGCCAATATGTCGATAATCTTTATGCTACCACAGTTGACCTGGCTATTAGATTTTAGAACACAATGACTCTGATAACACAGCAGTTGAATTGTTCATCGTTAGTAGTGCAGGCATATAACAATTGATGCGTTCAAACAAAGCAAGCAGTGACTAATGAATTGGCAACACTCTGATGTTATACGGCGCAGTTTAGGTTTCGATCAATCATAGCTAGAGTGCTACGAATTCAGCGGCAACTGTTTGCTTTTGCTGAATGAAGCTACTATCACCTACTATTTGGTATGATGATTTTATTGATAGCTAATCTTTTTCGTCCTGATTTATTTCCACTTGTAGGTCAATGAAATAATAAATAATAAAATACCAATTTATTCCATACCATATAATTATAATAAAATGTTAAATAACATAAAATAACTAATAATGATAGCTACTGATACCAGATACATGACTTTATGTTAAATGTTCGATCTGTAGCCCTTGCTGTATTTGACAGTAACCTAAACGATGGATAAATTCTTGTTGAACCTTGTTTATGGTTTCCTGAGAAATATTATTTATTTCTGTTCCAATTCGCTCTTGTAATTCTTCAATATGCGCTGGTTTTGTTTTATAAACAACATTCTTCAGATGTGTGTTCTTCTTCGCGTATTTCATTTTCGTTATAAGCATTTTGATATTACATTCGCTAGTAATTTATCTATAATGCGTGGGGTATGTGATACTCCAAACCACGGTCAAGTGTTAAACCAAATAGTTATTGTTTGTGAATCAGTCGCGTCTCAGAATCATTTAATAATTTGTACAGGCGTTGCGTTTCAACGTGGATCTTATATATCTACCACATTTGTGAAAATAGAGACAAAAGTTATAAAGAAAAGTTATCCCAGTTTATGTTCTGCAAAAACTAAAAATATTTTTAACTATACAGCGTGTCTCAAAAGTAGGTAAGTAGGTTGCTCCGTTATTTTAAATGGGACATCCTGTATATTTTGGCATTTTTAAATAGTAGTTTAAAAACTTTTTGCTTTTTATACAAACTACCTTACCCCTATTTCCAATAATTATGGAGATATATCAGGTCTTTGTAAAAACTGCCCCGATTCGGTGTTTTACGGATGCCGCGATAGTTTGATCTTGAAAATAGGTATGGAAATGAAATCAAAAATATGAAAAGTACATATTGTAATGGATCATTACATTTAAACTGGATATGTAAGATAAGTTGCCTATACGTGCAGGAAATAACAAAAGAAATTTAAATTAAAAAAATTTCATTAAATAGAATTAAAATTGTCAAAAGTAGATTAAGCAACCATTTAGTTAATTAAGATAAACTAGAATTAAGAGCTATGTACATGTAAGATAAATGTAAATTGACGATCGTGACATAAACTTTCAAACAATGACATTTGACCAGACAAACACAATAACTGACATATTCACGAAAAATTCGACTAATATTGTTTTTAATTATCTTCACAAAATAATATCTTCAGTTCAGTATCCCAAAATTCAAAATTCAAAAATTTATCTATGCCCATTTTCATAAGTTGACGATTTTGAACGGACCATACTAGAACAATAAATGAGAATTAGACTTGAATTGTTATGTTATGAGGTAGCTGTGGGATGAAAAAAAAAAGAAGAGGAGACGCTTTTTGGCGGCAGTAGAGACGCCACGCAAAAATTTCGATTTAAAAATATAATTAATTAGAAACTCATATAAATAATAGTAAATACAGTAAATAGTTATTTGGAAAATAATCAAAATTTCTACCTGATACCGCTTAATCTTCAAGCAGCAAATTTTTTCATCGGAAAAAGAAAATATATTTTGGCTACGTATAATCCTTCAATATCATTTTGTTAGAGATCCGATCCAGTTTTCCCGAATCCCTTCATCTTAGGAGTCATATCTCAAAATTCCACCCGGATATTCCATCGAACAAGAGATCACGAGCAGATATCCTCCCGGAATCCCAACCAGACTTTCCGATACTCGGATTTCGACTATAAAACCATAAGATAAGTAGACGTACCCTCTCTTAAGACTAACTACTGTCATATTATTTAGGTTAAATTTATTAATTATCTTAGACGAGCTCAAATAAGCAAAACAACTCATGCGTTTGACCAGTAAGGGGAGAGTTACGATCACAAATCTTGTTATTTTCTTAAAATAGATCAGCACTTTACCGAAAATACCCACCAAAAATAAATACTTAATCATAGTAAAATCCTTTTATGTAATATATTCATCGATAGAACCATATAGCTAAGAAAAAAATTAACAATATTAAAAATTAGTAAACTGTTTTTTATAAATTAATTACTTACATGTAAAGATAATAGAAAAGAAACTCCATTTAAATAATTCCTTTTGAATATTAATATTAGTAAAGAAAAAAAACCACTCCACTTTTATGTTCATGTTTGGTTCGGTTCATAGATTCATCGAATGTATTAACCATGTGTTCACATACGAACAGCTGTTCCTAGTTCCTAGTCATAAACCTTTTAAATTCGAATTTCCCTACATAAAAATAGTTTTCATAAGTTTAAAGAACTAAAATAAATTATATTGTTAAAATTTATCTGAGACTCTTTTATTTCGTATCTGTGAACTCACCCTTGACCCTGAGATAAGAGTAATAAATCTCTGAGAAAAAAAAAATAAATCAATAAAATCAGAAAAAAAAATTTTCAATTTCTTTATAACTTTTTCTCTATTTTCACAAATGTGGCAGATAAATAAGATCCACGTTGAAACGGGGCTTCCTGTACATATATACCACACTCAAAAGTTGAGTGATAGTGATGAAGCAGATGTAGTATATGAGCAGCTATATAGCCTATTGGCTAAAACAAGAAAATATGTGATGAAAATAATTTCCTAAGAAAACACCGGCACAAAGTAATTATTGATTCATCACTGTTTCAATTGTAATAATGAGTAATTCAATCAAAATCGGAAACACTTTTGGAAATGATTATAATAGTTTGAAGTAGGTATCCATTTACGATTTCATTTAATGATGCAGAGATTAAAGTGAGTGCCATTTAAAACTGATATTGAATTAATTATCACATTTAATGTTTGTGTTTGCAGCTTAATACTACACAGATTTTTTTTTTTTTTTTTAATGTGGTGGGTGCTTAATAATAATATTAAATATAATTCGATGGATATAGTCGTATGCAATTTTTCATTTGTTGTCAACTATTTCTGGCTTATGCTAAATTAAATGTCATTAATTCTACAGTCCCAGGACAAAGCAGTAATTAGTTGCTGGTGTTGTAGAAATAAAGCTAGATAGGCAATGGTGAATTTGGGCATAAGTCTAAATAAAATTAATATCTTATATATATGTATATATGTACATGGTAGACATTGTTTGATATATGTATGTATGTCTTGGTGTGTAAGGTGCCCCATTAGAGTGCAAGATTTAAAATGGGCACTGTGTTAGTTCAGTATGATTGGCGGCTCTGATACTATAACATGTATCATAAGGCATTTTTGCGATTAGTAGTTCTGCAATATTACACGACGAAACAGTGCGGTATTGTAGTGAAAGCTTAGTATAAGTAAGAGAAGTTTTACATAGAAATAGTTTGTAGACTTGTGGAAGTTTTGTTCGCCGAAATACACCAAATTTGCAACAGTTCAAACAATAATTCAGAAATTCAAGGACAATGGTTCAACTATTAAAAAAAATTGTTGCTGGTAATTGTACTGATCAATCTCGCGAGAATACTTACACGAAAAAGGATTACCGAAGAGCCAAAAACATTATTAGCCTTCTTTTCTCAGTAATTGGACATTCCGAAAAGCACTCTGCACCGAATACGCGCTACAGATCTGTATTTCCGTGCTTACAAGATGCAGTCGTTATAAGAGCTCAAGCCAGCAGACTATGCATAACGCGGGAAATTTGTTGGTTGAGTGTTGGAAAACCAAAAATTTTTGGCACAAAGTCTTTAGCAATGAGACGCATTTCCAACTAAATGTTACTCAAAACTGTCTGATTTGCAATGAAAAGAGTCGTCTGGCAATTCGCTGAAAATTAGAGCATCCAGGGAGAGTCACTGTCTACTACAAATTGGGGACTGGTAGAATATTTATTTCTTTCGAAAACGTTGATGAACATTTATATCACAATATGCTGACTTAACTTTTATGGCAGCTGTTGGACGGAATGGATAACGCCAGGATGTCGTTTGAACAGGACGGTGCGACCTATTTCACGTTGTGCGAAACAATGAATTTGTTAAGGAAAAAATCCCTAGAAGTTCTATCTCCCGCAACGCCAATTGAAATCGGTCATGCAATTTCCCTCTGTGCGACTTCTTTCTGCGGAGGTTCGTGGAATCCTGTATCTATGCCAACAATCTATGAAGCATTTCTGATCTGAAGGACATGATACGTGCTATTAGCATGATCAAACCGTCATTGTGCACAAAAATTACCAAGAATCATCTAAGGAGAGTGCCAGCAGGGTCGTGGGGAACATTTATTTCATATTATCTTCCACACTTAACCACAGTGTGTGTAGATTATACTGATACGAACAATTTTGCATATTTTAAATATATGATGCGATTTATTAGAAAATTAATTCTTGCGCTATTATTGGGATACCCTCTACAAATGAGTTTTGAAAAATTACTATTATCAGCACAAAAGTAATCTAATGAGGTTTATGAAACTAATCTATTTATTGTCATCAATTTGTTTAACATTAACCCTCTAAAACCAAACTAAATATCATTATCGGATGAATAAGGGTTAACTACTTATATTATTTTTTTTTTTTTTTATTATTATTATTTATTATATACCATTGGTGTTTGTCTACATATACATATATAACTACACAATATATCAATACATATACACATAGTACTACACTTATATTAAAATAATGTATAACCAGAGGATCTGAGGGCTCCCCAAACAAAACCGCAGAAAAGCGCCACACTGGATGAATGAAAAATATGTGGATAATATAAATTTACAAAATAAAGAAAGAGAAAAGAAAAACAAAACTACATCATAGATATGATATAGCAAAGAATTCTTCAAGAGAATATAAACAATGCTCATTTAAATACCTTTTTAAACGTACCTTAAAAGTAGTTGTGGCAGATTCTTTCAGATCACTAGGTAACGCATTATATATTCTTATGCCGACAGAAATGTAAGAATTATAATACTTCGCAGACCTCGCCAGATCAGAGCGTATATATTGTGGATTCCGAGTATGGTAATCGTGAAAATCCGAATTGGTCAGAAATTTGTCTCTGTTCTGATGAACGTACAGTGAACATAAAGATTGTACACCGTTGGAATGCCCATTCTTTTAAAATATTCTCTACACGATTCTCTAGGTGTTATATTATTTATAATTCGTATTGCTTTCTTTTGTAGTAAAAGTATTTGCTTTGCATTTACATCAGCATCCCAAAAAAGCAAGCCATAACTCAAATGAGAATTAAAATAGGCAAAATACAACATTTTTAGCGTGTTCATATGATTGCACATTTTTTTGATATTTATTAACACATATATTGCTGAATTCAGTTTAGAAGTGACTTTATCTAAATGTGCGCGCCAATCCAAGGACGAATCAACTGTCAAAGCCAGTAAATTACAGCTCGATACGTTGGAAATCTGAGTAGTATTTGCAACTGTAATTATTTCATCTTTTTGTTGAAATAACAGAAATTTTGTTTTTTCATAATTAAGAACTAGTTTATTGTTGGAAAACCATACTTTCAGCTCTCCCAGAACGATATGACAATTTTCGAGGAGCTCACTTTGCGTTGAACCTGTCACAATCACATTAGTGTCGTCCGCATAAAGAATTGTCTTACCTGTAACATGTAAAGGTAGGTCATTTATGAAAATAGTTAACAAAAGTGGTCCTAAAATGGAACCTTGTGGTACACCAATGGAACCACTGTCGGTGATTGTGGATTGGTAATTTTTAAGTGCGCCATTTTGACTTCTATAACGTATCTCAGTACATTGTGAGCGTCCATTCAAGTATGTACTAAACATGTCTAGTGCTGATCCTCTAATACCGTAGGAAAACAGTTTATTTTTTAAGATATCGTGATCAACCATATCAAATGCTTTTGACAAATCGCATGCTATGCATGCGACCTTTTTCCGTTGATTTAAATTAAAAAGAACAGTATTTATGATTTCGCTAAGAGCTGTAGTAGTAGATTTATTCTTTAAGTAGCCATGCTGATTTGGGAGTAATGCCTTATTATAAGATAAGAACTGAAGTAACTGAGACTTCAAAATCTTTTCAAAAGCCTTCGACAATGACGGAAGAATTGATATGGGCCTATAATTACTTGCGCAAGTACTTTCGCCTTTCTTAAAGATCGGTACAATTTTGGAAATTTTAAAGAAAGCTGGAAACATGCCTACACCTATAAAACTATTTATAATATTTTTGACCGGATTACCAATGTATTGAGCAACTGTTTTCATGATTGTAATATATATATTTTATAATATAAATTCGAATAGATATAATTTAATTAATTCACTGAAAAAATTGCTTCAGTTTGAACTAAAAACGAATTCTTTCCGATTGCAAAGAAAACAGGACAAAACATTTAAATCAAGCCAATTCTTTTCCAATGAGGAATATGTTTCTCATCCTGTATTCGCTAGATAACGATGTTGTAAGCTAATATGATCAAAAGTCGAATACAACTCACAAAACAGATTATATTATACAGATTTATACAACACCGTTCAATTTTTTTGTCACCAATTAAGAGATTACCTATAAATCATAATTGTATACACCGTCGATGAGAGAATTTTCCTTTTTCATGCACAGGCGCCTTGATACATTCGACTATGCGTACCGAAGGCGCTTTCGCTTAGTACGATACGGACCGGGTTATCGCGTACAGTCCCCCCAGCGTTCGGAAACAAACGTGTCGTATCATGTACCGCGTCTATACGATCGCCCTATCATTGAGTGTATATCCTAAATGTTTCCACGGTCTCGACAACATAACGGAATGCTAAAAACTATGTGATTTTAGTGTGTAAAATTGAAATTTTCTCAGACGATACTTGAATAAACAAATAGTGTAGTATAGATGTGATTTCTTATTCCACATTGATTTAAGAATAGTGTGTAGTAGATCCTGTATTATTAGTTGAAATATGATGGGCAATTTGAGAATAACGATCCTGTTCCTGTTGCAGTTTACCAATTGTTTCGCTAGTTACGACAGTATAGGTAAGTCTTTCTTATTATAGTATCTCGTCTGATTCAAATTGTAATTATGTGTATCCATAATAATTTAAAGAATAATACCTTTGTATATGAACCTCTTACGCTGTATGAAATGAGGAAATCTCGGTGTAAAGTTCGCTAAAAGTTTATTAATGCTAATGGAGGCAGGCATTCAACAGCGTCTTTCTGGTTCTCCATCTCTAATTTTGCTCTCTTTTCCCCTTAATTACAGTCCTTTCTCGCGCCAAGTCCTCCGCGGAGGTTCTACGTTCCACGCTAAATCTTTTATTGTTTGGTTATATAATAGTAGTTGAGCATGGGGATTTTGCAGAGGCGCGTGAAGTTCTACTTCGCGTTCACCGGATTTGCCGGAGCGTTTTGTTGTTGTTCTTCGACGTCGGGGGCGAAGAGAACACGTTAGGGAACTTTCTCGGAGTCTCCTGCAAACGCATGATCCCAAAGATTAACATCGCTCCGTTGGTATAGGGGCAAAAGTTAACTGTTGTCTATCCACTTCTTAAGTATAAGTAGGCGGGGAAGTTTCTGGCTATCTTCTTACTATTTTGTTTGCGATTACCATAGATTTTATGGAGTTATACTTCGGCATGGTAGGCAAAGGATCAAATAACACTTAGTCCGATTATACAGGTACAATTGTTATGCAATGTAATATTGTGAACTTAATTTATAAGCGTTACGCGAAAAAGAATGTAATACTTCCTTGGTAATGCATTTAATGTAGTATCTAGATGCTACCATCAAATCTAATGAAAATGACTTTAGTAATATTGTTCAATTTATGTCCACTAAGAAAGAACGGGTTGATGACATTGTACCGTGAATGTCTTCTCCTGCTTGTGATTGCCGTGGACTTTATCTCTCTACTAATATTAAACTTACATAGTGTTTTAATGAAAAACATTTACAAGATATAACACAATAGTTATAGACAAAATTCTGATGGGGTTTCCACTAAAGTAATTATTATCTTACACTGAATTCCAGTATTTATTTTCACATTAAACTTTTATAAACGAGATCTTTAACTTTTTGCCACCTCAACAATTCTTAATTTTGCAGTAGCGAATTGCCCCCTTGCACAAATTTACATTGCTAAACACTTTTACTTACAGCCCAAGCTTTGTACTTACTTGTAAATACTTGTTATTAACATTCAAAGTTGTATGAAGCCGTCTCGACAGAAATAATAAGCATTGTACTTTGTAATTATGTTTATTAATTGGGACAGTTTTATATCATATTGATAGCAATCAACTACTTCATACGGCGTACTAGGATTTGCCACTTAAAATTAAGTTTCTTTGTCTTTTATTCACATTTATAATATTCTCTTCTTTGCCGTCTATATAGGTTATGCTAGCGATAACTTTTGTCTTTTTGATCGGGTGTAGGGGTGTCATTTATGTTTCATTTTATGGCTATACTGTTGATATTGCTCGGTTATTACAGTGTTGGACTCTATTAAAAGAAAACTGACGAACTTGAAATTAATAAATTGTCGTGATCATCTCCAACAAATACAATTTATTGGTACTTGCTCTTGCTTTTTGTGAGTTTGCATATTGTTGCAAAGAATAACTTTGTGTACTCGCGTTGTGTAAGACGCAATGTGACAGTTTGTACCCACCAGAAACGCAGTAGTATCATGGAGTCCAGATATGTCGAAAGTGAAGTTTGACGTACTACACTAAGGTGCAATAGCTTAATTTCCTACAAACAGACCATTTAAGAGACTCAAGTAACGGAACCAAACATAGAAAAATAATATAAGGTGATGTAGGGTGGTTGATTGATACAAAATTAAGTTATTGATTGTTGAGTTAAATACTTGTTGAAACTTCGCCAATAAGAAATAGCGTTTAAGTTTCAAAATAGTTCTAATAAGGGTGGGTTTATCAATTTTATTCGTAAGATAATTACAATGAAACATTTATTGAGTGTTAAATAGAAGTTATCTGCAAGATAAAGCATTGTAGTTGCTAAATTTTATCTGCCACTTAGCAATATCGGTCATTTACTTAACTAACACTTTTATCCTCACATTGATAAACCCATCCATCTGATGAAGCGATAGTTCGATGAAATAGTATTCTAACGGACAAATAAACTTGAGATTTAAAAGTTTGTATTTTGTTTGGGACAAAGTGAATTTATAAATTTAGTTAATCTAAAAATCTAGACTACTCGATTGTATTTTAACGTTATTGGGGGACGTCAGAGGACCTTTGCAAGTAGTCTTCGCCAAGAAAATAAATGGGACGAGCCAGTGTAAATAATCAGTTACCAGTGAAACTAAAAGAATCAAAAGAAGTGTAATAAGTGTCCTCTATTTAATTAGTCAGTTTGGTTATAAAACTCCAATGCAACCTCTAGAGTTGTCTAATTTTATAGTTCCTTTAGGCATTTGGCAACATTTGGTAATATATTGTGACATTACAGTTTGAAGAGACAATTATTTTTTCAATAAGATACCTTTGTCAAGAAGAACATGTTCTTGACAAAGGTATAATGAGCTTTTCTATCAGACAATCCTTTCAGAGAGGTTAAGCGAATTTTATTTCAAAATAAATGCGATTTTATTGGCACAAGCATTCCTGAGGGGTTCCAAGTGCACTGAAAAACAAAAAAGTTTTTCTGTTGAGTCATAAACATTTTCCTTCGAAATGTATCAAATTTGATACTGCGTCTGCTTATGGCGAGACGGCAAGCATATACACCACCACCTAACGTTTCTGTCTTGGTAAAGTTTTTTGGCATCGTTGGTTCGCATGAATCGAAGTTGCAGAGAATTATTACAGAAACTGTATTAAACTACTCGTGTGTCATTGACGTTTCGTGGTATTTGCAATTTTAGCTGTTTAAACTTTGAGCAGCTGCATTAACACTGGAGATCATAATTATATTGATCACGATAACACATAATCTTAGATAATGTCTTGAATAGCATGTATAGATGGCTAGATATTTCACTTTTTTAAAGATGGTATTAAAATTGAAACAGATAGAGTGATACAAGGTAATGTATAGATTTCAAAACTGCTATGAATGCTATTGTGTTAGTCCGCAATTTGGTATTAGATATAAAAACACACTCGTAGTTACTCGTACTCAGGTTATTACTACTACCGGTTTGGCTGCTTTCTTTACACAATCACCTTCTCCGTCTGCGATAGTTAACTATTGATATTTATATAGATGTCATTAATTAAGAGTTCATTATTAAGGAATTCTAAACAAAGCGTTTAGTCTTTAGTACTACTGTTGAACCATTGCTCCTATGGTAGTACTACATCAGATATGTGATCAAAATGTTAGTAACAAATATAGCAAATGTTTTGGGATAAAATTTTTAACGAATTTGCATCACTTGGAAAGGGCCAGATTTAGTTACCATGCGCAAGAATTCAGGCGAATTGGTTTTGTCAATCTGTATAGTGACAGTTCTTATAGAAAAACGTTGGTATTATGGCGTACAAAATCGAAATTCGAAAAAGCATCGGTAATGTAAGCGAAAAGCGGATACAATAAATATATTTGAACGACCTAATATTCCCCGCGCAACAATTTAGCGAACAACAAAGGAACCTGAAGAAACAATAACTCGTGTTAATGTATCAAGAGACGAGAAGCCTTGGGTGAGGACTGATGTCAGAGCAATACCGAATGCCGAATACCGAATGCATTCGGTATTCGGTTGATGATGAAAACCCATGCGTTTTCGAAACACGTGTCCCGGATAATTAATCAAAGTTGTGGTGTGTGGTGATATCGATGTTTATTGTTATTACGAGCCCACAGTCCTTGAAAATCATTCTGATGTCAGAGCAGGTAAAGAAAGTGCAAAAGAAAGAATTAGTGTATCTACGCGACGATTAAGAGGCGTTATAGAGTTTCACAGATGACTGCATATCGGTAAATTAAGAGAAATGGAATGTCATGTAGAAAGAAAACGAATTCCATGGTGTTGTCGAGAACTAAGGATTCCACAGTGTTCACACAACCGAGTTATCGTTTTAGATGGTGACAAATATTTTGTATTAATTAAGAATTATAAGCATAAAAGAAAAGCTAAATTTGGAGTTGAAATTATGGTGCGGTGCGACTTTTCTCCAGTACTATTACGATTTATAAACGATGGTCAATAATGAGAACATCATATTCTGGCCTGACTAAGCTTCTTGAAACTGTGCCAGCGAAACTAGGGAGTGGTTGCAGAGCAAATATATCGAATTTGTACCAAGGGAAGATAATGTACCAGTACCCTAATAGAAGCACAGCCAATCGAAGAAATTTATGGCGGGCGATGGGCAGGGGAGGGGGAGAGCAGGTTACCTAAGGTTTTGGCTAAATAGTAATATTTGTTCCACATGTTATCATTTATCTAATGCTTTTGATTGGTTTGATAATAAGTAAATGCTCTGTTGCTAACTTCTTGAAACCTACCTATATTTATTTCCTTTTCATAACGTATTTGGCAATTATGCGCATAATTAACTAGAATGAATCGGACATATTTCTACCTATTTGATTTCTAAATATTTAAAAAATATTGTATATGTAGTGAATATCTGTAATTAATGTGATAATCTACTATATCTCATGTTTTCCATAGTTAGCGCATTTTGAGCTATTACGTAATTGTACAGTGGAGAGCACCTTAACCGATACCGTTATGGAATTTCATAGCCCTTCTTAGCAATCGGAACGGGGACGTCGTAAACTTATATACAGTTACTGCCAAATGTTATAGGCAGGGTATATGTTTCAGCGTTACGATAAAACTGAGTGTTCAAAACAAAAATAAACTATATAAAACGGTTTATAATCTTTTATTTGTCAGGTAAATTAATATTTAATGCTACCTCCTGCAGCCATTATTACATTAGTTATTCTTTGAGGCATAGTAGCCACGAGTTTATTACATATTTCTGGCGAAATAGACGCCCATTCTTGTAGAACGGTCCGTTTCAGCGCTCCTTTGGAGGAGTGGTTGTGCTTACAAACCCTTTCTTTTAAAATATGCCATAAGTTCTCTATTGGCGAGAGGTCAGGGGACTGTGCCGGCCAATCCAACAGCTTTACTCGATTTTCATCAAACTACCTAATCACAGGTCGATCTTTATGAAAAAAAAAAATTGAAAAAATAACGACTTCGAGTTTTGTTATGCGTATTATAAGGATTATGGGATGTTGTTAAGTACTTACGTCAATATTAGATTCATCGGACCAAATTATTTTGGCCCAGTCCTTCACTGTCCAGTTTCGATATTTTTTTGCCCACAAAAGTTGTTCTTTCCGGTGTTTCTGGGTGAGCAAGGGCTTGCGTCGCGGTTTCCGGGCACGTAAATTTACTGCACGTAGTCGCCTTCGAACTGTATGCACCGAAATTGGAGCGTTACTTTGTTCGCGGAGTTCAGCAGAGATCGCTATCGCGGATTTGGGCCTATCCTGGAGCGAAATGCGCTCTATTAGTCGGTTTTCATGAACAGTTGTGATACGTCTTCTGTCGCTTTTAGGTAAATTACGATACCTGCCAGTCGTTCGGTATCTATTAATAGTGTTTTGCACCGCATAACGCGAACACTTTATTCTTTGAGCAATTTTTGCTTGGGATAATCCCTGTTTGTGTAATAAAATTATCTGACCTCGTGAAGCTTCGGATAATTGTGACTTTTGTGGCATATTGCTTATTTACACATATAGAAGAGGGCATACACACAAACTTCGACACTCTAAAATAACTTTTGCAATCACCAAACGATCTTATCTTTAGCACGTATAATATACTACTAAATGAAAAAATCCGATATTGTATCTTGCATCCCTAATAGGTGTAGATTTTCTAGGAATTTCTACTTTAAATACTGTTATTAATGGTTACACGTACATTCCAGACACCTCTCTTCTCGGAAAAACTACCTACTTTGTTAAACACCACTTTTATTGGGGTGCCTATAACATTTGGCAGTAACTGTATATTGAATATAAAATTGGTCAACTGTAAATTTATGATCTGGTAAACAAACAATCGTCTCTCTGATACCTGCTATGAGATGAAACATACATTACATCCATATACATATATACGTCGATAATAATACATGTAAATTTGTATATAATGAGGTTCCCTAAAAAGGAATTTTAAGAAATTCTAAGAAATGAAATGACAGATAATCCGTATGTAATTGTTCTTGCAAAGAGCAATAAAGAAGAAGATATAAAACTTATTTCAACATTAATTACTTATGGTTCGTTTCCTTCCCCTTTTCTTCAAACTTTTAATATTTACTTATTAGTGTAATAATTGCTTTTAACAAGTATAAAGTGTATGTATGTATATAATTAACTGTTCGCTATTATCTGTTGCGAATAATAGAGTGATCGTTGACGCATTTTTCCAAATTTAATAGTATATCTGCGTCGGTCATTAAAATTGCAGATAATGTAGTTTCTTTGTGTATTAGTTTTATACAGCGTTAGTAAAAAGTTCCGGAACGGTCGAATAACTTTGTTATATGAAAATTATGATTTCTGAAATTTGGTATGGGGGTATAGTTAATATAAATGCATTTTATGCAATACAGTTTATATTTTTTTCACTTTCGGTTTAATCCGCAATACGTCCAACTTTTTATTTTTAACGGAACGCCGACTTTTGAATACAAAATAAAAAACTACGTTCAGGAAGTATTAAGATGTTTATTTTTATTCACAAGAAAACAGTTAAAAATTTAAAAATGTGTCCTAATACAGAAAAAACAAGGTACATTTGAAAAAAGTTGTTGTTTAGTGTTTGCATTCTTTTTGCCGTCACATTTGACAATTTTAAAAGCGTTTTAACTTTTGCATCGCAATAAATTTACTTATTTTAGACATTGACACATTTGAAAATGGCAGTAAAACTTACTGAATCAGAAGGAATTGAGATATTAATGATGCGTGGGTACGGTGATCGTCAACGTTCTTTTGAAGAGGTTCGTATTTTGTTTAATACTGTTTATCCGGATCGTCACATTAGTAAAAGTACGGTATGCCGAACAATTCAAAAGTTTGAAGTCTTTCGTCAGGTGAAGGATTTACCTAGAAGGGGACGTCCATTAACAGCAACAGATGAAGAAACTAGTTTGAATGTGTTACTTACAGTGGAAGAAAATCATCACGTGCCCACAACAGAATTAGGTCAAATTCATAAGATCTCTCAAAAATCTGCTCATAAGATTCTTAAATCAGCAAGAATGAAAGCCTATAAAATGTATCCCGTCCATGAGTTAACTGAAGATGATCCAGATCGTAGACTACATTTTTGCGAAACAATGACGGAATGGATCGAGCAGCAGCCTAATGTTTTAGATCACATCATTTTTTCAGATGAGGCAACGTTTTGTCTCAACGGCACTGTGAACAGACATAATTGTCGCTACTGGTCAATTGAAAATCCGCATTGGATTGAAGAAGTCCATACACAGCGTCCTCAAAAGGTGAATGTCTGGGCTGGTCTTGTTGGAAACAACATCATAGGACCATTTTTTATAAGAGGAAATTTAACTGACAACGTCTACTTAAATTTATTGCGAAATGAGGTTGTTCCAGCACTTGCGGCCCTCTTTCCAAATGAAAACATAGGTGATCACCCTAATGCACATTTTTAGTTTCAACAAGATGGAACTCCCCCTCCATTTTGCCCATAATGTCCGCGATTATTTGAATGAAATTTTTCCGGAACGTTGGATCGGACGTAGATGAGCAATCGAATGGCCAGTACGTTCGCCAGATCTCTCGCCATTAGATTTTTTCTTTTGGGGTCACTTGAAATGTCAAGTGTACAAAAATCGTCCCCATAATCTTGAAAAATTGGAAGAGAGAATTGTTCAAGAAGCCAATCGCATCACTCCAGAACAAATACAAAATTCAATAAAAAATTTTACTGACCGTTTACATTTTTGTCAAATTGTAAATGGATAGCATTTTGAACAATTATTGTAATCGCAACCTGAATAGACAGGTATCTTGATTTTTCTGTATTGGGACACTTTTTAAATTTTTTAACTGTTTTGTTGTGAATAAAAATAAACATCTTAATACTTCCTGAACGTAGTTTTTTATTTTGCATTCAAAAGTGTTAAAAAAATCTGGGCGTTCCGTTTAAAAAAAAATAAGTTAGACGCATTGCCGATTAAACCGGAAGTGAAAAAAATATAAACTGTATTGCATAAAATGCATTTATATTAACTATACCCCCATACCAAATTTCAGAAATCATAATTTTCAAATAACAAAGTTATTCGACCGTTCCGGGACTTTTTACTAAGACTGATAGAAATCGATTTATTACATCTTTGGAACTCACACCTAGCACTAAATGTTTTGTTTTTGATAATTCACTTATTTAAAGTAACATTTTCATAGTATATCAAAATAGTTAGTCACACGATACGTTTTTATAAATTTGTAAGTTATTAAAACGTTTTTAAATTTTATACATAGACAGTTTGTTAAGTTTTCATTTATTCCGTTCTCGAAAAAAAAACCGACATTTACTTAATTTTAATAGTCTTTTTGCGTTATACATCATTCATTATCATACATATGTATATACCGGTTAAGTTGTTTTCATATAAATTTCAAGAGAGAATGATGTTCTAAATGCATTATTATGAATTATAGTGCAACAGTAACAAGAATTACCTAAATATAACCCGTACGCAAGGGTATACCGCAACCGGGTACCTGGCGAAAATACAGCGGACCATTTATGTATTCTCCCAAGCTAAGATCTGTTTTACTCCTACATTGTGTCGATAAGGCAGACGTTTGCTTAGAGGGGTCTCGTTTTAGAAGCTCTCCACTGTACATCACTATCCACGATATAGTATCTCAAAAGCTATTTTACATGTGCGTGTCCATACAAAGTCTGAACTTGTAGCAAATATTAACGTAGTTATTTGCTTATCTGTTTCATGTTTAATGTAGTTTCTATTACAAAATTTAATAGTAATGCACGTTTCACTCTGATTAATAATTTGTGAAGAAGAATAGGGGAAGCGCTCTGTTGATGATGGAGAGACACACAGAGTTAGAAGCGCATATATATTATCCGCAACTAAACTATGAAATATGTATTATATTACATCATGACAATGTATCAGTTTTAGCAGAATCACTAAATACATGAGTATGTATGGATGTGTATGACTCACTGTACATCCAGCGTTTACATTATGTTTTACGTAAGGATATTACAATCAAACGACAATATCTTGAGTTTGTAAATGATAACTTTTACAAATACTTCCATAATTTTCGCTGTGTAAAGTGCATCTGGTAATTTCCATTACTACATATTACCGTAAAGTAAAATTAAATTGAATTGTTACAAACACTAAAAAATAACATAAATAAAACAAATCAGATCCAAATAATAAAAACCTTATCTTATCTTTCAGTCACGAATTATATTCAGCTATAATTATGTGTAGAGTTCTTTACAGCTTTCTTCGGAAGCTGTTATCTTTCCAGTCAAAAGCTTTAGTAGATTACTATTTTTGTTGCAGTATTGATTAAAGTTACAAATACTGTCCTCGTATCTAGCTCTTAAGATATAATAATAATAATAATAATAATAATAATAAAGAATTTATTTCCCAATCTCACCAAATTACAGTACATCATATTATCAACTACTGTGTAAGCAACTGCTAATTGTAATACATACATACTTCAGTAGCAAAAAAAAAAATAAAGTAAATAATAAACTCACTATAAGAAATGGGAAATCGTAAGGTTTTTTCGTCAAGTGTTACCGTGGTAACCCTTGCTCTTCCCGAAAAACCGTAGAAATAGGTGTTTAACCAAATAATAACAAGCAACATGCTTAAACTAAAAAGATTTCTGCGTGTACAGGTAAAGAACAAAAAAAAAAGTCTAAAAGTTTTTTTTTTCACAAAAATAAAACAATTATAAGAAGTTAGTTACTAATTAGTACGTATATAACAGACTAAAAAGAATTAGGAAACAGAAAGCAGGTCTGACCAGGCGATTGCAAGAATATATGTACAACTACACGTCGGACATCCGTACCCATGCCAAACAGAGAAACATGTCACCCAAATGTTCTATTTAATATTTCCCTTTTCAGCCGTAACTTAAAACTAGTAAGGTTTAATCTTTTAAACTCCGGGGGTATCTTATTGTAAATTTTTGTAATTTGGTATGAAAAGGAACGTTGGAACAGTGCTGTGCGATGCACAGGTGGGGTCAATAAGCCCTTAAATCTAACATTTAGAGTATGAACATCTGTGCGATATTTAATTTTATTATGTAAATATACCGGTCGTTTTTCCATTACTATTTTATGATACAACGTAGCACATTGTAGCAACCTTCTATCGCTCATATTTAACCATCGAAGGGTAGCAAGTTTATGGGACACATGATCACGTCTCCGAATACCAAATATCATGCGTAGACATGAATTTTGCACCCGTTGTATCCGCATAGTATTATCTACAACTAGACAAGCGTTGTATACAGGAGAACAGTAGGAGAAGTGCGACAAAATCAAAGTGTCACACAAATACTTCTTTGTATCCAAGGACAAGCATTGCCTATGAGGATAAATTAATTTTAAGTTAAGATATGCTTTTTTCACAGCGTTCATTGTATGTGTGTTAAATCTTAACCCATTATCGAGGACCAGGCCTAGATTCTTTGCTTCTGTTTTAATTGGGATTGCAGATCCACCAATATTCAACGTAAAATGAGTGTTAAGAAATGGTAAACAGAATTTATTTCCAAACAGGATAACTACAGATTTAGCTGGATTGATTAGTAGAGCATGTTTTGTTGAAATTTCCACAATAGTGTCTAAATCTCGTTGAACACTGGATAAAGCAGAATCAAAATCACGAATGTTGAAGGAATGATACAACTGCATATCATCAGCGTACATGTGTATGTTACATGTCTTGAGGAATTTATGGAAGTAAGACGTATAAATATTAAACAAAAGAGGAGACAAGATTGAACCTTGAGGGACCCCTCGAGAAATTTTTCTGTAGTTAGACGTAGAATCATTCAATCTCACGCATTGTTCTCTACCCAGCAGATAAGATTCTATTAAAGCTTTAGCAGATACAGAGAGTCCAGCAAAGGTACATATATCAATTAATAACGAGTGATCAACCGTATCAAAAGCTCGGCTGAAGTCAAGTAGGATTAAAGCAGACGACAATCCTTTGTCTAAACTACGCATAAGATCGTCAGTAATGTTTAAGAGGGCTGTTGTACAGCTATGTCCAGGTCTAAAACCAGACTGCGAATCAGGTATAATGCCGTTCTCGATAACATAATTTCCCAATTGGTGATTCATTACCTTTTCTAGTAATTTTGACATAACTGGAAGCACAGTAATGGGTCTCATATCTGTATAGTCTTGAGGATTAGAGTTTTTGGGAATAGGAGTAACAACCCCAGTCTTCCAAGCATTAGGGAAGGTGTTTTGCAAAAGGCATTCATTAATCACGTGCGTTAGATATGGCAATATTTCGGGACAACAGTGCATCAACATATGTATTGTAAAGGTCCGTGAAGTTGGCACCACAAAGTGGTCAAAAATCGACAAAAATGCTAGAAAGGATTGACCATTTATTGACCACTATTGACCATCAGCGATTTCGATTGACCACCTCTTGTTTAGGCTACAGCCGCTATACCCATATTTTGGGGTCTAGTGGCAAAAATGCTAAAATTAGCCAATATAGACATTTTGTTCATCGGATACGATTGACCATCGTTTGACCATGTTTGACCACCCTTCACATTTTCAAAATTTTCAAAAAAAATTTTTGTTCGAATTTTTTTTTCTGAAAAATCTAAAATTTTGTTGCAGTATAGGATTGACCAACGTTTGACCATGATTGACCACCAAATAATTTTTTTTTAACTTAAAAATATTCGAAAAAAACGAAAAAAACAAGTTGATATGTCCAATGAAATGACATCAAACCCAGATAATGTTATAACCTCTTGCGTCGCATAATTCACAAATTTCGAGAGGTGGTCAAACGCTGAAAATAATAGAACTTATTGTCCCATGTCTCTAGACCACACAAAACTGAAAATTGTCGTTTGACCACCCTCCGGTTAAATTTTATCCGATCTTAAAGTTACGTATAACAGTATCAAAGTTTTTCGCATTTTTCACAAACTTTGAGAGGTGGTCAAACGCTGAAATTAATAGAACGTATTGTCTCGTGTCTCTAGACCACAGAAAACTGAAAATTATCGTTTGACGACCCTCCGGTTAAATTTTATCCGATCTTATAGTTACGTATAACCGTTTCAAAGTTTTTCGCATTTTTAACAAATTTTGAGAGGTGGTCAAACGCTGAAAATAATAGAACTTAATGTCTCGTGTCTCTAGACCACATAAAACTGAAAATTATCGTTTGACCACCCTCCGGTTAAATGTTATACGATCTTAAAGTTACGTATAACAGTATCAAAGTTTTTCGCATTTTTCACAAACTTTGAGAGGTGGTCAAACGCTGAAATTAATAGAACTTATTGCCTCGTGTCTCTAGACCACAGAAAACTGAAAATTATCGTTTGACCACCCTCTGATTAAATTTTATCCGATCTTAAAGTTACGTATAACAGTTTCAAAGTTTTTCGCATTTTTCACAAATTTTGAGAGGTGGTCAAACGCTGAAATTAATAGAACGTATTGTCTCGTGTCTCTAGACCACAGAAAACTGAAAATTATCGTTTGACCACCCTCCGGTTAAATGTTATCCGATCTTAAAGTTACGTATAACAGTTTCAAAGTTTTTCGAATTTTTCACAAATTTTGAGAGGTGGTCAAACGCTGAAATTAATAGAACGTATTGTCTCGTGTCTCTAGACCACAGAAAACTGAAAATTATCGTTTGACCACCCTCCGGTTAAATGTTATCCGGTCTTAAAGTTACGTATAACAGTTTCAAAGTTTTTCGAATTTTTCACAAATTTTGAGAGGTGGTCAAACGCTGAAATTAATAGAACTTATTGTCTCGTGTCTCTAGACCACAGAAAACTGAAAATTATCGTTTGACCACCCTCTGATTAAATTTTATCCCATGTTAAAGTTACGTATAATAGTTTCAAAGTTTTTCGCATTTTTCACAAATTTTGAGAGGTGGTCAAACGCTGAAAATAATAGAACTTATTGTCCCGTGTCTCTAGACCACATAAAACTGCAAATTATCGTTTGACCACCCTCCGGTTAAATTTTATCCAGATCAGAGCCAACAGGAGTCTGGGAAATACATAACGATATGTGTAAGAAATTACCAAAAGTTCAGAAAATAAAAAAAGGAAATAAAGCCTAGTTGTATAATACCTACATATATACGCAATTATATTATATATATTATTATTATTATTATAAATTGTTAAACATTTGCCACCAAAATTTGATTTACGGAGAATTTTGAGCTATGAGAGTCGAACTAAAGATGTTTGGCTGTATCTTGTAACAAATGTTGCCTCTGATCTGGATAAAATTTAACCGGAGGGTGGTCAAACGATAATTTTCAGTTTTGTGTGGTCTAAAGACATGGGACAATAAGTTCTATTATTTTCAGCGTTTGATCACCTCTCAAAATTTGTGAAAAATGCGGAAAACTTTGAAACTGTTATACGTAACTTTAAGATCGGATAAAATTTAATCAGAGGGTGGTCAAACGATAATTTTCAGTTTTCTGTGGTCTAGAGACACGAGACAATAAGTTCTATTAATTTCAGCGTTTGACCACATCTCAAAATTTGTGAAAAATGCGAAAAACTTTGAAACTGTTATACGTAACTTTAAGATCGGATAACATTTAACCGGAGGGTGGTCAAACGATAATTTTCAGTTTTATGTGGTCTAGAGGCACGAGACATTAAGTTCTATTATTTTCAGCGTTTGACCACCTCTCAAAATTTGTTAAAAATGCGAAAAACTTTGAAACGGTTATACGTAACTATAAGATCGGATAAAATTTAACCGGAGGGTGGTCAAACGATAATTTTCAGTTTTCTGTGGTCTAGAGACACGAGACAATACGTTCTATTAATTTCAGCGTTTGACCACCTCTCAAAGTTTGTGCAAAATGCGAAAAACTTTGATACTGTTATACGTAACTTTAAGATCGGATAAAATTTAACCGGAGGGTGGTCAAACGACAATTTTCAGTTTTGTGTGGTCTAGAGACATGGGACAATAAGTTCTATTATTTTCAGCGTTTGACCACCTCTCAAAATTTGTTAAAAATGCGAAAAACTTTGAAACGGTTATACGTAACTATAAGATCGGATAAAATTTAACCGGAGGGTGGTCAAACGATAATTTTCAGTTTTCTGTGGTCTAGAGACACGAGACAATACGTTCTATTAATTTCAGCGTTTGACCACCTCTCAAAGTTTGTGAAAAATACGAAAAACTTTGATACTGTTATACGTAACTTTAAGATCGGATAAAATTTAACCGGAGGGTGGTCAAACGACAATTTTCAGTTTTGTGTGGTCTAGAGACATGGGACAGTAAGTTCTATTATTTTCAGCGTTTGACCACCTCTCGAAATTTGTGAATTATGCGACGCAAGAGGTTATAACATTATCTGGGTTTGATGTCATTTCATTGGACATATCAACTTGTTTTTTTCGTTTTTTTCGAATATTTTTAAGTTTAAAAAAAAATTATTTGGTGGTCAATCATGGTCAAACGTTGGTCAATCCTATACTGCAACAAAATTTTAGAGTTTTCAGAAAAAGAAATTCGAACAAAAATTTTTTTTGAAAATTTTGAAAATGTGAAGGGTGGTCAAACATGGTCAAACGATGGTCAATCGTATCCGATGAACAAAATGTCTATATTGGCTAATTTTAGCATTTTCGCCATTAGACCCCAAAATATGGGTATAGCGGCTGTAGCCTAAACAAGAAGTGGTCAATCGAAATCGCTGATGGTCAATAGTGGTCAATAAATGGTCAATCCTTTCTAGCATTTTTGGCGATTTTTGACCACTTTGTGGTGCCAACTTCGCAGACCTGTATTGTAAGGCAATCGTAGCCGGCGGCATTACTTTTAATTTCATTTAAAAATTTAACTAGATCAACAACTTCAATAGTGGTAAAAGAGAATTGAGTCACATGATCAGTGTATCTACTGTTTCGATAAAATAATGCAAGTGTTTTATCTGCACGAGTGTTTGGTATAGCATCGAGAAAGAAATTGTTAATTTCGTGAGGATTACTCAATTCTGGGGGTAAAATAGTTTGATGTTTATTACTAATATCCAACGTTCTTAGCTTTAGCCATGCATCTTTAGAGGACAGATTTGTGATATGGAAATTGAAGTAAGCTTTCTTTTCCCGCGCAATCGCCTGTGTTGTAAAATTTCTTAATGATTTATAGTACTCCCAATGGCTTAAAAGTTTTGTTCTTTTATATTTAGAAAGCGTTGCATCTCTAAGTTCTATCAGAAACTTTACATTATCGGTTAACCACGGGGCCGGTTTCTTTTTTAGTAAGACGTAATGGTAGGGTGCATGTTTATTAAATAATTTAATTATGTTTTCAGTTAAAAAAATGATTTTCTCATCAACATTGGGAATATAAAATACATGCTGCCAGGGAACAATCTTTAGATCCCGTAGAAATGCATCCCAGTCTATTTGTTTAAAATTACGAATTAACTTATAGTTAGGTTGCGTGTTACAAGTTTTAAAATTAAGGGTACAATAAATTGTATCGTGATCGGCTAAAACAGATCCATCTACTCCTGATGCTGTTATAATATTTGGATCAGACGTTACAATAATGTCAATAAGAGATTGGGTAACGTTGGTTGTCCTAGTGGGCACCGTTATAAGCTGGGATAGATTAAATGATTCAAGGAATTTTTTAAAATAGAGAGTATCTACATCATGTGTTTTCATCAAATTAATATTGACATCACCGAGGAAGATCACAAAATCATGATCAGTATATATAGAACTATAACATTCTTCCAACGCATCACAGAAGTCTTGGTAATTCATATTAGGCGGTTTATAAATAATACCTACCGCCATTGACTGTTTATTTAGCTTTAAAGAAATCCAAATTTGTTCAATACGGTTATTTGTTGCAATACGTGTTAGGTTACACAATTTAAAGGCTCAAAAGTTTGCTTCATTAAAGTATAAACCACAACAAGCTTTTTCAAACTACGTTTTTTTTTTATGTGGTGGGTGCTTAGTTGCAGTGACTTCTACTTTAAAAGTGTATTCAATAATATTGGAAAACGGCTGACGAATATGCTTTAATTTCTATGAAATACCTGCGGATAACACTTCCCAAGAAAGCAAGTACATAAATTTAGTGTAATAGTTCAAATTTTCAGTTTCAAATTCCTTATGATATTCAAAACTTCAATTCTCTGCCACAAGAGCTAAATTACATAACTTAATCATAAATTCAATTTGTAGGAATTCATTATTCATAATATATATATCTCATACCATATTTGCACAACTTTCTAAATTACATAAATAGCATTTAATTAAGGCAGCGTGTACGAAATAAACCAGATTTAAATATCTGTAATAAAATGCAGTCTTTACAATTAAATGTAAAGCAATATATGGTAAATCATCCAACTGGCAACATATACTCCAAACGTAATGTCAGAAGGATAAACTGGGGTCAACCGTTCCAAAAAGCTTTGTGGTACCACCAGTGATCTGTACCGATTTAGGAAGAACCTAACCTCATCTGTCTAACATAGTCGATAAAGTGTTATAGATCTGTGGACTTGTTTGGTGACCACAACGTGCTCAAAAATTGCTTAGCAAGGTCCAAAGCCTGGCATACTTGGATATAACTGTACTTGAAAACAAAACTACAAACGTTGCAACGGATGTATTGCTGGATCGGAGTAGAGGCAGAGAGATTAAAGTATGAGTTCGATTAAAACTAAAACAAGAAGTAGAATCAACACGAAAAAGGCATTCCTCGATTCTTGAACTTACATCTTATCATCCCATATCAGTAGTAGTGACCTGTAGTATTTGCTTCTCCAAACCTTTTGTTATATCAAAACCGGTGGAGTGGAGTAGCGAAGGTTAATAGATGGAGTATATACAGGCAGATCTTAATTTGCAAGTAGATCTGGCGCTGGGAAACAGTTAACTGATAGGTATAGGTTCAGTTTGAGAGGAAATCCGATGTTATGTGGCAGCACAGGGAGATATTGCAAATACAAATATACGTTATACCTGCTACGACCAATTTGCTGCTCTACAGAGTGACAAACTTCAGAACTCATTCCTCAGTGTCTCAGGATACAACGAGAGGTGGCTGTGGGCAACATAGTCAACCTAGTGTCGATATTTTAGTATAGAAAAAGCCAGAAAACCAAGAGACTGTACCAGAAGGAAATTACTGGACAGGTGATCATTTAGGCTTCCTGTGGGAACCATTCAACATTAGTGAATCTATGTAGGTACTTATAAGGGGCGAATCTGAGGCAAGTTACCAGGGTAATAATGAAGCACTGTTATCTGAAAAGCACTTGTTTAACTTTGGCATTATATCTGATTCCATTTGTCAATGATTTTAGTAAACCTAAAACGCACTCCATCATTTACTATCGCACTGCATCGGATTCAGTTGTTTTAGAAAGCAAACTGTCTTCGATCAGAATATCCATCAAAGAGGTACTGCGGTTCTTGTATAGGACGGGACTCCTCGAAGGAGTTGTAAAAACGAGAAGCATAAGAGGTCGCAGTGCATGTATCACCAGGGACCAGTGCTGGGAATAGTGATAATGTATATGAACAAAATTATCAGTATTATGCTTAGGGAAGGCACAAATCGATCGTCATTCAAAAATACAGAAGAATTCAATTCGTTGAAGACTATACCTATCAGCAAAATTAAAGGGAGTGGAATTATAGAGCAAAGAAGAGATATCGAGGAATAATAAATGATTCATAGATAAATATAAATTTGTGGTATGGTTGTCTGGAGCCAATTTTTTTATGTGCGGTGACTGCTTGTTTTGCTGTGTAGTTTGTATATGAAATCTTGTGACAGCACTATATCACCATTGGTAGATCTATCGGAATACAACTGAAGGGGATATCAGTAAAACGTAATACCACATCAAGTTTCAGGTGAATAGAAAGATATTTTATTCAATATTAATACACATTTCTAACGGCCTAATAGTCCGTTACTTTCACATATTCATTAGAATTTTATAGTAATTGTACTTCATAAGTTTAATAAACACCGTCTCGTGATATGGCCAATGCAAACAAACTAATACTACTGTATCAGGGAAACTCAACATAGCATTCATTTCGTTATCAACTACCTAATAGTACCTCATTCTCTCAAAAACGGTATAAGAGCGACTTTATTACCTACCTTTATTTGAATGGTGCATTCTCCAAGTGGTGGCGTAAGTGTATCGAATAACAATATCTGATACCTACCTCTCCACTTTTTATTTTCCCACAATGTCTCTGAATAACAGAATAAGCTCTATTTTTCATATTTTCGATAATCACTACTCGTCGTATGAACTTATAGCACGCTAACCCGTAGAACATCAAGTTTGAACCGGGAGAACGTAAATTTTTGATTATACACCGTTTATAGCGGCTTTTCCATCGAAATAATGAGCTATTCAATGTGCGCAAAACTACGTTGTTTTGGCGGATGAATCCGCTATGAGCAATGTGGAAAGGAACGCGCGAAAAGGTGAAACAGACATAGTAAGAGGAACGGGGAGCTATAGGCACGAGAGGAGCGGCGAAATTTACGAACTAAGCGAGTAGAGATCGCGTGCTAGGTTAGCGAGCGCCATGGGAAAATTTACTATTACATGAAATTTTATCACGCTCTCCGAAGACTATTTCTTTTATTATCGTTTTATATGCCATCGGTGGGTTCCGCTACTCACGATATTTGAACAAAACGTCTTTTTTGTCTTTGCTTTTATTCGCTCGCGAATAATAATACCTCCATACTCCATCCCAATTGTCGACTTTGTCGTTTTAATAACAGGGTGTCTGAAAAGGCAGTACCTTTCCCCGTGGTAACGTCTACGAATTCTGTCAAATTGAGAAAAGTTTCGAGTTATTAACGGAGTAGAATGGTGAATTCGATAATTGAACAATGTTGGACTTGTTTGAGTGTATGTTGTTAAAAATTACATTTCGTGAAATTTACCTTACTATGTACAATTTAACTATGTGAAATTGTCTAACTTTCAAACAAACAGCAAATTCGTTACGTACGCTTCAAGTGTGTACTTTTCAAGTAAGTTAAATACTATTTTGTAGTCCGCTCCATCTGTTCTTTGTTTATCTCAGTTCTCTTTCTAACATACATAATTCTATAGCCTCAAAAATTTACTGTATATAGTGTGCACATAAAGTATGTAATAAATTCAGTCAAAGCGAAATATACATTTTTTGAACAGATCAATTTTAATTCATGAAAATATCAAATAAAAAAGTAATGATGAATGTATGATAACAAATAACGGAATTTTTAACAGAAGGAATACCTATTATTGGTCCATAGAAATTCCGCAATTGTACAAAATTTCTAAGCGGCAATATCGTTTGGCTTCAATATGTTGATGGGAATTCTGCTCCCGATCATAATTCGAGAATTGTTCAATAATATTTATCAAATACATTTTTTGATGGATGAATAGGTACGCATTCGGCTGTTTCCAGGTCTGCGCAAGCGCCGGATCTGACTCTTCTGAACTTTTATTTGTTGGGTCTACATAAATGTAATGTGCACTGATATAAATTTCAAACGGGGGAAGAATTACGTCAACTAGTTTTAGAAACATTTCAAACCATTACACCATAAGCACTAAACACTAGGTATGTTCGCTCGAGTTGCACTACATACTCGGAGTAACGAGTGCAGTAAAATTACGTTCGTTGGTATCAGTGTAGATACACAACAGGCGTTCGTTGGAACTAGTGCACTTACACCAGTATCGTTGGTGTATTACACTTTCACACCAAGTTTGGAGTAGGAGTGAGGAGTGTAGAGTAGTGTATAAGAAGCGCGTAACCAATAAAATGAAAATTATATAGGTATTATATATAAAATGTCTAATGTAAAGGCAAAAATCCGCAAGGATATAGACGGACGGCCTTTTATTATAAATGAATGTTATTTATATGACTTGATGGGTAAGTGAATACACATAAAATGTTACTCAAATTATTTTAAAAACAAAAACCCGTTCGTTGGTACGTGCTCAGTGTAACTTGCACGATTATGCACTCCCCACACTAGTGACGTCATTTTACACTGTACCATTTAGACAGTGCAACTCGAGCGAACATACCTACTGTTTAGGCTTCCACTCGGGATTCCACAGTTAGACGATGTTACCAATGCTTAGAAAATAATGGCGATTTATTTGAACACTTTAATATTATCAATTAGTTTGTTAAATGGAATTATTTTGTTTCTTTATATATGATAAATGTGTTTTTATAATTATTATTAATACGTTAAAAGATGTTAAAACTTGTGTGCTTTTATAGGTTATTAGAACGAACACTTTTCTCAGATAGATATATATATTTTTCGAGTATTCAGTGCCAAATTAAGGAGATCTTTATCGAATAATTTTAAATGGTAATTAAGAAAGCTGAGAACATATCGTGTCACCTGGTTTAGAATTTAAAATGGCATTGAATGTAAAAGCAAAAATAACAGGAACATATTAAAAAAATCTTATTCAGCCTAAAAAGTGACAATGAAAATACGTTTTTCAGTTTTTTTATATCTGTTCAAATAATGTCAGACATAAATAAAAACTTTTTTTCTAATCGGTTACAGATAGTTTAATTTTGTAAACTCTACATAAAAGGTATTTAAATTCTGCAACTGTTTCTTATTTAATCAGCATTATAACTCCCACCGTGTCCAAGATTCGAATGTTATCCCATTCTTATCTTGGAGACAATGTACATTCATTTTGATTTTTTTGTTATTGTCCTGTAGTAGGTGTATACTGTTCGGTAATAAACAATGGTTATTATTATTATCACAACATCTGCTTGCAAGGTCGCTGACCGACAATATGTATGGTAGTTTAATTAACATATAACAGTAGAAACTGTACCAATCAGCTTAACCACTGTAACTGTACGAATCAGAATCAGTTTGTCATGCTGTGCTCTTTCAATATCCTGGGGTGTACAGGTGAACATACAAGAGAACATCAGCAATCCTCAAATTCAAATTTCAACTAAATTTTACAGACTGCCATAGAAATAATTAATATATGTATTTTTTGACCTTTATGTACTTATCTTTTAATTCCTGATTTATTTCCACTTAGAGGTCAATAAAACAATAAATAATTAAATACCAATTTATTCCATAACATATAAGAATATGTTTTCGTTAAATAACTTCTTCAGTGGAAGAAATTGACATTTAATATGTGTTAAATTACTAATAATATAAATATAATGTACCATGCCTTTCAACAAATTTATCAAAAAAACAAAGAATTCATTGATATATCGAATTTTAATTATATTCACAAGTAATAATGAAGGAATAATGATTTAATACAACATTAGAAATTGAAATGATTTGAATTATTCGTATATCAATCTATTTTTTGTCAAGCTCTAGCAATTCTGTTCAAGGACTAGGGAAAAACATGGCAAAAAACCTAGTCAAGAGCTTAAAATTAATTATTTAACGAAAACATATTATTATATGTTATGGAATAAATTGGTATCTAATTATTTATTGTTTTATTGACCTCTAAGTGGAAATAAATCAGGAATTAAAAGATAAGTACATAAAGGTCAAAAAATACATATATTAATTGTATTTCTCCTTAGCTTCCACTAGACAAGGAGTATTTAGAGTTTGGTTTTTGCATTTTTGAAGTATGAATATTCAAGGGAGTTTGGTGGTTCAGAAGAAGTTCCATAGTTTGAAATTAAAATTAGCACGACAAATTAACAGGAAATTTTTTTTAATAAAATGCAGGCGTGAAAAGGTAATTCCGAATTTTATAAAAAAATCCGTTAACATAACGATTACAAATGACACTATAGTTAGACAATTTAGTAAAATAAGAGACACTATATTTCAAAAAACACTGAATTTATGTATTCGGGACACTTACATTACACTTGAAAAAATTAGAAATGACATTTCAACTACGGAAATTGACATCCGTAGTAAAATGTCATCTCATGATTACGGTGAGTTTTTTGAAAAAGTAAATTTAGATTTTCAAAGAAATTTTAATAAAATAAAAAATAGTAATATTAAAAAGATAGAAAATCTTTTAAAAGAAAATAACAAGAATTATTATCCAATTTTACAAGAAGATTGGATAATAAATTTAACAGATATAATAATTCCGGAAAATGTAAAGTTAATTATTACTTTAGGCCCTAAGTTCTCAGTAGATGTTAACCACATACCTTTAGATGATTTAATCTGTAATATAGAATACATTATTCAAAATTCTGTAGTACCGAACAAGCAAAACACATTACGTAACAAATTAGTAAACATCATAACTAATTACAAAAACAGACGTAATAACAAACACAAAGATACTGATTTAAATCGTATGTTAAAGGAAACAAAAAGTTTTTAAGTAATAACCGAGATATTATAATAACTAAAGCAGACAAAGGAGAAAAAAGTATAATAATGTACAAAAAAGATTACGCAGCCAAAATGCATTCATTATTAAACGATCAAAACACTTACATTACATTACAAAAAGACCCGACTAACAAAATTCAAAGTGAAAATAACCAATTAATCACTAGTTGGTTAAATAGCAATTATATAGACGAATCCGTAGCTAAACATTTAAAAATATATAATTCGATAACTCCGCGAATTCATGGCGTCCCTAAAATTCATAAAACTGATATTCCTTTAAGGCCGATTGTAAATTGTATACAATCACCAACATACAAATTAATCAAAATTTTTATCCAAAATTCTCAGTAATGTTGTAGGAAATACAGAGTATCATGTAAAAAATTCGTTTCATTAACAAAAAATCCGTACCGTGTAATCATGAAATTATCAGTTTAGACGTTGTATCTTTATTCACAAATGACCCTACAGATTTGGCATTAAACATTATAAACAAAAAATGGAATTTAATTCAAAATTATACAAATTTACCAAAAAATGAATTCATGTTGGCTGCAAAACTTTGCTTAAATTCAACATATTTTCAGTACAATGACACAATATATAAACAAATATGCGGTACAGCAATGGGTTCTCCAGTATCTGCTGTTATAGCAAATTTAGTAATGGATGACTTAGAGCAGGTCTCACTTGACAAACTAAACTGTCATGTGCAATTTTATAAGCGGTATGTAGATGATTGTATATGCTGCATACCAAATGATAAAATTGAACATGTTCTGCACACATTTAACACATATCATGATAGGTTAAAATTTACTTTTGAAAGAGAAAATCAAAATTCTGTAAACTTTTTAAATGTAAAGATAATACATGATAACACACAAATAAAAACCAACTGGTCCATTAAAGACACTAGTAGTAGTAGGCATTTAAACTATTTTTCAAACACTTCGGTAAATTTAAAAAAAAGCGTAATTAACAATTTAGTACATCAGGCTATTAACTTAGTTCACTTTGATTTTAGAAAAGAAAATTTAAGCAAAGTAAAAACAATACTAGAAAAAAAAAATAGTTATCCTAAAGAGTTTTACAATAAATTAATCACAAAAAGAATAAATAAAATACATAACACAGGTACAAAATCAAATAATAACATATACCACAATATACCATATATAAACAATTTATGCGACACAATAAAACATGAATTAAAAAAATCGGACATTCACATAACTTTCATACCTACCAACAATAGACATTTATTCACAAATTTAAAAACACCCATTAAACATGGTAATCAAAGTAATGTCGTTTATAAATTAGATCGCAAAGATTGTAATAAATGTTATATCGGACAAACCAAACAATATTTAAAGAAACTTATTTACAACCATCAATACACTGTTACACATAACGTCACCGCTAAAACTGCTTTATCTAAGCACACTAAAGATAGACGACATAATTTTGATTTTCAAAACACAAAAATTTAAAAAAAGGAAAATAATTATAGAAAAAGATGAAAACGCGGTAAATTTTAGAACGGATATTGATAATTTAAGCGTTATTTATAATAATTTAATTCACGCCTGAATTTTATTAATTTTAAGCTCTTGACTAGGTTTTTTGCCATGTTTTTCCCTAGTCCTTGAACAGAATTGTTAGAGCTTGACAAAAAATAGATTGATATACGAATAATTCAAATCATTTCAATTTCTAATTTTGTATTAAATCATTATTCCTTCATTATTACTTGTGAATATAATTAAAATTCGATATATCAATGAATTCTTTGTTTTTTAGATAATTTTGTTGATAGGCATGGCAATTTATATTTATATTATTAGTAATTTGACACATATTAAATGTCAATTTCTTCCACTGAAGAAGTTATTTAACGAAAACATATCATTATATGTTATGGAATAAATTGGTATTTAATTACTTATTTATTGCTTTATTGACCTCTAAGTGGAAATAAATCAGGAATTAAAACATATAGAAATAATCCATATTTTTATTAACTGAATTATTCAATTTCGGGATACAGGCGCATCTTCCCACAATATTCAAATTATCGTAGATATCTTGAATCTGTACGACAACGACTTTTCTGTGGTAGCTTGGATTTCAGCACCTAACGCAATTGAAGATGCATTACTTCATTAACAATTTTGGAGAAAAATAGAAATGGAGGAGGAGCGGTCTTACTTTTTGTTTTTGATATATTTAAAGTTTTTGATTGATGATGATATGAACTAATGATCAGTACCTTACGGATATAAATATATCTGCGGATGCAGTATTCGGAGCCAAACGTACGCAATTCAGGAAGAGTTGTGTGGAACACATTTCAATGCGAAAAACGTTTGTAAGCTTCCAGCATCTGAATAATTTGGCGTTAAAGAAAACCTATTTAATACTTTTGAAA
This sequence comes from Holotrichia oblita, assembly GCA_023690525.1. Lineage (NCBI taxonomy): Eukaryota > Metazoa > Arthropoda > Insecta > Coleoptera > Scarabaeidae > Holotrichia > Holotrichia oblita. The sequence continues at coordinate 28,089,745 of CM043021.1, forward strand.
CGTGAGTGCAAATAATTCACTCAAGGAAATTGAAAAAAAGGCAGACAGATATTATTGTTAGCTATAAATATTATCCTAATTCTTATTCACCCCTGGTGTTCATATTTCATTCGCAGAGGGGTCTAGTGAATCCTTCAAATATACTTTTAGCACTTAAATAAATATAAAACAGACTTAGCCTCAAGAATAAAAGTAGAAAAACCGCGCACTGATGCAATGCCCGGCAAGTATACCACGATGGATAGAAGGTGTTATTTATATGAAGATATGAATGAGTAAGGTAGTCATTATGCGAATATACCATATCATGTAATAATACAAGTAGCTGAAAATTGAATCATAATAATGCGTTGAAATTCTCGTGAATTATTGGACATATAACTGGTTATTACTGCGACGTATGATTATGCGTATAAGTGTAAAATATTTTGGAAGAAAGCAATCTCCAGAAAAATAAAATCTTGCTTAACAATTTGTTAATCCTAATTAAATGGTGAAATATAAAAGACGCTATTAGTGCACGAATCAAATTTACCGTAGTGTAATTTTTAACAACATGAAAATATGGCAGCATAGTCTCATACTTTTAAAATCTAATTAATATAAATGAGTGGAAAAAAATGCACTACTTGCATTTCCATTAACGGCACCATCCGGACAGATTTCAAAATGTATTGCAATTACGTGGATAATTGCCACATTTACCTTTAAATGCGAATAAAGTTTCAGAAATTGCAGTACCACAATGCTTTTGCGACACTAATACAAGCGATGTCTAGCGCAAAAATGGAAGCAAAATCTCAGGGAAATTAAAATTAGTGCGCTGGTTTTATCAGCGTTGGTGTCAATTAGTGAAATGTAAACAAGACGTTCAATTAAAATTCTTTTCTCTTAAAATATCGGTGTTAGATTCGCACGGCGTTTGGATACAAAGTACAACGAAGTGGAATTAACGATATGAAAATGAGTGGCAGATATTTTTTTTTCTCTTTAGATGACGCCACTGTTGCGCAGTGTTTATTGTCTGGCAAAAAGAATTAATTTGTGATATAATATTGCAGCAACGGTTTTGTCTGTGTTCAAGTTATGATATAATGACACCAAGTAATTGTCCAACAGCTTATTTAGATACATAGTAGATATGACACTACATCTAAATCTTGTTGCGTTATTAATTCTAGTTACCCATATAAGTTTTTCGTCAAAACTAACATACTTATGTTATGTATTATAATATTTCCATCCAAAACTCAGTTATTGTTTTAAGCCAAGCTTTTTAAGAGAATATTAGTGTATGTACATTATTGTATGTCAATAGGAATATAAGTGAAATCCTTGCATTTGTTTGTAGTAATATACATATTGCTATGGATTATATTAGTGAAGAGTTCCGGGCGACGTTGTATGTGACGATTCATGGTGCCTGGTTTCAGTCAGGAGATGGCGCGCATCGATATAATTTATTAAAGTCACTATTTATTTTATTATTTGAAAATTAATTATTGTAATCCTCTTTGATGTTTAGTTTATACTTGTCAGGTTGTAGAATTTTTGATTACGAATATGTATTTTGTTAGGATGTACGACTTAGATTTAATTAGATATTGCGATGCTAAAAATTTGAATTATATATAAATGATGGTTTTGGTCGATAGATGTTAAACTTAGAATACTTCTGTATGAGGATCATGTGTGAAGAGGGAGATCTAATTTTTTTGTGGATGGTTGACAAGAGATTCTTGTGAAGATAGAGGGTAAAAGAGATCAATTGTGTAAAGTCATTTTTATTCGTGTTTTAAGTTTGCTATATTTAATAATTTAATTAATTTTTTCTTGAGTGTATTTTGGTTTTCAAGTTTATTAATTCAATTTAAAATTTTTGCCGATCTTAGTTGCTCTTTATGTGAGTGTACACTACACAAATTAAGGTAATATTAATTCTTAGTAAATTTAATCCTTCTGATTAGATAGAAGATATTGTCTTTTTGCTTTTAAAGATCTAGTTTTGTAAGTTTTGTAGTTTATTTGAAATTAAGAGAATTGGAAAGTAATTTAATTTTGTTTCGGGACTTCAGGTAATTTAGTTTTTTTCTGAGAGTTTAGTTTTTTTTAAGTTTCGTTTCATTTTTGGTTTAGAGTTTTTATATTGTCATTTTCCTAATTTCAAATATTAGGCTTAGTGTTTGCTCGCGACTCAAACAAAGTTTTTTTACATATCTCATCAGCGGGATCTGTTTTTCTTTGTGTTTGGATAATTTATGAAAATTTGATTCATTGTAGTAGACATTTGTTTCTTTTTTTATATAATTAAAATTTTGAGATACAAAAATTATATTTTTTTTGCAAACAATTTTCATAACCACGATCCTGGAAGCCTTATACTACGAGGGAAAGGACCTGGGAGAAAAGAGCTCATTAAACTTGCGATTGTAAAACCGCAATATGTATGTATATGGCATTTAATAGAGTCAATGTAGAACCTTCATCAGTTGCAAATTTTTTTCGAAGATGCTAATTATTGTAATATTTCTGTTTAGTAGAATTCTGCAAACATTATATGAAGTAAGAAATGATTACAAGTAATACTATTACCTTTCAAGCAATTCCTAAGTTCTATAGTAGATACAACAGTGAGTCGACGAATGTTCCACATGTAAGACATGGTATTACATAAAACGCAAAGTTATAGTTAATATCTAGCAGTTCCAGCTACTAGGATTACTGTATTAATAAATATTTCGATGTAGTTTGTATTTAAATATCTGAAACTTTTCTTACAAATTTGGCAACTTTGTATTTGACAAACTTATATTTTCAATGAATGGTAAGAAAAATAAAAGAAGAGAAAACCTTTCGCTAGTTTCTTTAAATGCAACATTTAAAGTGGGAGCAATCGCTGTAGCCAAGAATTTATGGGAGGTGAATCTGCCTCGATGAGCGGACGGTTCAGACAACTACGCAACGTCATTCTTTAATTTTATCTTCATATAAACCAGATTGATACACTTCAGCAATGTGGTTTTCTTTTACGAAATGTTCTTATGGTTTCCAATCGTCCAGAAGAGGTCCAGGAGAAGAGAGCGACCGACGGCTTCTTGGAAGCTTGTATGGGAGAAATGGAACTTAATAAATCGGATTTTGGACAACACAATAGACACTATTCTTATTATTAGTTTAACGTCCTTTCCGATGATAGTTATCCATATAATTCTCATCGAACTTCTGTTTTATATGGTTTATAAAAGCGTGGATTTACAAATTTAGAATCAACTTCCTTTCAGTAAATGTAAACAGTATGAAGTATAGTAAAAATGTCGATAAATTTCGTGCAGATTTCTAAGCATTTGTTATTTAAATTTTTAATTAAAATATTATCAAAATATTATTTAACTTTAATGGTAGTTCTACATCAAGTCATAAATTTATTTGTTAAATGAAACGGAAAAATATGTGAAACACAAGGGCAAAAAGTAGCAGAGGAAAATCTTTTCCCGCTAGAAATTCGCAGGCGCAGATTTAATATGTATTCTGAACCATTTTCCTCCAGAAAACATTCGGAAAAGCAACACGAAAAATAGTTATTGATTGTTACAACGCACATACAATTACGTAAACTCCCTCTCACTAGAGTAAAATACTACATTAACGCTAAAATCCCACAAGCATGAGCGATGTCGATTTTTTCACTAATATGGTTTTTTTAAGTTCTACAGTTAATTCCGCTTGCAAGTGTGACGTTTCCATGTCTTATTGTACAGTACTTCTATTGCAAACGTTTCAAGATGTTTCAATTTATTTTTATGCCATCGTGCCGCGCGGAACCGCGGTTAAACTGTGTTTCTTATGGTGGTGATAGTCGTATTCTTTGCAAATTTGTTCTTAGTTTATTTATGTAATTAGGCTTACAGAAGAGCCACTTAATCCTTATTTATACAAACTAATTTCCAGTATTTTCGGAATTTACAAAAAGCGGATACATTATACCTTCGAAATGAAACAAAAGTGCAAACATTGTTAGGTTTATTGTTCCCCTACTTAGCCGGTTTTATGTCCTATTGCACCCCTAAATACAACATACAAAAAAACGCAAAAGAAATATTTCCTGTAACCAATACACAGGAGATTTTATTGCATCATCGTTTAGGTTTTAATCTTAAAAGTACGATCGAGGAAGCAGTGGTTAGTTCATTGCTGCCTTGAGTAGAAGCACGCAAACACAAACGTAACCCTCTTGTGTAGCTAGCTAACACTGCTCTCATTGAAAGGAAGATATGCGAAGTAATTGCGTCGTTTGTCGTCTGAAACTAATCCGATTACTGTGAACCTTATACTCGTTGTTGGCAATATGAGGTAAAATATCTCCCAGTACGTATACAATGAAGTATGAATGAAATGTATGTGTTTGTATGAAACAAAATTCATAAAATCAAAGAAATCTTTTTTTTTTGTAAAATGCCCCTCAGCATACTTGTTTAATAGGTATATTTCAGAATTCTTCAATGGCTACGTATACTTTTGTTTTTTTATTTGATAGAGTATTCCATTGCTCATCGAATAATTTCTACGAAAAACGGGAAAATCATCTGATACATAATTAGTTGACGATGGTGGGTATAAAATTATAAAGTAGGTGCTGGGAATGGATCAAAATCGATGTTAATATACGGATAAACTGAATTTTATTTTCGATGAAGGCATTATTAAAAAAAGTAAAGAAACTGCAAACAAAAACAAAAATATATAAAAATAAAAATGACTTATACCCTGTCGATTTGTAAATGAAAAATGTTTGGACATCCATTATTTTTTTATATATTTATTATTTAGTACTGATAATACATATATGCGCATCAATGTATATATTTAGTTGTTTGCTTTTATACACAGAGTACACATGGAAGAATCGACTAAAATATAACTATTGCAACAATGTAAATAAAGAAAAGGGCACTAATGCAGGAAAATAATGATCACTAATAAGAACAGCGCACAAAGCCGCCAGGCTAACTCTAGTATTAACCTCTAACTGATAGGGTTAATTTAACAAATTCAGTCAGAGGACTATATAAACCTCGACCAAGACAATTGGGGGAATTGGCAGCTAGATGGTATTCGCACAAAGGAAACACAGATGTTCTGCTTGTTTCTTGTATCATTTTTATGAGTCATTCGTAGAAAAGTACCAAGAGCTCAACAACAAGAATACTTTACCACGTAAGAATTTTCTATCTATTAAAATATGGTCTACAACAAATACCTTGCTTGCATATACCAATGTGTCCCATAGGTGTATGTCATAAATTGAATAACACATGGAAGAATCGTTTATAGGTCGACAATACTTTTCAGTGCATGCATTTGAAAGCATAATCATTGAAATGGTTCATCAGTTGAACCTAGTACGATTGCCAACTTAGCTAGGAATTAATACTTATCCGCAATAAATTTTACTGATCTCATGTCCATTTTCATTGATAGTAGTATCAAATTATATTACTGTACAACATCAATTGTCACTGACAGTACAGGAAGCCTACGACTAGCTTTCCTATGTGTATATTCAATCTCAACAAATTGAGATCTAATTGTCAAATAAAATGAAAGCCAGATCAATGCAGTACCTATAATTTCATACCCATTTAATTTCAGAAAAAAGCTTCCATGATTGACGCAGTAGAAAACTTTACATGAATTACAATATAGGTACTGCATTGTTCATACCCATTTAATTTCAGAAAAAGGCTTCCATGCTTGACAGTAGAAAACTTTACATGAATTACAATATAGGTACTGCAATAGACCTTCTGTCAATAAAATTAATTACAGTGTCATGAAAGAAATGAAATTCAATGATAGCAGACTTACTATGACGAAAATCGTACTGTTGATTTCCTATGAACTCATATTTACTCAATAATTGGAGCAATCTACTCAGGATAGCATCTTCAACGACATTGGAGAAGATTGAATAGACAGCAATGGGTTTATAGTTGCCCATATCCGTGAAACAGCTTTTCTTATGTACTGGCGCAATTAACGCGAATTTTAGACATCTGGAAATTGCCCTGAGAAAAGAGATTCATTCATGAAGAAAGATAACGGAGTCATCAAATCTCTTATAAAATATCTTACACACCAGTCGGAACGCCATTGGAACGATGTTATACATATATTATACTATACGTATGTTTAACTCTGTGCAAAATTCTATTACTCTTTGGCTCCATACAGGATGTACCCAACATGACCTTCAGCGAAATTTGTTATAGAATGAGATACATTTATCATCCAGTTTCGGTATTTCGTAAACATGTTTCAATGGATCTCCAGGAAGAACACATTGGACATATGTACATATTTGTCACTTTAGTGATTGAATTTACAATTCTATCATCTACTTTCAATCCAATCAATTTTGTGAAATTTGTCATTTTTCCCTGTCCTACAAAGCAACATCCTTTAAAATAAAACAAAATTCTGTTTGCTGTCATAACATCAGTTTTGATTCATTTTCAAAAGGTGTTTGATGAAACCAAAAGGATAAAGCCACAAAACTTCACAAATTGATATTTAATATTGTATAAACATTTCGTATCAAGGCTAACACATCTTTAGTACAACCTGTTCGGCAGTTAATGCCACCATACACAAGTAATTATCAAATAGTTTTTGGTAGACACTGTAAAAAAATAATTATTGGTTGCCATTCAGAAAAAAAAAAAAATGAATGACATCACAAATTCAATGTGTATATGACCACATTATATACCTTTGTCTTAAATATTGCAACCTCTCGTTGTGTCAAGGAGTTACAATGTTGTACAGCCTCAAGCTGGGGATAGTACGTCGGCTTTTGACTAACTGTGAAACGATTGCCTATTGTATAAAGTGGCCCACCTGGGCATAACGCCTAAGTTAGTTGTCCTCATCCAATCCAACCTTTTGAGAACAAACTTTTCCACCAAGCGCTTTAACGGTATTTTAGACCACAGACCTATGAGGTTAGAAGTGTTTCTACTACACACTATACGTACACACTGTGTATATAGTGATATCTTGCGCTGAATGACCACTAGATTGGTGGTGTACGTCGATGATACACGATGTGCGATAGTGCGATATACACGTTGTCGCGCTTGTATCTTCAATGATCTGTTGACATCACTACATATAGGACTATTCCCACAATCCCGTATCTAGTGCCTCAAAATCAATACTTCCAAATGAGACGCTATTAGATATTTAAGAAAACATAATGTTCCCCAAACATCATCTCTATTTGCAGTGGGATGCTCTCTTAGAGGCTCTATGTTAGGTATTTAGGGGTTAGATGTACTTGACAATTGTCTTTCATTTAGAGAGCACTTTTTCACTGTGGTTCCCATGTTTCTGCGTACGAATTCTACTGGTTTTTTTCTTGTGCTTTCAAAGTTCTCTGTGCTTTAGGATTAAACTCTTCATCTATTCCACTTTCGCTGGTCAATTCTAACCTATGGCAGCGCCAATAAATCTCAAGTCAAGAGTCTTTATATTTTACGGCACCGGGTACTGCCGATCTTCGTTGCGAATTCCTTATTTCTGTCAAAACTATACACTCACCAAGAACTTGATATCCAAGCATTGAGTGTAATGGTGATGGCCAAAGCCCCTCTGGAGAGGGCTTCTCATTTGGAGAACACGTTCATTCAACTACTTTCTCAGTTCAATCTGCTCAGACTACCATACGTGAGAAATCAATACAGGTTTTAACATCCAAGGTGGTTTATGAATGTCCTCCTTTTATTTCACATTTATCCTTTAAATCTATTCACTTGGGTTATGTTTTAAGGAATTGTAACCGATATCGTCAAAATGTTACGTAACCAAATATTTCGCTTAAGTTCTCAATTAATTAGATATCAGAGATCATACAAACAGAAGATAACAGTATAATTGCTTTAGGTAAGTTTTTTGCATTATAAAATCTATTTAAATTGAACTAGGGTCTTAACGAGATGTAGAACGCAGACTTCAGACAAGCATTAGTACATAGGATATAAAGCAATTAAGAGATGTCATAAAGCGTTTAAAGTTTCATAAATACGAAAATTTTCCATTAAGTTTCTGACAGTTGTTTCTGTCACTACAAAGCTATATTTTATGTAACTTTCTAAATATGATGTTTAGCGTTGTAAAGTATTACGTTAAATTAAAAATTTCCTGACTTTTAAACTGTACTAGTGGATTACAACAGTAACGATTAATATAAATTCAAAACTTTACTAGTTCACAAAATGTTATTAAATAAAATCTAAATAAGCACTAAAAGCTACAATGAACTCTACCAATCAAAATTGTGCTAGTTAATGCATTATTCTAGATTCTAAATTACATTAATGTCTATTACCATTGAAAATACAATGACTCCGTGTGTAGACATTTTGTTGTGCTGTAGTTGTAACTGTAAGCACTTTAGTATTATCGACTTCCATAAAACTATCCATCCAGAATTTTCAAGAAGATGGGAAGAAGTTATCGTTTATTTTTAAATTGGAGATATGATATTATGTTATGATATTGTGTTTGCAGTTATCTGCTCAACATAAATAACTCTCTTCACGTATTCCGGGGGATATTGATATAATATGTAGAATCGGCAAAGTACCGGCAAAGTATATTGTTGATTAATTTTACTTCTTGTTCAGTTGTTTTAGTATTCCTTCTTTAAATTTGGCACTTATATTTCCTTCATATCCAATACCTCGTCCAGCTTGTAGCCCATTCACCAAATTCTAATTCGATACAAGGACATCGTGTGTAGCTACTATCCAGCTATAACTAAGACTTATGTGGGTGAGGGTTTTATAAACCAGTCATTATTGATTTTCAATAATCATATCACTGGCACTCGCACGCTTATATGAAGTTGCCGTGTGTAGAGGCGATTTCCGGAAGTGTACGTTATGTACATACCCCCATTTTAAATATTTGATAGCAGCAAATATGAACTATTTACACATAATTATTACCAGTGACATTTATGAAAACGGGATGTAAATAATACTACTGTCAATATCGTATTGACCTCAAAGAGCGGTGCTTTTCTCATACATATATGAAACTTTAATTAAAATGTAGTCAATAGAATCCAGAGATGGCTTGGTTAAAAATAAACTCCAAATTTGCATGTCATGTGTTTATATTTCTAAAGAAATCGACTTTAGGATTAGCTTTCCATGTGGATTGTAACTGATTAATAAATATCGGAATAAAAACATTAACTTAAAATTTACGTTTTTAGCTGAACGTAGAGGTATAATAGAATAGAAAGAGGAAATTGCTAGGATCACTCTACTAGGAAAGGCAATAAAGTACATTAGTTAAAGTACATAAAGTACTAGAAACGCACTATAATATTATTATTACGAGTATATTACTGCCTACCAGGCGTCATCAGCGTTACACTAAATATTAGATTCTATCTTCATTGGTCTCGCCTCGTTGGTTGTATTGTACAACAAATAGGATGTGAAACTACAGAGTAGGATCAAAAAGTAGTAGGACTGAATTAATTTATTTTTGTTATTGATCTAATCGGTACGAATCCTTAGTAGTCCTCGGAATAGCACACTTGTGCTCCGACACAACGCGTATGTCTTCTGTAACTCGCTTTCCAAGATCCGTTTTAGAGATTTTCCTTGAGGTTCCGTTTGGTCCCTTGAGTTGGGGCAGCATGAAAACCCTGTACTTACCCAGAAACTCCTTCATCAGCAGCGCGGCGTAGCACGGCGCATTGTCGTGAGCGACTAATGGCAGCATCCCCGTAGGCGTCCTTAATCATTCCGAGGGTCTCTGTTGCGGTTTTTCTCCATCTTGGATCGTGATGACACTTCTTAACAGAGGTTCACGGAAGTCGACGTGCTTACTCTCCGTTTGCCCGCAGGCGACTAGAAAAAATATCGGTCTCTTCAGAAGGCTCCTCACTACCACGCCCAGGTGGTCCGACCACCCTCTACCGCTCCGTTCGCGCTACAGAAATTCAGTCTTACTACTTTTCTATTCTACCCTGTAATTCTATACTCATTCTCTCCATCGGGAAAACTCACAACTAGTACTAACTGAAAAGTTGACAAAGACAAACCGATAATTGCCCGTACCAATCTAGCGTTTGCAACTCACGGAGTGTCAGATTAGGTGGATGTCTCAACTTGCTAAGTAGTACGATAGTGATTCCAGAAGATGGCGTATTATGATGTCTTGCATTGTCAAAACAAAATACATCTTACTAGAAAAAACAACATAAGATGATAAGTATGAGGAACGAGGTGTAATTTCTACCTATCAGGCATCATCAGGATTTTGCTGGAAGCATCCGCACTTTTACTGGTAGCTTTGTAAAACTGGGACCACCAGTTTTTGAAGTCGACAATATCTTTGTATGTAATGTTAATGATGGTAAAGGGTTTTGTTTTTCTTGGACCACTTATCATTTCTTCATACTCCTCAGGGATATAAATTTGACCTGCCTTCCTTATTAACCGTTTTGCACAGCCAAAATCACGGTCACAAGGCAGAAATGAGTGTCTACGAAGGCGAAATTATTGGTAGATGGTTGTAAATCGTTTTGTTGCAGCAAGTTCCAAAAGAAACGTTATTACTATGTTGTTGCGGTTTTGACCAGGACGGCCATCTGAGAACACATGTAATTCTGTTATTTCCGGAGGTATCTCGGTCTCTATGTAATGCTTAAAAAAGTGCAAACCTCATTCGGCACTTTGAGGGCTTGTCCTTCGTGATACATGTAAAACTGCGCACTATCGTCCTTTATGTTGTGTATTTCGAAAGAGTATACCCACAGCTGCCTGTAATAAAAGATTTCCCCAGCGCCACCGGTGCTCTGTCAAAGAACCGTATAAGTCCTGGACTTATACTGTTTTTCAACTCATTTATCAGCCACCTATAGAAAACTATTACAGAAACGTGCATTTGTACTGTTATTCATGTCAGTCATTTGTCTTGCCTTTATAAACCTTTTGGCTATCTCAGTTTAAAACTGCCATTTTTGGACTTATACTGTTATTCAACTCACCGGTTCAATTAGTGTGTCAACCAAATTCTTGTGCAATACAGTCAGTGAGGCAAAAACGATGAAGGTGGAGTCTAGCACTCGTAGGAACGCTGCGAACAAAACCGGTTTTGATCGCACGATTCATACACAACAGAACCGGTTATGATCGCTGATTAGTGTTAAATAGAAAGTACCTATTAACTCATACATAGTGTTCCGATACTTGATGAAATTTGTAGCAAAAACCGAAAGCAAAGTTCAATACAGATGAAAATTTGATTGTAAATATAGTATAATTGCCATATATGAAATTTTGTACAAACAATGGGTCAAAATCGATGTAAAATGTTTGGTAAAAATACAAATTTGTAACGAGTAGCGGAAATACATACGTTTTCTAAGCTTCAAACGTTTGACTAAACCACTTCTAACATACACATTAGATTATTCAATGAGATTGGAATGCTGTAATTGGACAAAAAATTATGTCGTATGTACATACAACTATTAAGTTCTTAAATTCATGATGATTTGATGATTGATAAAGAGTTTCATAAATTATTCATTGCGGGGAAGGGAAAGGGGTTCGCTGACCTGTAATGGTGCAGGCACTTGGTCGGGTTTCAATTAAATCCTAGTTGGGGCCCAAACATTTATATTTTATCACACCATTTGCTAACAATAACGTAGTTGGATCAATGATTTTGTATTATTTACTTTGTGTTATAAGTGTTACTGAAGAAACTAAGTTTAGGACAACAGTATTGTTATTGGAAATTATTTACAGGGAAAAAAATAACTGGGGACTATGGTACCCTGCAATCAGGTAATTTCGCTATTTAAGTCATATTGATTATTCTTATACGAAAATAGTCTGTAGTTTTATCGAAATCTGAGTGTCCAGGTTTCCGAAGTTTCCGACTAAAATATATCTCTTTGAAGTATGTATTTGTAAAATTACGCTAAAGTTTTAGACGTAAAAGTACCAGGAAAATTACTGTAATTTCTTCATATTACACTTTAAGAACTCCACGTGGTAGTATTGCTGTTTATCGTCCTTAAAGTCATTGAAACTGGAAAAAAAGGAATTATGTAAAGTCAAAAATTAAATCTACTCATGCTTTATCCTCCTTTCGACAAAAACGAGGCTTGGTAGTCTTCAGATAAGAACGACTGAGCAGGTCAAGTGAAAATCTCTAGGTGTGAGCTCGATTCTACTGTCAATGACAACTTGACATATGTACAGTTCCCATAGGCTAAACTACTATTTGCTGTTGAAATACAATTTATGGACGAGGTAATACTGTAAGTAAGTCACGAAAATATATTGACATACCTTTTCACTACATTGTACAATTAAATCTACTCATGCTAAACGAGGCTTGGTAGTCTTCAGATAAGAACGACTGAGCAGGTCAAGTGAAAATCTCTAGGTGTGAGCTCAATTCTACTGTCAATGACAACTTGACATATGTACAGTTCCCATAGGCTAAACTACTATTTGCTGTTGAAATACAATTTATGGACGAGGTAATACTGTAAGTAAGTCACGAAAATATATTGACATACCTTTTCACTACATTGTTCAATTATTGCATTATTTCGTGTTCTATAAAGATGCCGTAGATTATATTAGCAATATAATATAATTTTCCAAATTCTAGCAGACAATCTATTACCCAACAGCTATCCATGTCCCTCATCCGAAATTGTCTTTCTCTTAAGGAAATACACTGAGTTTTCGTGTTAGACTTACATTCAGTTTAGTAGTATATTTTTGAATACCTTTGTCAAATGAACGCGCTCCATTGTTACCGGATACAAAAGAATCATCTCGCCACCTCTGACGTGCAAGAAAGGATGTCTGGGATGACTGAGGACGATCCCGGAAATGACGTAGAGCGGACAAGAATGAGAGAAGAACGAACAGTCTAACGGAGACAAGGAGGCCCTCAGAAGAAGTGCTCTGCGTGGCTGGATAACTTTAATCATTACAGCGTTTCCCTCTGTCGTACCTTATTTATCGCTTTTGTGCGGGCGTTGTATGTCCATTGTTGGCCAGTTGCGGCTGTCTCTCTTCTTCTACTCTAGGTAAGAGGTGTGAGTGACATCTGGTGTCGGACATCTGGGCGTTTATTTACGAGCAAACGGTAGATACGCATTATTGGCATCCGATTGTCGATATGTCCAAGTTCTTGATGAAAGTGATCGTGTGTACGAGGAAACAAAAGCTTTAGATTTATTTCGACTAATTTTCTGAAAATAAAATTGGGTAACATATTGTTCGAGCAACGCAAGAATTACTTTTACTGGCGTCTAATACCTGTCAACACTATGACCCGACTTTTCGAAGGGTGTACACTCTTCTAGAAAGTTATTGCGTGAAGTTATATCTCGTGGAGTATAAACTTGCAACGCGAGTTGAACAAATCTATAAAAAAATAGAAACCGACGAAAGGAGAATATAACTTTGGTAAAGTGGTACAGTTTAAATATATAGCATTATTGATACATGGGAGGAAGACCTGCATACGTAACAGTAAATAAATAAATGCTTGCAAAAGGAAATAGAGTAGTAATAATTGCAAGATAAGTTTGTTCAAATCAAAATATCTATCTAGGGAAGGAAAGTTGGAGTTTATACCACGTTAAGTGGATTGGTTACGTTGTATGGATGTGAACCGTGTGGAACGGGTAATATTTAGAGCATCGTGCAGGTAGAAGACAGATAACGAAAAGGAATAACAAGTCGTGAAACTATAGAATTGTATGGAAGCTAATCAATATAACTTTGCAATTGTTGTTACAGTATTTAAAAACTTATTTTGGAAATTGAAGGAAATGGTATATTTATTTTATGAAATCTATGCAATGACTACATATGTATAGTTGAACGTTTTAAATAAATATGGTTCGGCCACCACTAATAATATTTTCTAATAAAGGCAGGTTTAGAAAGCACGAAATTTTTGTCTACTTTTTTGTTGTCGACCGTATATCACTCTTATATGTTTTGAAAAATTTTCCATACATTCTACATTGCCAGCAGCATCCAGGTACATATAAAAGATGTTTTTTTCAGAAGCTTAATTAAGCATTTCTCTAGAACATCGTATATCTCTGTCAATTCCTTTACTTTATATTTGAATACAACGTTAAATCCACAGAGCTGTGTTTGAAAGTTTGGGAAAGGTTACTAATTAAAAGTCTCTCGGGTTAAAGGTGTATAAACATCTTATATACCGCGTTTAATTTCACTAAAACGTTGAAACTATGTTGTATGCAAACGAAGTAGAAAGGATTTTAATAGATATTAATATCATATCCTTGAGTTGGCTATTCCATTAAAAGTTCTTACAGACACGGTATGCATCTCTTAATGAGAAAAACGTGTATTTGCACCAATACATAAAGTAGATATTTTGAAATTTTCTCTTTTCATAGCTTACATTTGCATAATTAAGAATATTTTTAAATTAGATATCCTTAAAACTTTGCATAGACGTTCTAATGTAATTTGATAAGCGAGCAATTTCCATTTAATATTGGCAGACGAGAGTTGAATCGTCGTTGGTAGAAGTATGTTTTCAAAAATAATGTCTGTTCCGTCCACTTTTTTAATCGAATTATTTTGTTTCAGTTGAAAGTAAGTACTCATTTTTTGGATTAGACGAAATTCAATTGGCAATTAGAACGATTCCCATGAAAAGTTTTACGTCCGCTGTATTCAATTAGCGTTCGTAATTATTAATTTAACATTTGTTTGTACTGCAGTGAAATCTTAACGAAATATCAGTAACATGTTCTGAAAATTATGAGTTTCATACTTGTAAACATGCTGTGAACGTAGTAAATTTTCTATATAATAGAATCTTTGCAGTTGGCGTACTGGTGCCGGTGTAATAACCGTAAGACAATACCGAAGGCATTAGAATCATGGATCAAGTTCTAGCTTCATGTTCATAGCCAGATTTTTTCAATTTCCAAATATCTCATACAGTACTTTCAAAATAAGTAAATAATCTGCCATGGCAATAGTTGATGCTTCTCTGATAACGGCAGCAGCACTAAAGAGAGGAAAACACCTTATCTTTTTATATTGTAAACCCTTTCATTCTACATATCACATTTCCATATCTATGTATATTAAACTAAATATATAGGTTCACATTTTTCGTTATAATAGTTGAGTTATTTAATGAGGATAAGTTTGTTGAACTAAAAAACAAACCATATGGTTAACCCTGGATACAACTTTAATTAATATTCATCGTTAACTAAAGGTCCCGAAATACATTCTCTATACTTCGAAATAGAGCTATCGCTTACTTCACGTAAAAAAGAGTTATAAATCTGTGCTCATGTAAATCGGTGCGATACGATCTTTTGTAGGTACAATTTATACAAAACATAAAATACATGATACACGGTTTCTTACGAAGGAAAAAACGATGAATTTCGTTAACTCACGAAATTCCGCAGGTTTAAATAATAAATTAAGGTAATAATTTTAGTTAAACGGTTACCCATTACCTACAGCCGTATTCTATGGAACGCTAGGTGTGTATGGGACCTCTGTTGGCTATACATTTATATGATAAGTTTGATATGTATGTGTCTAGTCTCAAATTAAAATGATCTGATAATGCAAAATATTTAATAGCAAAAGCTAATCTGTTGTCCTTAATAAATATAATATATAGCGGATTATTGTTTCAAAATAGCGTAGTCTATAAATTGTTCAACACTGTGTATTGTTTTTCTAGTTGTTGTAACCACTAACGTTTGCAAGTTGTTGAAATTGTTCTCGATGTGCATTGGTAATACTTTTGATTTTCTACATCTACTTCTACTTAATGAAGATATAAATCTCTTCAATATTTACCAATTTGGCATATAAGACAATTATGAAAACCTATCAGTAATGTTCAAAGATATCTAATAATCAACTTTACAGCTCTAATATTTATTTATTTACAGATTTGGGACAAAACAGGCAAAAGACATTCCCAAAACATTATCTCCTCTTTCGTATCAATCTACATATATGTACAATACGTTCGGAATATTATTGACACATATATACGAGGGAGCGTTTTTATATTCGCGGAATGGGGGATAAGGGATGGAAATAAAAAACCAAATTATTTTTCTTTTTCAATATATTCACCTGCAAGACGGATACATTCTTCACATCTTTCAATTAATGTATTTATACCCTCATAAAAATGATTTCTCTTTATCTGCAAAATACGCCGAAACTGCCTCCTTGACTTCATCATCGGCAGTAAATTTTTTACCCCACAGTTCTTTTTTCCTTTTCGGAAACAGGTAATAATCACTCGGGGCCAGGTCTGGGCTGTAGGGTGGGTGATTCACAATTTCGAAGCCCACCTTATGCAGGGTAGCTAGCGCAACGCGGCTCTTGTGGACGGGCGCGTTGTCGTGCAAAAGCAGCACACCTTTCGTCAATTTTCTCCGTCTTTTCTCTTTAATGGCTTCTTTTAGTCGCTCTAATATTGAAGCGTAATATTCTCCGGTTATAGAAACACCTTTATCTTTATAATCAATTAACAATATTCCTTCCGAGTCCCAAAATACCGTTGCCATGAGTTTCCCAGCTGATTGTGACACTTTAAATTTCTTGGGAGGTGCTGTGCCCTTTTTATGCCACTGCATGGAGTCTTGTTTGGACTAAGGTTCATAATGATGAACCCAAGTTTCATCTCCAGTAACAATTCGACTCAATACACCATCCTTGTATTCATTACAGAGGTCCTTGGTGAACATTTAACATATTATCTGACGATTTTTCCAAATATCATCCTTTGGCGAGAACTGATTAGGTCTTTGACTTGAGTTGACGAGAGTTTATAGTTATTAATTTGTTAATAAAAACTGGATTTACTCATAATTTCTGGTAAAGATAATTTAATGCATTTGTCAATCTTAAAATACAGACGTCAGCAAGAGCGCCTAATCAAGGCAATTCAACCCGCTCATTCCGCGAATATAAAAACGCTCCCTCGTATATGTATTTAACACGAAATACACAGTAAGCAAAATTTGACTAGAGTTACGGTGGAAGCACATGTTTGGCCCTAGACTTAAATAACGTTGAACAGGTCTATATCAGAAAATTAAACGTTCTACGTTCGTAACATACGGTGTATCGGAGAATTAGTACAAGCATTGGTGTTGCAACAGTCGTCTTTGAAAAGTGGTGGGTTACGTAGTGGGCGCGATGGCACATTGAAAGAAATCATTGCTACAATGTCCGAACAGGATATATAGTTGTTGATCACTTTATACGAAATGGTAGCGTCATTGATTTTCCTAACGTTCTGTGCGGTACTAAGGTTAAGTTAACGATATGTGATATTATAATTATCGAATGTAGTGTAGTTGGTGCCCTGTTTAAAGCAGAGGTAGTTTACTAATGGTTTTCGAACATTTTCAATTCGGTTGGTGGGTTACGTAGTGGGCGCGATGGCACATTGAAAGAAATCATTGCTACAATGTCCGAACAGGATATATAGTTGTTGATCACTTTATACGAAATGGTAGCGTCATTGATTTTCCTAACGTTCTGTGCGGTACTAAGGTTAAGTTAACGATATGTGATATTATAATTATCGAATGTAGTGTAGTTGGTGCCCTGTTTAAAGCAGAGGTAGTTTACTAATGGTTTTCGAACATTTTCAATTCGGTTAATATAGATCTGATACTGAGGATTCCATATAATAGAGTAAAAGCTTAAAATACTGTACACATAAGCAGAATACACGCGCAATATTGGTGCTATTTGAGAAAAATTCTTACTTATACACAATAAATCCAAGCATCTTATCGACTTTTCCAGCCATATTTTCAATATGTTCATCGTATATCAATTTTTTATCGAGTATTATACCCAGGTAGGTCACAGTCTGCGAAGTTGATATGACATTATCGCCAAACTTATAGTCATACGATATGGGAGAAATATTTCTGGTAAAGGTTGTACATCGGCGCTTAGTGACATTCAGTTGTAAAGCGTTCAGTGTGCAGTAGTCTTAGAATTGGCGCACGTAGCGCATGTAGAGTAGACGTTTGCATGTTGGGTCTGTTGTTATTAGTGATTTTCTGTGTATCAAAGTCATTTAAAAGTTTTAAAATGGTGTTGACTCGTGCGGAAAAGGATGAGTTTATCGATCTCATTAAAGATACCCTCAATACACAATTAGAAACTCATAAAAGTTTTAACAAACTCGATTCCATATGTGAGGCTGTATCCCGCCTTGAAAAAAGTATCGATGCTATGGCCGGTAAATACGAGGGGCGAATATCATCCTTAGAAAATGAGAACAAAAGATTGGCTGCTGAAATTGATCAACTTGAACAATACTCGCGTCGTAATTGCATTCGCATTTTTGGTGTTGAAGAACAAAGTGATGAAAATGTTGAAGAAAAAGTTAAATCTCTTTTTGTGGAAAAACTAGGAGTGCATATTGCTGAAGGACAAATTGACCGTTGCCATCGCACCGGCAAGAAACTATTTACTCAAAAAAAGGTAAACAGTCAGAGAGATAAAAATATTCCTATTAAACCAAAATGTATTATCGTGAAATTTTCAACGTACGGTAAACGAAAGGAGATTCTAGCTTCCAGAAAGAAATTGAACGGTTCCGGTGTAATAATTAAAGAAGATCTTACAGCTGTCCGGTTAAAAGTGTTCAAAGCTGCTGAAGAGCTTCTTGGTAGACACAAAGTATGGTCGCATGATGGTCGAGTCTTCGCTAATAAAAATGGTGTTAGAATATCTTTTACTTGCATGGATGACTTAATTAAGTTGAAGTAAGTTACAGACCTAGCTGCTATGCGTATATTTTTTCTTGTTACTTACTTTGTATGCTATTATTACTTGCGTTTTATTAATTACATTTATCTTAACTTCTGCGCTTTGAAATTATTACTTTATTATTTTGTTTTTTACTGTTCTTTTTGATATTTTTGTCTATTCATTGTCTGTCTACCTCTATATTATATTTAGTTCTACTTAAGTCATTATAGTCCTTCATTGTTGTTAGGTTGGTTGATTTATATTTTTTACCTACCACCACTTTTTTTTGTTTTATGTCATATATTTGTTTTGAATATTAATTTATTGCTTTTCTGTTTATACTATTACTAGCTTATTTGGTTTGGCTGCACAGTGCTACCGATGAAGATTGCTAATTTGAATGTACATTCTCTTTTTTCTGGGTTTAACGAGTTTTGTGAGCTGGTCCTGGATGGCGACTTTGATGTTGTTTTGGTTACCGAGACTTGGCTTTCCGCGAGCATTAGTGACATAGATATCGCTTTGACTGGTTATCAGGTATTTCGTAGGGATAGACAGGGCAGAGGTGGGGGTGTTGCTGTGTATATTAAGTCTACCATTGAGTGTCGAGTTTTTGATATTGAACTTCTTCCGAATAATAACTTAGAATACATTCTACTTCGATTTCAATTTCTAAATAAAACTTTTATTATTGGAAATTTTTATAGACCTTCTAGAACAAACCTTAATGCTTTAATTCCTGATCTTGACAATATTCTTTCGTGTATTTCCCCATCTGCAGATTGTATTTTATGTGCTGGTGATTTTAATGTTGATCAGTTGCCCTCGCATAATCCTCTTCTTGCCTGTTTTGAATCGTATGGTCTGACTCAGATCATAAATGAACCCACTAGGATTACCGCTTCTTCTAGTACACTTCTTGATCCGATCTTTATCTCGAACCCTGAATTAGTGACAGTGTGTGGCACTTTATCTGCAGATCTTATATCTGATCATCGCCTGGCCTTCTGTGAGTTGGTAATCAAGACCATTAAGCCTCCACCTAAACTGATCAAATATAGAAGTTTCACTGGATTTAATTATGAGTGTTTCAGTTACTACTTGCAAAATCTACCGTGGTATACTCTTATTGAGGAAGTAGACATTGATCGTAAGGTATCTATTTTTAACTATTTCTTACTGTCGGCGTTTGATCTTTACGCTCCTGTCAGAGAAGTTAGGGTCACTAAGCCTAGAGCTCCCTGGCTGACAGAAAATTTAAAGATGTACATGAAATTTAGAGACGCAGCTTTTAGACAATTTCAAATCTGTAAATCACCTGAAAATTGGTCTAGGTATAAACATCTCAGAAACTTTGCAGTCAAAATGCTTAGAATGGAAAAAAGAAATTATTTGGATTCTATCTCAAGTTCTCGTAATTCTTCGAGATTGTGGTCTTCTCTTAAATCCTTGAATATTAAAACATCATCTGATTATACTTTGCCTGAACATTTGACTGACGTTTCTGAGATGAATCAATACTTTGCTACATTCATACAGTCAGCAAATGACAAAAGTGACAGGCTTGTTGATGTTTATAGTAATGCTAGACTTGATAATTTAATCGATTTTGAATTTAAGCTAGTCACTATTGAGGAGGTTCATTGTATTTTAAATAAAATAAAGACCAATGCTTTTGGATGTGATGGCCTATCTTCTTCCATGTTGAAATATGCTAGTCCATTTGTAGATCAGTATGTTACACATATTATTAATTCCTGTATTGAACACTCGTATTTTCCTATTATCTGGAAGGCAGCTTTAGGACTGCCGCTGCCAAAAGTAGCTGATCCTGGGGATTTTTCTGATCTGAGGATAATCAGTATTTTGCCTGTTCTCTCCAAGGTACTGGAGAGAATACTTTATAATCAAGTGTATGAGTACTTCTCTTCTAATAAGTACATATCTGATAATCAATCTGGTTTTAGGAAGGGTTTTAATACTGCGACTGGTCTCTCGTCTGTATTAAATGATATCATGACTGCAGTGGATTCCGGCTTGAATAGTGTGCTTATCCTTTTAGATTATTCCAAAGCTTTTGACACTCTGTGTCATCAGCTACTGGTAGCAAAACTTAAATATTATGGATTTACTTCAAATTCTTTGTCACTAATTACTTCATATCTGTCTGACAGAACTCAAAAAATTTCATATCAGGGTGTGGTTTCTGATGAAGTACTCGTTTTGTCTGGAGTACCTCAAGGGTCCATACTTGGTCCTCTACTCTTTATTATTTATACTACTGATATTTTAAACTCAATTAAAAACTGTAATATACAGGCATATGCTGATGACACCCAATTAATATACTCGTTTTCTTCTACTGATTATGAACGAGCGATGGATACTATTAATGGTGATCTCGATCTAATTGCTAAAATTTCCTCTGAACATAATCTTGTGCTCAATTCAAATAAAACCAACGCTTTATTATTTGGCTCAAGGAATCGGGTCGAGTTCTTGAGGAGTAATCTTAAGTTACATATTTCTGGCTCTGCTTTGTCATTTCTTTCTGCAGCAAGGAATCTTGGTCTAATTGTAGACACTAATTTACGCTTCGGGGATCACGTATCTCATTTACTTAGAAAGGCTTATGGTACCTTGAAAATGTTATACACTAACAGGCATATTTTGAATTCAGCTTTAAGGAAACGACTCTGTGAAACCCTAATTTTTTCTCTTTTTGATTATTGTGATTTTATCTATAGTCCTTGTCTAACTTCAGTTGATAAATACAGGGTGCAAAAACTTCAGAACTCTTGTTGTAGGTTTGTTTGTGGTCTTCGGAAATTTGATCATGTATCGAGAAAAATTACCAGCTTAGGGTGGTTAAATATGGAGAACCGGAGTAAGTTGCACTTGGGTAGGTTTGTACATAAGCTTCTTTTTTTGTTTCTGTGTCTGCTCCAATTACGGGTTTTCTCATACCGCGACATTTTATTCATGTGCTCAATACTCGATATAAGTTTCAACTTACTATCCCTCGTCACCATACATCTCTATTCAGGCGATCTTTTAGTTACAATGCGGTTAAGTTGTATAACTCGATACCAAACAGTGTGAAGAGTCTCGGTGGCCTTCGGAGTTTTGGAGTCGCTTTCAGGTCTCATTTACTATCACTGCAATAGGTGGTACTGTGTAGTCAATTGATAGCTTTGCTTTTGTTCTTTGATTTTGTTTTTTTTTTTTTGTAAAGAAATTGTGTAGAGGTTATTGTATTTTTTTTTGTTTTTGATGGATCCTGGTTGAGTTGGAGTAGCATAAGCTAGACTTCGCCAGGTATTCATTTTGTATTTGTCGTCTTAATAAAGGCAATTTATTATTATTATTATTATTAATTGATTTAAATCTTGTTGAATATGCTGACAGCTTTTTCCGATCTGATTTCACGATATAGAATTTAAAATCATCTGCATACGCGAGAAATCCTCAGAATTGAATGAAATCTGCTATGTCGCTTGTATATATGTTAAAAAGAAGTGGCCCCAAGTGCGATCCCTGGGGGACAGTAGACGTTATCCCGATGAATCCAGAAATATACCCGCTTATCGTCACGTCCTGTGACCTACTAGATATGTTTGATGTTAACCAACGCATGAGGTCACCGTGTATACTGACCCCAGACAACGTAGAGAGTAGAATCGTAACATAATCACGTTACGTATTGACGCTGAAATGAAAGTTTTATTATGGATTCGTACATAACTTGGGTTTTTTTAAAACCAAATGCAGTTTATTGCTTGGGGAACTTTTCAGGGTCTTTATTGGGCATTTCTTAAGCATTACGCTCAGTTAAGTTGCGAGCAACAATTTTGAAGATAACATTTCTTTAAACTTGCAAAACTGAATATTAATAGTAATTATATACCAAGGGAGAGAAGACATTTTTCTCAGCCGAGTAGCATTATTTCCCGAGACGCGAAGAGGCTGAGAAAAATCTTCTCTGCCGTGGTTTATATACTATTTTTTCCACTACTAGCATATTTAACCGCTTTCTCAATAATAATGTAATATAATAAGCCGTTCCGACAAATGTTTAATTTAAGATATCCATAGAAAACATGTTAGTCTGTAAAAACAAATGAATAAACATTTAATGTCAAATTGAGATTTTATTCATGTCTTGTCACAATACCAAAAAAAATGTCAGACAGTAGTTGTACTCCTCCAGAAATCCGCAAGGAAGCAAATCAAATAGAGTATCAAAAATACTGGTACACTGGCTTGCAATAAAATCTCGTACACCTTAATGTCAAGCAAGCTAATTTTTGAAGATTATTTTTCAATGTAAGCTGACTTTAGATTTGACGGATGTGACACACTATGCATAGAGGTTATGGTGACATAAAAATAGTGTACTTTTGGAAATGAAACGTCAAATTAGAAATGTCACAAAAGGTGAAATCAATATAGGTAAAACTAGGTGTACGAGATTTTATTGCAAGCCAGTACGTCAGGAATTAACATAACCTGCCATAATTGCGCTATTAATTATTATTTTAATAAGTAGTGTTTACCAAATTACGTATTTCCTACTTTGTTTATTCATGTTAAATGTTAACCTAACCTTTTTCTTGAATTGCGGATTTCATTCGTGCATCTATACGACATCTATGGTTTTATATTCAAATTATTTCTATTCTATACATTTTTATTGAGCTGAGAAAAATGTCTTCTCTCCTTGGTATATAATTACTATTATTATTGTCAATTGTTTTTATTATTTACTAGTAGGAGATAATTTTTATTATTGACTACTAGGAGAGAAATTCATCTTCTCGGCCCGAAAACATACCAAATAATGACGTCTTCTAACGCTAGTAGTGGAAAAAAACCATTAAAACTTCCTAAATTATAGAAATATTAATATATAGATTTTATTGATTAATTTAACGTTTAGAATACAAGGAAATGGAAAACGAATTGATGGCAAGAAAAAAACAATTGTAACCTTTTGTTAAAACATAAAACGTAAATAACAACTGTAGATGGAAGATTTTAAACCTTTTTGATACACTGACAGATACAGTTTAAAACATTTCATTTTTTGCGTTTATAATAATATACGCCAAATTTTTCTACTAATTTGATATAGTTGCACCATATCAGATGTTTCGAGATGATAACCGACATTTTCAAAGCGATAATTTTCTAATGATAAATAGGTGACAAATTATTTGTTAGACAGCTATAGGGATGATTAGTTATTCAACAATGATCGGTCGTTTACAATATATACTAATGTACTAATAGTCTTCTGTTCAAAATATTGCTCTCTTTAACAACATTTAATAATATACCGACCGTTCCATTAAAATGTGTTACCTCGAAGACGGAATGTTCAATTATTGTTTCACCATTACAATCAGAATAGTAAACTTGCATCATCAACTTGCTAATTTAACGAACTTTGTAACTCCATTGGTAAGAAAGTTTAATAGATTACATTATGTATGAGTAAATATACTTACATTCATCAAAAAGGAAATGGTTATGCAACAGTGCAAAAACTTAACTTTCAAAACCACATCGACACAAGAAACGAAAAATTTAATGGTTATGGTAAAGGTAACTGTAAGCGAAACAGTCAATAGTAAGTATATAGTAGAACATATTCGCGCGATGGGAGAAGTAGAAGCATACTTTATATTGCTAAAGAGCATATAATACATTTGATGAAGCTTTTCTGAATACTTTCTATTCTATTGATAAGGACGGGGTATTGAGAGTTCCAAACTTGGGTAGTATAACTTATGCGTGGGTAAGCGAATGCAAAATACAGTGACCTTAATGCTGTAATCCACGTAAAGCGATTACATGGTGTCCAGATGAAATCCAGTATTCTATAGCATTTGACATATTATCTGACATGCTCACCAAATATCATCCTTGTGGCGAGAACGACTTCAAGGTCTTTAACTCAAGTGAGCTGCGAGAGATATAGTTATTAATTTGTAACTGAAAACTGGATTTACTATAATTTCTGGTAAAGATAATCTAAGAGCATTTGTCAATATTAAAATACAGACAGTGGCAAGAGTGCGTAGAGTACAAGGCAATTCAGATCGTCTTTTAATATAAAGCAGTGTATGATATCATTTATGTACACTAAAAATACGAGTGGGCCAAAGTGTGATCCCTACTTCACACCTGACGTAATTGTTATGTAACGTGATTTATATCTATGCACTGTCACTGCTTGTAATCTATTTCTAACGTAAGACGAAAGCCAGCTGTGGAGGTCACTGTGTATGTAAACCAACCACAGCTAGCCTACTCAACAATATAGGATGATTTGTTTTGTCAAATGCCTTGCTGAAACCGTTGTAAACGCAGTCGATAGATCGAGAAATAGGATAATTCGTAGGATCATTTTATTTACTGTTTTGCGGCAGTAATTAATTTCCATTTGTGCGTTGTATTAGAATCAAGTATCACTTTTTTGTTCCCATAATAAATGACTATCACTTTTCGACTTTGTAAAGGGTGTTTGGTAAATTTTTAACAATTACCAAATATCTAAACACGAAATTTGGACAGTTAACTTCCACAGTGAAAAAATATGATATGTATAAAACTTCATAGCAAGACCGGTTGTCTAACTTAATTTCTCACCACCGTCGTATGTTGCTATTATTTCTTGTACCTCTTGTACTCTCTAGAATATCGTTAACACCTTCCCACTATATCTAGCGGCACACGTACGTAATTCATGCCTGCGCCTCTACCATCCTCCCAGCTCTTCCTTCTTTTTGACCCTAGTCGCTCTAAATGTATAAGTTCAAGAGAGCAATACAATTCGGAATGTAGACCATTTGTCAACTATTTTAAACTTGTAATCCGTTGAAGTCTACAAAACTAATACACAACGTACTCATTTGATGCCGTTTTTTATAAAACCATATAACGACTGGTTAAATTGTTATCGCTGTTCAACACTAATGGAGGGAAATTCGTCAAAAAATTGTGAATGATTGTAAATCAATTACTTTTAAACACGCACCGCTGGTGGAGTCCTGCTTATAAGTGAATATTGATTGTTTCACCCACTCCATATAGCTTCTTACAGCAGCAGCTACTAGTGGCGGTAGATTTTTTTAGGTGGTACTGTCGCAGTCACCGCCACCTACTTCGCTCGATCATAAATTACTTGTGAAAAATAAGTCAACACGGTATTGAAACGGCATCCGTTGATTTATTTGCTAGCAAATTTTGTTGACAAGCGCAAAAAAAATCTGTGCGCGGACGACGTCTTCAGATTTATACTGTACACAGAGGGCCACCTAAATATCCTAGTGTTTCTGCGCATTTTTGTGAGAAGGAGGGTGCCCGTTGAGCGATGATGATAAAACAAAATATTATTTATGAAGTGTTTCGCGTGAACGCCAATCAATAAGTGTTATGGTAGATACACGAGTTTCGTGGCAGAAGCCGGAAAGTGAAAGTCATTATATATGAAGAAGAAAAATAAATAGGCATTCATATATGTCGAGGAAGAGGATAGGAAACTTCCTAACAAGCAGAAAACTTTATTATTTCTCATACGTGTAAGCGGTTACGCAGTATGTCGCAATATGAACACAACGGAATCGAAGATTGCTGAAATATTTTTGCAATTTATAGGAATTTATACTTGCTTTATAAAAGCGGGACCACACCTGACCGTAGCATTGTTTTGGCAGGATTTTTAACGAATTGAAGTATAATAAAAACAAAAACAAATGATATGTAAGAAATTACGTTGTCGTTTATATAGACATTTCGTTATAAATGTTAACAACTCGTTTAAACTCTATCAGGATCACGATGTTTCAGAATAAAGCTTAACATAAGTCCTTCAAAATAATTTATTTAGAAATTACAAAACACAGTTGATGAAGTAATTGCTACTATGTTTATTTGATAAAGCGCAAGAAACGAAGACCTCTTTTTAGTCCAGTGTACCAACACAAAATAGTTACGTTAAAATATGTCTCGAAGTTTGTCGACCAACTAGCAAAACAGATACCGCTGCCTGAATTCCTAGATTTGTTACAACGGTTGTTTAAAATTTACTATAAGCTCTTGTTCAAGTGGACGAATTAATACATGAAAGATTTTCAAATTTTAAATTTGACTCAATCTGGATTTACCTGTTTCCTTTTTCAAATCTGCTAGAGTTCTATTAGATATGCGAGGACTCAATCGATTATAACCTAAATCAGTACATTCGTTTGCGTTTTGGTTTGACCGATATATCAAATAAGAAATAGTTTTAAATTTTAAAAAGAAAAAGGAAGGCTGTATTGATTGAAAATGGTTCATTTTATATCTTTATAACAAGAACACTTCTGTGTTGAAAGAATTCTGTACAGTGTTTTCTTCCAAATTATTTAAACGATTAAAGTAGAAAAATACTATTTAGGTTTTTCTATTATGCCTAAATAAGGAAAGAAAAGTGGCATGCCTTTAAGTGAGCATAATTTAGCAATTTTTAGATTTCGCTTCTTGTGAACTTTTTTCATCTGACTGGTTTCGTCATTTCTTTCTGGTCTGGTTGTTTCTGTCCGGTCCAATAAAATTAGATCAAAATCTTCGTAGGGAACTTGTTACCTACAACTTGACATTTCAGAATAATTAACGTGAAGACACATGTTTTGCCTTTCCATATCCTCATTAGTACTCGGTGTGATTAATTCAGCAATGCCCTGTAAACCGCGACCCATAATATGATGCCGATAAGTTTCTTTACCGAAAGCCATAACAGCTGAAGAACATAGACTTTGTAATTTTTGTTATTATTCTGATTTCAGTTACAGTAAACGTCAAGACATAAAAATACAATTATGTTTTTACGATTACTACAACCCTACCACGAGGTGCATGTTTCTCAAATCATTTTTTGCGTATAATTTATAATTTTTTATGTCGGATCTGCTGTGCGAAGCCTCGCACCCAGAACCCTTATCCAAATCCTAGCTGCGGAGTCTTCATGCGAAATTTCAAGTCTGGATTAATTATCCGAAAGCTTGAGTCTGAATTTGTGGTTCAGAACATCAAATCCGGATCAGTTCAAATCCAGCATTCGTGATAGCAAACGTTAGTTTGATATTGCAGTTCTTTCACATAACCTAAACAGGATGTTATCCCTTTTAAACACTAACATTGGAAAGTAGTCTTAAATAATACATGTAGGGTTTTCTGAATAAACAAGTGGGAGCTAATTTTGCATTTGGTGTTGAATATAATATATAACACTAATTGTATTTCTTGTTGAACGCCTTGGAAAGTTAAAAGTAGCCTTGAATTGTAGTTTCTAAGGCAACATCAAGTATCAACTTGTTATATAGTTCAAAGTAAGCTTCTATATTTTCTAAGGAACACACTTCGTACCACCAAATAAAGCTGATCTGTAGGATGTCAGTGCGAACTTTTGTGAATGAATAAATATCAGAGCCGCTAATATCACTAATTCAGTATCTCTTGTTAAACATCCTGCATAATAGAAAATCAATAGTTAATGCAATCCAGGCATGTGAGATACATACATACATTTGTTAATATAGAATTTGCTACTACGTTTGGTCTGTGTGATACATTTTAGTATAATAAATTGTTGAATTGAGACAAACTTTACGCTAAATATGCACTCAATTCATTGTATGTGTAAAATTTTCCACGGCGTACTAATTGCAAGTCCATTTTAGTAAAATTTGTTCAATTGCTTATAGAACTAGAAGAATATTACATAAACAGTCTGAATGCTACTACACATCCTTTTAAAATATTTTTCAACTTCCTGTTGTCGAGTAGGTGTCTCTTATATCAGCAAAATGTGTGAATTATAAATTTAGTAGGGCTATTTCCATGAGCAAAACATATTTTTCTATTTCCGGTTCCTTCCGTTAAAGTTATGTAATGTAGAAGAATTATTACCTAGCTACTTACATTTACTACCTCTAAAGAGCAAGGTTGAACGTGTATAAGGGATGGTAAAATATTAAATTATAGAGTAGCAGTAAAATTCACTTAAATGAAGTAACTAGAGCACAGCATATGAATTCTTGTAGGTATTAGTTTAAAGAAAATGGGAGCAACCTTTTTTACTTTGATTACTGCGGGGTATGTCCTTTTCAGTGTACTTTCTGTTATGTAATGTAAAATATTAGTGCCAGTATGAACTACATCTAAATTAGTTACTCTACGCGAAAAAAGCGACATTCGGTCCAATTTATTTACATTGTTATGGAAATTATAAAAACGACATTTTTCTGTTTATGGCTAGATATAACTATAAACCAATTTTTATATACATCCAAATATAAAATGGGTCGATAGCCGCAATTCTCCGTAAAGACGGTGATATTTTCTCGGAAGATTGTATTCCAATCAACCAACCATTCGCTGTTAGGAGCAAAGTAATTAACATCGCGGCATTGTAAAAGGCAGTATAATGCTGTCATCAGGCCATTTGAACACAATTATACACAAAAAGCACACTGGGAGAGTTGCATGATAGTCATAGTATACAACCTGCTGCTGTAAAAAACTCTTGACGGTTCCATCGCAAAGAATAATTAAAGAGTGTATTTTAGAGGTATGCTTAGATTGGTGTTGAAATTATGTCGGATGCAAAAATTGATAGCTTCGTATTTTTCTGCGCCGATGTAATTGCAGAAATCGTACTACTGTGTAGTAACGGATTGCTACTTTGCTTACATTGGTTTGGCCTTGCAAATGTGTATTGTACACACGGAAAGACTGGATTGTTTGACCCAAGCTAATTTTACTTGCATTCACCAAATTTTACGGTTGAATGTGGGCGAACAAATATACCATGAGCTAACATTTAATGTGATGATTCTCTTTATATGAGTGAAAGAAGGATGAAAGTATGAGTTAACAAAGTCAAGATATACGCATGCTATTCTGTTGAACAATTGTGTGCTGTATGCTATCGCTGTCTAACAGCAAGTACTGCGAGGTGAGGGGGACGAATCATGCGCATGGATGCTTACAGTTGAAGTCCGTCCCATTTCCAGTAGACCAGTATGCAATCCACAGGTTGCAAATAATATCCCGGTATAGTTGTTGGTAACAAATAATTTGGTGGCTACATTTAAGTGTTTTAACTAAATATTTCTTTGAATTAAGCAAATATTGACAAATTTAGTTCCAACAATTTCTTTAATTTAACGAAGTTTATTTGAAACAAATAAACTTGGTTGAAACCAATAAATAGATTTTGTTGAAACCATTGTTTTATTTGTTTACCATTACGTTAAGAAAGTATTTTGCCGAATTATTTTGTTGCGTTACGTAAATCTTTTAACAAAATAATTTGTTTGCTAATAACAAATTTTGATTTAGTATTCAGTTAAAGTACCAATGCGTATAGTATCCTTAACAAAATATATGCCAACAAAATACATTTGGTTACTGCAAACAGCTCGGGTTTTCCGTACACCGATTCAGCAACTAGTTCTAGACCCACTCCTCCTATCGATTTTTTTTTCTACTAAAGTTGTTTGTGTCTATTTTTAACAAGGTACTCGCGAGAATAAAACGCCGAAATTAAGTCGGCTCAAACTTAGCATTTTTATCTATCCACACTTCATAATAGAAATGATTTGAGTGTAATTCTTTAAAGTATGTTCATGTGTGTTGAATTTCATCATTAGATAATTTATTCTATAGTGATGTTTATTTTTAATGCACTACTTATTCACAAAAGAATCTAATTATATGAGTTACGGCTTATATATACTTATATAGATTCCTACTATACCTACTGTTTTACAACGAAGTTTAATTATATTTTAATATCAACTTTATTGGACATTCAAACGGAAACAAACCATCTGTGAATTTAAAATATTATACATGGATTTGAGTATAATATATTTAATTTAATTAATGAAATATAATATATTGAAAAACTGCGTAAGTTTGAATTAAAATACGTTCGTTTTAAGAATAGCATTAGGAATTTATTGATGCATGATGTGTAATTACAGTTTTATATTTATCATATCCTGTGAACAGATAATATTTTTAATGGATATATTTTCTAACAAATTGTTATCTTTGCATTGATTATTTCTCCATTTTATGTATATTTTTAATGCATACTGTATTTTAGAAAATTCATTTTAATTTTCCAGTTTTTGAAATAAAAGACAAACTAAATGAACAACTGAATTTATCACATTATTTTTACACATGGTGTACTTTGCTCTATTTGCATTGACGCGGCTCTGTGCTCTGGTTAATATTAAAAAAATGTTATTGACAGTAGGAGTTAACCTTGGTGGAAAGCTGTAATGAGAGAATATTCTTCTAGTGAGTTTCTTATATTCTTATAAATGCGGACCATTTACAATTTTCTATATTCGACGATTCTGTGGCCGACAACAATGCGAGTAATGAGTCAGAGGATTCTGTGACAGAAGAAATTAAAGCATCTGATACCGAGCGCGAAGTCAGCACTGACGAAGCCGATGTGGATGATGAAAATGACAATTCAGTTTTTAGTAAAAATCGTATTACTAAATGGAAACTCGCTTCCTCCCAGCAGTCACTACAAGTAAGAACATGTTTTCGCGATATTATTCGTAAATCGCTAGGTACAAAAGGAACAGCCAAAAGTCGTGAAATCCTTGCCCAATCTCGGGGGTTGTTTGTCCTAGAAGAATTTGTTGATGTCTTAGTAGAGAACACCAATAAATACGTACAGGTCTAGAAACTGCAAGCCTACCGATGTTATAGAAGCAAGTCTACCGATGTTATAGAAATTAGAGCGTATAAACATAAGCTTGTTATATTTGGCGGGTCATAAAAATAAAAAATTGAATACACCACCCTTGTGAGCGATTGATTGATCTGTTGTTGAATTCTTCCATAGGACGATGTCTTGCAAATGTTTTCAGTTCTTGCAACAATACATTCGTCTTGATCAGAAAAACCATAAGAAACGAATGCAAAGGTTTTGATGAGTTGGCTGTTGTTGGGTCTTATTTATACCACTTTTGGTGGGAGAGTTTCTCGGTATTCACTTCGATATTGTTTCGTGTTCTTGCAAGATATAAGCCTCTTATTTTAGATGCTGTTTATTTTGATGATTGATTTCGACGAACACACTACATACTACTGAGAAAAACTTCAGTGTTTTTTTAGACATATATTATTTAGACCACACACAATAACGACATTTACCTGGCTACATTACATGCGCCATCATGACTAAAACTAAACCTAATATAATTTCTTCCTTTACCTAATGGCGGCAAATTTAAACTTATTATAAAATAGAACATGCCGCCCCTCTTGAAAGGATTGACTTTCGAAAATTAAAAAAAAACAATGATAATGTGACAAATTAACTAAAATAAGAGTTATATAAATATTTATTTAAACAGTATCTGCTTTTATTGGCAATTTGCATATGCCCTGCACTGCACGTTTTGTTATACCATTACTGGTACGTACACTAACTACGCGCACTACATTATCCGCACCCGTATGTAGATCGACTATACGTCCAATCCGCCAAAGTAACGGCGGTAGGTTATCGTCCTTCAGTACTACCATATCTCCGAATTGTAAATGCTGCGACGAAACCCTTTGCCATTTCGTTCGTGGTTGCAAGATAGATATTCGCGTGACCAGCGACGCCAAAAATGTTGAACGATATGCTGGAGTTTTTCGTACTGATGAAGTAGATTTGCTGGCTTGTCAATCTCTTCTTCGGGTATCGCCGTCAAATAGTCCCCTATTAGGAAGTGGGCTGGAGAAGGTGCGACAAGGTCGTTAGGATCATTGCTTGATGGAATAAGGGGTCTGGAGTTAAGCACAGCTTCAATTTGCGCAATCACTGTATTAAACTCTTCAAAATGTAATTTGTTAGTTCCAACAATCCGTTTTAAATGAAATTTTGCCGCCTTAATTGCAGCCTCCCAAAGTCCTCCATGATGAGGTGAACGTGCGGGTATGAAATGCCACGTGATTTTGTTTTGTGTAAAATACACTTGAGAGTTTTGGTCAGTTTTTACTAAATTTTGCAAATTTTGTTTTAACTTTTTGTTAGCACCCACAAAATTCGTTGCATTATCTGAATATAAATGCTTACAAATACCTCTACGAGCTGTGAATCGTTTGATCGCGTTCAGAAAGGCGTCTGCGGTTAAGCCACCAACAACCTCCATATGAACTGCTTTTGTAGCAAAGCATACGAACATACATATATAGCCTTTAACGGCCTTATGGCTTCTTAATTTGCTAGTCTTTAACTCAAAAGGCCCTGCGTAATCAACCCCGCTTACTAAAAATGGTCTCGCAGCGTTAACCCTAAATTCAGGCAACTCTCCCATTTTTTGTTCAAATTTACGCGGTTCTACCCTAAAACAAGTCATGCATCCCCGTAAGGCGCTGCGAACCGCGTTTCTCCCACTTAATGGCCAATAATTGAGTCTTAATGATGCGAGTACGGCTTGCGCGCCTGCGTGTAATTGACGATGATGTTCGTGCTTTATTATAAGCTTCGTTAAAGTATGTTTTTGAGGTAAAATAATAGGAAACTTCCTATCGTATGATATAGATGATTTACCTAATCTGCCGCCTACGCGAATTAAACCGTCTGAATCTAAAAAGGGATCTAATTGTAGAAGCTTACTTTTACGCGACAAGGGTTTTCTGGACTTTAAGATATCGATGTCTATAGGAAATACCTGTAATTGAGCTAGTTTTACTAGTTTCTTCGAAGCGTTATCCAATTCTTCAATCGTCAACGGACCTAAGGTGCGTTTTTCCTGACAAACGCTTGCATTCTTAGCAAACCGTAGACAACATGCCATACTTCTTGTTAGTCGATTAAGTGTAAAAAATCTATAAAAAATGTCTATGTCATTCCTAACGTTTAAACAAATCGGTTTAATTTTTCGTTTCTCTAGCGTGGTGTCTTCAAGGTTAATCTATGGTCCCTTTGACCATTCGGTCTTTGGCCACGTTAACCAAGGCGGCCCCTGAAACCATAAAGTGCACTGTGCTAGCAAATGCGCGTCGATTCCTCTGGATATTATGTCGGCAGGATTGTCAGCAGAAGATACGTGATTCCAATCTGCAATAGTTGATAAATCCTGAATTTGCGATACTCTGTTCGATACAAACCTTTGCCATGTGCAAGGTTGTGCACAAAAACGTATAACTAGATACAAGTACAAACAATGTTATAAACCCGTATTGTTGGAATATTCTTAATGTGTTTGCAAATATTGTACCAAGTTAGAACAAGATTCATCAAACTTCGATGACATGTAAATTATCTGTCGTTAGTTGAACAGTATTTCTAGTTAATATACCAGTTATTAATAGCGCTTCCATACCTTTCCGTGCAGCAAACTAGATGAAGGATAATAGTGATATATTTTTAACTCTTCACAAAGCGTAACGCAAGTACTTGATTTTGTAAGTCGATTTATATATAATTACACAACAACACTTCATTAAAATTTTAGAGGAAAGTATATTTGACTTGGAATTAAGTAATTGTAGCGCTAATGGTAGTACATTCAGTAGTACATTTATACAAACAACAGCATTGGCTGCGTTCTGGCGACGCAACAGTTTGCTGTCACCATAAACGTGATTCTATTACAGTGATATTAAACAGTTCAAAATCGGCTGAACGATATACCGTTTCCCAAGCGTTGCCTATATTCACCATAACATATTGCCGGTGCCAATATTTTGCAACAGTTGATACTCACCGGTACAAAACGTTTTTCGTTCAGAGAACTCAACCAGCTACCAAAGGCAACTGTTGTGTCGCCTGAACGCAGCCATTATTTGTAGTTATGAATCACTTAATAACAGCTTGCTTTAACGTTGTTTTTACCATCTCCATGCCACTCATCAGATATAATAGATCACTCAGGAATAGTAGAGAGTGCAATAAGCCAAAACATATTAATTTAACATTAATAGGAAAACTGACGCAAAATTAAATACAACCCAGGAATTTCCAATAACATTAAATTGTTTTTTAATTTTAATTAGCGAGAAATAATAAGACGTAGTAGCTGAAGTTAATAGATCGTCTAATATAAACCCAAATGTTTTCTTTAGTATGAATAAAACAAAGATGAATCAGCTAAGAACACTAATCAAAGACTCCGAATATATCAAAGTAGAAGAATGAAAACCTAAATCTGCGAATTACCAAAGGTTTCTTCTCCGTAAATGTTCCTTTGTTAGCAAATACTGCTTGAAAATCCTACAGCGAAAGTACGTTTAAGAGCTGCGGTGGTTTTATCTTAAAATATATATCCATCATTATCAAAGAGCCTCATTTATATCTCTTGCGCGGCCTACATTCGCCCTCGCTTCTATATATTGGTTATTTTCTGTCAAATGCGAGAAACACTTAGGACTAAAAACACCCGCTGCTCTACTCTGCTCGCTCTGCGCGCAGCCTCTTTTTTCTTACGTTTTCGCCTCGGTTATAACCACCACCGTGCGTAGTGTAATAAACTAGCGTGTATGTTTTAATATTAGCTCGTATGAGGGATAGATATGGGTCCTTAAACATTTTTTATACGCGTTTGTGTTCGCACAATTTGCCACGCATGAAATAATAACGGTGAGACGAAAGAATTTATTTGTTTTTTTCCCTCTGCTGCTGCTTTATGACGTTATTATGCCAACATTGGGGGTAAAATTGTTCAACTTTTCGCGATAAGATGATGCTTGTTTATGGAAAAATAATGACCGGTACATGAAGCCGAATCAGTTGGAAAGTATTTTGTGATAAATAAGATTACCAATTTTTGGAAAAGGTTTATAAGTTAAACATTTTTTTTGTAGATTTGCATCTAATTTCTAGAAAACGCCATTTAAAATGTAATAAGGTAGTAACTCACTCACAGTTATGTTATCCCAATGTCTTACTGCAATGTTAAATTTTTCCAGCCTAAAAAGTTTCGCGTCTATCACAAATAGTATGACTTGATTCTTGTATTGCTGATACTACACAGCTACATTGAATCTGTATTTGAAAATATATGAAAGAAAGCAGATTAGAAAAAAGTTCTGTAGTTTCTTGTGAATTCGGAAGATACAATTTCTCTTTAATATGAGCGTAGTTATTCTGTGAAATATTTTTTTTAAGAACATTATTATTAAGCCGGGAATTCTCACAGAGTTTGTGATTCGTATTGCATTATTAGCACTTTATTTATAAGCGTTTTGATGAATTTAGCTATTTGAAACGTAACTAGTTCGTCACAAACCATCATCTATATTGAGCTGACGCATATAAATAAACCTCCAACAACCTGAGCGAATAGCAAAGCTTCTCAGGCGTATTCCCGGTTTAATGCAAGGAAGCTGTATTGAAAGTATGGCATATTCTATATAGAACACCTGAAGATTGGTTCTACAGAGTATGATTACAATAAACCGATTATATCTTGCCGTTGCTACCAGAAGTTTGCAGCTCCCTTCCTCCAATACCAGAACCTATTTGGATGATTTGCTGGTAGATTTTTTTAAAGAACTGCTAAGTCTAATCTTATAATTTTTCTTGCCAGTAAAAGTAACACTGTGGCGCCAAATCGACAAATATGTTGGGTCAAACAGATCAACACTATTTATGTGACACAGCATGCGATGTGATAAGCATTTGCCACAAATTTGTGGCAAATCCAAACAATTCCTTAGTGTTAAAATCAGGATATATAAATATCTACAACTACAGTATCCGCCAGAATAAACAGTACCGAAATAAAAAAAAATATTTTTTAAACTTTGTAATTTAAATGTTCAAAATGTTCACCATTACAACGCAAACAAGCTTCATATCGATTTTGTAAGTCACTGAACATATTTATAAAAAGTGGTTGATGTAACTGCCTGAAAAATGATTGAATTCTTTCTCGTAGTTCTGCAATATTCTGCGGCGGATTTTCTGAGCGAAATATTTTATCTTTCATCATGCCCCAAATGTATGCATCAGATGGCGTCAGATCCGGTGAATGAGAAGGATATTCTTCTGTCTGTTCTTCGGGAAATGATTCTATTATCAAAATGCTGACGGAGTAAGTTGAGAGTGCGCGCAGCTGTATGGCTCGTTGCATCATCTTGTTGAAACCATTGTGTGCGCATCCGTAAATTTCGTGCACGGCAAAAGTTCTGCAAATCTCTCACAAAAGGTATGATAATGTTCTCTCTGTAACGTTCTTGGTTTACAGTAACTGGATTCTGAATATCGTCTTCAATGAAACATGGACCAATTATCCCATGACCAGAAACCGCGCACCAAATTGTAACTCGGACACTGTGAAGCTTCTCTACAATAACATCAGGACGTTCAAATCCAAGGAATCGAGTTGTTTGTCGATTAATATAGCCGCTAAGATGAACGTGACTCTCGTCTGAAAACCATATGTGTTTCAAGAAATTGGAATCCTCGTAAATTAAGCTCAATATGCGACCACAGTAAATTTTCCTTGCATGTTTGTCCGCAATGTTTAGTCGTTGTCTAACTTGAATACGGTATGGATAACCACCAATTGATTTGAACATCCGACGTGTAGATGTTGCACTGATGTTGAGTTTACATACAGTTCTTACATGGCTTCTTTGCGGTAACTGCACAACTTCATCAAAAATACGTCCTGTGTTTTCGTTGGTACACACTGTTTGTCGACGACCTGAAGAACCTTTACGTTGACACAATACACTACCAGTGCGACGAAATTTCTCAACAACAGCTAATATCACACTTTTACTTGGGGCTGCTTTATTAAACTGTTGTTGATATCTTACTACCACCTGTTGTAAGCTTGGAACATCATTGCGACCATTTCCGTATGAGCGAAAATAATGTTCTACCAAAAACACTTTTTCTGCTGTTGTTAAAACCATTTTCAATTCAAATTCAACTCCAGCGTAACATTCATACGTTAACTAATGACAATTAAGTCAATAATAACAAATGCATATTACATAAGCAACTCCATAGCACCTTAGATTTCGGTACTGTTTATTCTGGCGGATACCGTAGTAGGCACTTAAAATTTACGGCTGCATTGAGAAGGCCCTCAAGTCTCTATTCTTTCTCTAAATGTTTACTTTATAAAAATTTATTTAAATCAAATAATTTTTACTGCCAAAATATATTTAGTTATGTTAATAGCTCTATCTTCTTCTTGTTAAGAAAATCCTGGGTTATGTTTAACGGCAAATTTAAGGAATTACATATTTCAGCAATGATTTTCTTTTTCGGAAATATTTTTCTTTAATAGGTTACTCAATTTTCTACGTTTGACGCAATTCGGAGTATTATAATCCTCTTGTGTTTTTAGAGATTTGTTTTATTGTTACTGAAAACTTTTGTAATCATTTTTTCTCAAAAATGATGACATGTTTTTTATTTATAAATATCTTTTGCTTCTGTTTGTATATTACCATTCAAATAATACTCCCTATTAAGCGGTTTAAAACGCCGTAGCGTCTCTTTAGCTCCTGTTCTGAAGCTTCACGTGGATTTAGATAAATTGTTTGTAGGAACACGCACAATTCGGCAAGGTTATTATAACTAAGGTATACAGAAAATATGAATCAACCTACTCCTTAACTCATTAGATAGACGGACATGAGACAGGTATTACGAAAACAAGAGAGAAACACAAGCACACATGCAAGTCTACTTAAGACGTAGGATGGTTAAAGCGGAAGAAGACAGGAAAATACGCAAATTGAATATGTTTTATATTACGTAGGCTTTCGAGTTTTGATCGCGGTATGGTAGTGTAATATACATACAATACAAAAATAAACGAAATACAAAGTAAAAGCATAAAAAATATACCAAATCTAAAAAGTGGGTAGAGGATACTAGAAGGTCGCCGTAGTACCCACGCCAAAGACAAGTTTCTGGTGTGTGAGGTATGTCAAGAACTCATGGTAAATCGAGAAGTGTATTATTGTACTAGAGGCGAATAGTTTCTGAAAAAGAAAAGCTATCATAAAGTGGTAACTGTGCAATGAAGCAGATCAGTGAGCAGCAGGTATTGAAACGGAAAGAATTAGTTTTCAGATACTGGAAAGTAGGTAACCATCATCATTTCGGAAAAATAGTGTTACGACCAGCTTATAACAGGTATTTAATCGAAACAAAGGTTATGACCCGTGTCGGGAACATAGTCAGCTAAGGTTAACTGTGCTGAAGAACACGTGCTAACGTATTATTCATATTACTTCGATCGTAATTGAAATTGAGCGTCCGGTGTCGCCGATGCTTACTGAACCACAATCATAGCAAACTTTATAAATCCCTTTGTGAGAGATGCTCCAGAAAAGACCACTTACATTAGTGACGAAGCATCGACTAAATAGATTTTTTATTTGTTGTGCTTTTATTTTACATACTTTATTTTATATTTTGTTTATTTTTGTGTTATATATATGCACATCATACTACTATGATGCAGTCAAAACCGGGAGACTCGGACCGTGGATGCATTCGATATCATGACTATATTTCAGTTAACGGAAAAAAAATGAAATTATATCTTAGGTATTTTCAAAGGAACCTTTTTGTAATTCCTTAAGAGGATTGTCCATACTAACGATTATTTAAAACAAATGTTTGTGTTGTTAACTGCCATTTTTAGAGAACAACAACGTGCCATATAACGATGGTTATGTACTAAAGAATTGGATACAAATGTAAGGCGAGGTGGTAATTGTATAAGAAAACATGAATTGCCAAATTGACAAGATTTTATTTATCTGTGGTAGGGGCTAGTTGCAGCCGCTTAAGCTGTACTGCTTATCTGTAATTTGTGTGTGTGTACATAAATGTGTTCAATGGTCTTACTGCAGCACTATGTCGTCGTTATGATAGCGAATAGATCACTAGGGATACAATTCTCCGAGAATAATGTCACCGCTCTCGCCGAGAATTTATTCCTTTCCCCGGCGATCTGCCATAACACTGGATACCTGCCAAGATAAAATAATTATATGCGACGCTCGATACCATCCTTGAAAAAATTTTAACAAGAACAAATAACTATAAAATAATAATAGTAAGATGAGTAATACTGATACTGAAAAAAATATAAGTCAATTATAATATATAAACAAATTGATTTTTAGTTGATCGTTTTGTTACGAGCTTACAACTGGAAATATCAGGGAATAGAAAAAAAACTATCTTGTTGCATAGAAATTACGTCCGTCCTATGAAAGCTTGTTAAGATAAAATTATTTTTATTCTTCTACTCAATTTAGTTATATATTCAAGTAAATCATAAAAATCTGTGTTTGCAAACAGCCTTTGTATATTAAATGTATTTCAATTACAGTAGTGGAGCAGTACAATACTTTTGTTTTATGTTTGTAGTATAAACTATACCATGAAGATTTACTCCCAGAGGATAGTGTTTGTCTCTACCAATCAACAATAAAGTAATCTTGTTAACAGCATGCATGCTAAAAGAACCTGCTCGGCGCCACTCTACATACTTTTACATATGAGAAAATTATAAAAGCAAAGTAAAGAAAAGTCAACGCTCGCTAGAAAATCCAGACAACAACAACATCGTCAACCTAAAACGGGTGCCTAAGTGTAATGAAGCTTTATGAACTAGATAGTTCGTACTCTCAACTTACAGGAGCGGTTATCAGATACCAAACAGCGTCCGTCGTCAGCTCTGCATATCGCTTGACTTCAAATATTCTCAAAACCTAATTTGCTTTGTCTCGTCGGAACAAGACTTGCCGCGTTAAAATTTTAAAACAGCAAGACCGCGTCTCGCTTACGCGAAAGCTTTCAATTAAATACCTACAGTCCGCCACTACTACTACAGCTGTGCACTCTGCTGGGCATATTTCTGCTAACGTAGAAGGGTGCGAGAAGCGCAAAAAAGAAAAGAGAAAAACGAGAACGCGCTAAAGTAAGAAAAAAGATTGAAATAGAAACGAAGAGCTTTCTCTCGTGATGTCCATTGTAATGAAAAGAAGTGTTATGTATTGCAGTGAAAATTTAAATGTATAAAACTCGTCCTCGCAAAAATTCTCGCAGAAAAAACTTCGCTTTTAAAAAATTTAATTACATTAAATCAAATGTAAAAGTCCGGATCTGTAAAGATCCGCTCGGCTCTGGAACCACGAAGCGAAGCGCGGCTAAGGAAGGAGCACAAGATTAGAATGTAATTATAAAAAGAAGTATTCTTTATACTGAATTGAATACACTTTGTTTTAATTTCAATACGATATGCAGGAGAAATTCTAAATAGATCCTTCTTTACTCGAGCCATGTTTAGTTACCTAATCCAAACTGCTCAGTGATCTTATGCATCTAACTGCTCAATGAAGGAATAGCCAGTAGTATCAGAATTTTAGTGGCCATTCGACAACATACCAATCATTTTTACCTATTTCGCTTTCTGCTTCGTCATTGTCAAGTTCAGATTCAAAGGAAATAGCAATCAACCCCTACTGTGAAGTATAGCAGAAAAACAGAATCCATGTATATTTCCGATACAATGGCCCATCACAGACATTCACTTCTTAAACTGGCTCACATAACGCCAGCCAACGGCAAGACTACAGCATTCAAGAAGATCTTAAACGTTTATAGCGGTTTTGTTTACCTTCCTTATGAACTAAGGTGTTGGAATTACAATAGATTTTACCAGCCCTAAAGAGCAGACCACCAAATGTTACAAAAGTAAATGTTGTATGAAGAAAAATCTTACCAGTATAACTTATAATAATAATAATAATAATATCAAATTTATTGAGAACAAGCAATTACTTACAATAGATATTATAGTAGGTGTAATTGGAAAATTACACATATTATGCTTATATACTCAAAGGGTTTAAGATCAGCTACTATATAAGTAGCTGCTCTTCCTCTTAAACCAAAAATGAACAAAACTTACAAATAGAACTAAAGAAAAACCAACAAATTTAATGTATTACAAATTACATATACATACCATTACAAAATCACAAAACAGAAAAAAAAGCAAATTCAGAAAACTCGATGCTTCAAAGAAACAAAGGGTAACACATGGCAATCAAATACTGTTCAAATATTTAGTCCGCAATCCGTGGACTAGGAGCGGTGGAGGAAGCGAACGCAGATCAGCTGGGAGGGAATTGTAACTTCACAATGTTATAAGAAAAGGACCGCTTAAATAACTGCAGACGATGCTTAGGAGGCGATAATAATCCTTTGAAACGGACATTTAATGTATGAACATCAGTCCGGAATTTAAGTCTATTGTAGAGATAGATTGGCCTTTTATAGTAGATCAGATTATAGTAAAATATAGCTGAGTGAAACTCTACCCTTGAGGACATGTTCAGCCATCGTATCCACCTGAGAGCGTGGGACACATGATCGTAGCGCCGAATCCCGTAAATAAACCTTAAACACGCGTTTTGAACACGCTGTATACGCATTTTGTCGCAATAATCAAGACATGGATAGTATATGGAACTACAAAAGTTAAAATGCGAGAGCACTAGCGCTTCGCTGAGTGTCTTTCTAAGATTTCTGTCCAGACAGTCCCTACTGCCATACAGAATCCTTAAGTTACAATATGCTCTTCTAATTAGATGCGAAACATGCTCTTTTAACCGTAGATTATAATCCAAGTACAGACCAAGATTACGGGCAGAATCAGAAATAGTTAATATATTGTCGGAAGTATTAATTTTAATTTTATCAATAACCG
This sequence comes from Holotrichia oblita, assembly GCA_023690525.1. NCBI lineage: Eukaryota > Metazoa > Arthropoda > Insecta > Coleoptera > Scarabaeidae > Holotrichia > Holotrichia oblita. Next base: position 28,132,385 of record CM043021.1, read on the forward strand.
CTAACCTTTGTTTAGAGCGGCCAAAAACCATAACAGTCGATTTGGCAGGGTTAATTACAAGAGAATGACGCAAAGATTCAGAAACTACGGACGAGAGATCCGCATTAATATTATTTACTGCCTCCTCAACATCACCAGTTGGGAAAGAATAGAACAACTGGGTGTCATCGGCATACATGTGATAATTACAAAACCGAAGACATCGGATAACATTCGAGCTGTAGATAGTGTATAAAAGTGGACCAAGTATACTACCCTGAGGAACCCCAGACTTTATATTGAGCGGCATTGATAAGGATCCTTCATAAGCCACCATTTGAGTGCGATTACTTAAATAAGAGTGGAAAAAGTTAATAGTTTTTTCTGTAAACCCGATATATCGTAAAATGGATAGGAGTATTGTATGATTAAGTGTATCAAAAGCCTTTGAGTAATCTAAAAGAATGAGCACAGTGACTAAATTATTGTCAGTAGCATGAAATATCTCATCAGTAACATGTGCTAGCGCAGTGGCACAACTATAGCCGGTACGAAACCCAGACTGTTGGACCGGTAACACTGGTACCATCTCTAAGTAACGGCGGATTTGTTTATCAGCAATTCTTTCAATTACTTTAGAAAGAAGAGGTAGAATAGAAATGGGTCTTATGTCATTAAGGCTAGTAGGTTTGCTGACCTTTGGAAGGGGAGTAATTATAATATTCTTCCAACTGTCAGGAAATACACCCTCCAGCAAACAAGTATTTATAAGATGTGTGACAACAGGCAACACAAATGGACAACATAAGGTTATCATTTTAAGTGAAATCTTATCAGACCCAAGAGCGGTAGACTTCAATGACCGGAGTATGGACTCAATTTCCACTACAGTAGTTAATTCAAAAGAAAAACAGCTACCTTTCAATATGCTATTATTATATATATCAGCGAGTTCTGTATTAGGATCAGAAGAAGAATTTGAAGTGATAAAATACTCATTCAAAGCATTGACATCAGATATACTATCTGGCAGTACATTATGTTTTTTGCGTACGTAAATATTTAGATCATTAACACCTCTCCACAGATTCCGCATATTACCATCCTCCGAAAGAAACCGCAGATACGCACGTTTTTCACGGCGAATACTGGATGTAGTGTAGTTTCGCAATTGTTTATAGTAATTAAATGCAGTTCGCGAATTTTTTGCTTTGGCTTTTCTATATGCATCATCTCTAAATTTAATCATCAACTTTATGTTATCTGTAAGTCAAGGAGCTTTAGGCCTTTTAAAAAAAATAGTTTTGTATGGAGCATGTGCATCAAATAATTCCGTAATTAAGTTATTGAAATTATTCACTTTCAATCAAGATCAAAATTAGAATAATCTCTAAATGTGCGTAAATGCGGCACGTATGGAGGAATGTCAAAGTGAATCTGAGCGTATATTAAGTAATGATCCGAAAAGCTTAAATCATGTAAAACACCAGAAGATTCAACGTTAGTATTAGTATAAAGCAAAATAAAATCGATAAGTGAAGAGGTTGTTGTTGTTTCCCTTGTGGGGTTATTAATGATTTGTTTAATACCCAAATTATCACACATATTACAAAATCGATCACAAGAACGACTATTAATTTCCAAAAGGTTGATATTAAAATCACCAAGAACAACAACCTCCTGCACATCCAACAGACCCCAGAAAAGCTCCTCAAATTCCTGCATAAATAATGTATGATCAGTATTAGGAGATAAAGATGGTGCCATCGGAGGACCATACCTGTTTAACGCCAAATTTGAGCTGCGCTTTCTTCAATAAAAAGTAATTCCTGGAGGTCAAATCTTCCATAATGCTGATACCAGAACCCTTAAATCTTCTTTTATTACTAAAAACCTCACTTCGTTTATGATACGATGTAAATTTGACAATTATACATCTATTTCGATTGTTATTCGTCTCCTTTAGCGTTTTTGCTCTTCCCACTTTTTCATCCAATTTCTTGCCTAGACGATGACAACGATCAACGTGCCCTTCAACATTTATATGTATGTTTTTAAAAATATCCTTAACTTTCTGATAAACATTTTCGTTGTTTTCTTCTTTTATTCCATATAAACGTATACAATATACTTACTTACTTATACTTGCCAAGAGAGCGATTCCACACTGATAGGTCGAGATGCATTCACACCGAAAACGCCTTCTTTGAGCTGTTCGTATCACAGCAATATCACAAGGCATAGAGCCTGTCAGCTGCCCTGTAGTACGTGGAGGGATGGCCAACTATTCGCGTGAACTTGTCTCCATACCACCTACAACGACATAAACCAGATAAGGTTGAATTCTCCGACAAATAATGGCCCAAACATATTTGATCGAATGAGAATGAATTAGCCAGACAAGCACCCACGTATGGCACTACTTCGAATTACACAAACTACATTTAGAGTAACTCGACCAAATGCAGCACTTCGTCTACACAACTGCAAGCTTTTATTCGTGTGCGAATCGTGATTTGCCAGATAACCAGGTTTGTTCATTATCTCTGATATACTAAACATCAGGTGCATTCAATAAATATTTATTTTTTAGAAGTAGAAGCAGTATAACTATTCTATTTGACTAATGAACTTGAATGTTTTAAAACAAATTGAAGGACTACAGCAAAAGAGACAACTTGTAAAATTGAATTTCAAAATTTTCTGCTAAAGAAGCTGCAAATTCATGTATAAAATATATGCATTATTATTATTATACAACAAATAGGTATGCTGTGTTTGTAATACTTACATGCTCTAATAACAGTAATGTACAATGACAATTGGCGAAACAAATCCTGAAGTCTGCGCACGGATCCCTAGTACGGCCTAAGCTCAGACTTAAATAGGATTTCATGCTGGAGCCACAGCTGACGTTATATTGTTCTCTATATACATTCTAGTTGCACGCATATCATACAAACTTTACAATTAGCCCTTCCGTTTGCTGCTGTAAAATACCCGCAACAGTTTTAACTGTATTATGTGTTATGAAATAGGTCTATTGTATTCCAAAATCGTTCCTATATAATCTTTTCACGCATGCAAAAATTTATGAGCACACTGAGTTAATATATAAATTCGAAAACTAAGAAACATGTTCAACATGTTAAAAATATGTAGGGAATAGAATCTATTCAAATGTATCCTGTATGGTTAAACTTACTGAATGTAGGGTTGATATACCTATAAAGGTATGTTTAAAAACATACATACTACCTGCTCTAGATTGATATACACTTCTATACTTTGCATGTCTAATACTTACTACAGAAGTAATTGTTATTAAAATCACCGACACAATGGAACACCTTTTCTCTGTCTGTATATATCTCTATGTATATTTCGATGCATACCTATAACCTGTCACAAAAAATTATGTCCTTTATCTTCAGAAGACTTCTCTAAGCACTTATATTCTGTCCATATCTCAATATAATGGGTATGTCCGTTCCTTCAGTTTACTCCCCAGTACATCAAAGGCTCAGGGGGAAAGATCAAGGTTTTAACGAGGGTGTTCGGGTGTTTTGAGTCACTTTCTTGCGTCATACTTCATACTCTTGTCTAATTTGGACTAGATTGATCGGTGCATTCATCTGATGGAAAGAGCAATCCTCCGACTTTGTTTGTCACTTGCGCAGTGCCACTGTGGAAATACCTCATGGTGTGTTGTGATCCGTTTTATCTCATGATACAGTTTAGATAGACTGCTATGTCCTAAACACGGTGTAAGCAAAATTTTCCTGTATAATTTGCCAATATCAATAAAAAAACAATTTCTAAAGATGGAAATTTGACCGTTAAAAGTCTATATGTCTACAGAACACAAAATGATAGACAACATGTGTTAGTTTTGTTTTATTTCGAGGATGTTCTTGTCTATAGTAAATCATGCAAGTAGTTGGGCTGAATAACAACTGGGACTCGGACATTTTTCGACAGCTACATGACTTCCCTTGTTTTCATCGTTTATTAAACTGCTGCAATGGTATGGTCGTGAACTTAGCTGACGCTGATGCAGATAGACTCTACATAATATATTGTTGTAGCATATTATAGACGTCTTCGTCCTATTATAAAAGTACGGTATAAAGAAACTAAAGTAATCTAATTCGTACGTTTTAATAAGTGTACGTATTTGTTTGTTGTTTTAGATTTTCTTTTCTGTTTCTTATCGCTTTTTGTAATTAGAGTCACATATGACACTAAGATTAAGTAGAATATCTAAAATGTTAAATCACATTATCTCAGAATTTATTATTTTTGAGGTTTTCAGGGTGGCATACATGTACGAATGCGTATCCTAACGGCTGCGTGGTAGTTGAGTAGGTATATACATACTATATTATGTGGTTGATTTATCTTGGCACTGGAGAATATGAGATAAATAAAAAAAATTGCATGAAGAAACTAATTTAGTGACACTGTACAGTTTTACAACAGCCCTCTCGAGATTGTTTAAAGAGCAACTTGTTTTTCTTTCCAAATTGAATCTTTTTTCTTTCGCATACAGTATTTCTAATTTGAATTTCGACGGAAGCTTTACTGGTAACGGCATAAAACGTGAAGTCTCTAATAATAGGCCATGACAAAAAGTACTTGTAGTATATTCAATTTAATAGATATTATTCGTTCACTAATCCGCACCATTTGTAGATTTAATTGTTACTGTTATCTTTACAAGAAAGAGTTTAAGTTCCTCTCATTTACGAAAAAGCGAGAAGAAATGCAACGTGGGTCATTCTTATATATACGGCAGGGTATCCAGAGAATAAAATTCCTTCGCGACGCCCGTTTTATCATGTTTTACAGCAGTTTCAAGAAGATGGAAATCCTCAAGCAAGGAAGCGATCACGCACAAAAACTGTCAGCAATAGAATAAATAAAATAAATGTATTAGCAGCACATCAAAATACTCACGTGACTAACTGCGAATTAGATTGGGGCATAAGATTTTCACGCACAAGTATCCTTAGAATTTTAAAACAACAAAAATTTCGTTCCTATACTCTTCATCACTATACTAGGAGTTATATGTTATATGATGATGACCTTATTAGTCGCTTAAGTTTTTGTACCCGCGCAAGGAATCAAATCATGATGAACAATGATCTTTTATCAGTTTTATTTTCTGACGAAAGCCAAGTGATAAATCATTGTGGAGCGAATCGACATAATATGCATTACTGATAGCAGAAAATCCACACAAGACTATGGGCTTAGTTATAGTGTAGCATTTTTTGAAAATAAAGTACTCGGGCCTGCTTGTAACTGAAGGCACATTAATAGTACAGAAATACACTGAGTTTTGAAAGATAACTTATCAGCTCTGCTAGAAAATGACTGTCCTGCACATTATTCCCAATTAGTTAGAAGTGTATAGAATTTAGATTTTCAAGAGAGATTGATAAATAGCAGAGGACCAATGCACTAGCCTGTGATATCACTAAATTTGACATCGGTGAATTTGAATCTGTGGGAGAAGGGTTGAAAAATGTATTGGAATGGAAGAAAGGAGGTGAAGTTAAGGATTTAATATTGGCATTTGCAAAATTATGTTTTGATTAACAAAATAAATAGAATGTGCATTTCTCATTACCGCCTACTATTGCAGACTTCATGATTTATGCCATTATGATATGGCAAACCATCAATATAGATAGCAATTTAAATTAAGAATATCACGCTCAATAAAAAATGATTTAGATTAATTACTTTTTTTCTTCACGTTTAATTGGAGTAAAAAAAATAGTGTCGTTAAATTAGTTCCTTTATCTCAAAAGACCTATTTGAAACTTATTTCATATTACGCTCTGTTTTGCAAATATGTATTCCATTCTGCCTAAATAAATGAACCAGCCTGTATGCGTTTACAAGAATACTGAAAGGCACATATATTCTGAAGAATGTGTAATATAATATTGAAGTGTATTTAGTCCAAATATTAATTAAATATTTAGGCCAGAGCAAATCCAGAATGTGAGTAATGAACAAAAACTCTATAGAATTTAGATCCGTTATTTAGTGATTATAGACTAGAATATGCCTCTACTAGCAGAAATAGATACATATTCGACGCAATGTCAGCATAGTAATAAGACCTATTAAATAGTCACGTAATGTATTCAATAATTGAGGGAAATATATAATTTGGAAATTAATTAGAAAACCGAATATATGCGAATGGATAAAATGAAAGAAGTAATCCGGTAAAAACATGAATCACATGGAAATGTCCAACGCTCTTTGGAAAATAATATTTAAACAAATAGCCTGATCTGCCAAACATTATAGATAATGAATTAGCGAATAGCAGAAACCCTAAAAGGCAAGTGTTTACAGGTGCTTATAAGCTTACCTGTAGCAATTAAGGATAATGAAGAAGATGAACAGTTCCTGAAGTAGAAGAGAGTGTTAAGAGACAAACCCTAATACAAGTCACTGCGGTACAAAATACAATGCAATGCCACAAGTTGCTAAATATTGGCAAATAATGCGAATGAAGAAAGATCGCCTAAATAAGAAGATTGTTGTGAGTAATTCTAGAAGATCTGAGAGAAATAGAAACAATAAATTGCGGAACTGTAGCTAGGAATATAGGAAAGAGGAGTTTTGAAAACCGTAGAAGGTAGGATATGGAAATATAAATTCTGTATTATGCTACTCAGTATAAAACATTTCGAGGAAGATATGGACAAAACACAAGTTTCGAATATTTACACTATCCCTAATCCTTCTCTTGTCTGTTAAAAAAAACTATTTTCATCACAAAGGCAATTTCTTATTAAAAAGAGTTCAAAAGTTATTTTTAACGGTTTAAGTTTCATACATATTTCAATCTGCGGTTTAAGATTATAAATATTAAAGGCATGAGTCGTAACAGTTTTGTGTATCGCGGCATGTGTTGTGAAATACGCAAACTCGAGATTATCATACCAGTGGCTAGTTTCCTAGTTTTGCAAAAGCTCACTTCAACGTTTTATTGCAAAAATCGCGTATTTCGTAAATATGCAAACTCGATAGTGTATATATCCTGCATTTTTGAGACACTTCTCTGCATATGGCTGTCTTTCCCAAATGAAAGATACTCATCATATACGACTTTTATAGAATGAGAACTCTTGTTGTATCCACGTAGTTGTCCCGGAATATTATTGCTCAAGTCAGTTCAAATCCTATATATGTTTGATAAGCATCCGAACCAGGTTTCATATGAACCCCCAAAGAAATTCTTCAGAGCATAGACTACACCTGGTAAGAAGATGTATACATTCCTGTTAATCAAAGCGCAAACATTGAGATTTAGGTTGTTCTTACAATGCCATTTAGGGATCTTGTTTAATACATTCAATATTTCTGTTTCAAATTGCGGTGCCTTTTGTTGTGTAATTATTATTGAGATATCATCAGCCGACATATTCAATAGGTGTCGTGTTACTAGTGAGTCAGTAGTGTATAATAAAAAGAGGAATGGCGCCAGGATCCATTCTTGTGGAAGCCCCTGTGTTACTGCAGCTATACCGGATGACATGTTTTTCCATTTAACAATTTATTTACAGCCCCTGTAAATCTCATGCGTTCTCATTTCACTAGTGAAAGTCTATAGTCTATACTATTATAAATGCTTTTGGTAAATTTACAACTACTGCCACTAGACTGTCCTTCTTCGATATTGCCTCATTTAGTTGCTCAGTGCCAAATAGATGGTTCTAATGGTTGACGTATCCTTTAAATATGCATCTTGCGTAGAGCTGCGGATATTGTATAGAACTGCAATCTAAATTAAGTACAAACAAATCTATCGAGTTTCTAGTAGGTATCCTGCCATTAAAATAAATAATTCCGATGCGAAACAGTAATATTGAAAAATAGCGTATAGCTACTAGTATCCATGTACCTCTTAACAAGATATCTGAAACTGTATTGCTAGTATTGAAATAATTACTATGTAATACAGATTCCTTTTGTGAACCCAATAAGATCTGAATATTGTTCTGTATAGAAATCAACTGATTGAATATAAAAGCCGTAATTTTCATTAGCTCCAGTTATTTAGTTACCATCGCAGTTATGTCCCTCTGTGACATATTGCTAACGAAGTATGTTTAGAATTATATACGCATACGTGCCACTGCACCACATTTTGTACTCCAAACACAATGGAGGCGTATACACTGTTTCTGCACGCAGCTTGAGCAATTACTTACAATCAATGAATTCGGAAATTGTTACGTAACGTACTTCTCCTGCTCCCTGCAGCGTATGTAATAACTTCGTATTATGCACTTCTATGTATGTGTATAGTCATCAAGAATAGGACATTATACACAACATCAACACATTTGAGCCAAAGCGGCCTAATATTCAGTTTGGTAAACTGTACTACGGCGGCACTGACTAAACCACTGCACATAGTTTTACTGAATCCATACACTTTATACACGTACTTTCTGGATGTTATATTCTTCAATGAAAAGAAATATTTTTCAGATCTAACGTAGGTATTGTAAATATTATCACTGCTACTTTATCGCTTCCGTCGCTGCGAATGTTATATAAAAATTCTCTGCACCATATTGACAGAGCTTATGGTGTGGTGCTTTAAATGACGTTTATGCAATATCCTATTAAATAGAAAGCGGGACAAGTCTGATAGAATTGCGAGAACGATCTGAGGAAACGTCCGCAATTGCCAAACGTTGGAAACGATAAAGCAACGAAAAAATACACTCCCTATATTCTGTAATTGCGGTTTCGATTTTGACGCTCACGGCTAAATTGCGTGCCCAGAATGTACAAGCCGGGCTTAAGCGACTACACGGGCATGATGAGAACGAAGCGAACAAATTCAATATATTCGTTCGCTCAGGCTAACTCAATAGAGTCTATTGAATGGAGAGGGCGACTTGAGCCTGTTGTATGCGGGAGTAGGTAGCTAAAGTAATTCAATATTTAAATTAGTTGACAAGAGATTACGGAAGATAATAAGTGGAAGGTGGTAACGAAGAACAGCAGAATGTTTTACAGAAATGAAAATTTTTATAGCGAAAAAAGAGAAATTTAATAAAAGAGAACCTGCTTCTCAATATTAAACGTTATATCCAATAAATATTCAATGTTTACATCAATTTTCTGACTCCGCGATAATTTTAAAGATCAAGAAACGTCGTACAATATTTCTAATACTAATTTATTTACTTAATGTGTGTTGTTTCTAAATATGTAATTGGATCATATAAATGTGTATTATTGAAAAACATTTTCAGTCTATCACGGAATTAATTAATTTGTCAACTAAAACTTCAACGTTTCAAATTTATGGAAACGAGCAAAAATGATTCCGGTTTACAAGAAAGGTAGGAGGAAAATGAAACTCAACAGACCAGTGTCAAATACTCTCTAATTTTACCAAAGTTTTTGAACATTTTGTATATTCAGCCATTTTAAGGAACACTTAGCGATGCTTATCACCATGGAGTTATTCCTCGAAGATCAACTGTCACTAATCTAACTATATTACTCAATTTATAGGTAAACAAATTGACCCGCAAAAACAGGTTGACGTAAGTTATACTGATCTATCTAGTACCTTTGATACAATTCATCATGGTGTTCTACTTCACAGACTTAGCAATTCCATCATTTAATTACTTACTACTTGGGTGAGAGAGTAAATTATGTCTATTACAATGGCTTTAATTTTCAGGAATTTATATCGTTTTCAGGTGTTTCCCAAGGTTCAAATCTAGGTCCTTTACTCTTTATATTTTATTGTACGAATCTTACGAATCCGACCCATCGCTAATATAGACATACATAGCATTGAATCTTTGACTATTCGATTTACTCGATCCCTGTGTTCGATTCACTCAGAAATTACTGCAGGGTCGTATTAACTTTTCTAATTTATTAGAACTTTTACATTTTCGTGTTTCTCGATTGTCTGCCCGTTCTTGTGTTACATTTATTTCACCGGTACCTAGAACTAATGTATTATTTTAATGATATTTGTTTGTAGCTAGGATTGCTCATACTTTTATATTTTGATTGGCTTTGTACTTTTGTTAAATTATCTTTGTATTATTAATGTGTAATACATGTATAATTGTATTGTTAAGGAAATACACAGTTTTTTCCTGTTTAATTTAAATTTTGAATACGCATATCTATTTGACTTTTGGAGAATAATATAAGATTAGCCATGTTCGACGACTTTCTGCAGCAGACAGGGGGTACCAGTTTTGGATATAAGATACTGTGTTTCCGCGGCATGAATCAGTTTCTTCTATGAGCTCCTTCCGAATTTCTACCCTCCTAGTACTGTGTCGGACGATCTACGTTGTTTCCCTTGTGAAAGCCGGGCGATACATATTGTCGATTTACAGAGACGATATTATGACTTGTCGATCAATGTTGACAGATAGGCTTTCCTAGTGCGTGCCACGGATGTCGAACGAGATTCGTTGCCACCGTTGTTGCCTCATCTCAACACCTATCTAACCATACATGTAGGAGATCTTGTAGTTGGTTATATAGACATACAACTCAAGTTACTTCCATGATGTCATACTATACTCACTCCATTTGACATATGCTAAAGATCAATGTACATAATCGCCTTAAGCAAATGCTCATGTGCATACGTAGCAACTTATGTTTTAACGGTTACTTAGTTTTAACTGTGTATTCCGTATTTGCAACCTAAAATATTCATACAAACATGCTGCAGTGATAAAGGAAAACCTAATTCAAGCAAATGAATTTGAATATTCATGCTTGTTATTAAATTGTATTTACGTTTAAACTAATTTATTTAACGTACATATACATATTTTTAATTATGTCTTAGTAAACATGTCTATTATTGTCTGATGATGTAAAATCTCATGGTATATTCCGTTAGCAGCTTGTCTATGTTATGTACATTATTCATTGATATCCGAACGTTACATTATTTTGATATTATTGTTTTCCTGGAAACATATTTCATTTATGTGAGTTAATAAACACTGTAAATATTAAAGTACATGGGGTTACTTCTCTGGCTGTTAGCTGTCTGGAAATGGAAATATATTTGTTTATAAGGTAAGTTTTTGTTAAAAAGGCAGTTGGCTCTAAACGCCCTCTGATATTTTCTTCAAGAAGCTGCCGATTGCGGATAGCAGATTCCTCGACAGTAGTCCCGCGAAATAAAAATTACCGAATACAACAGGATATCGCATTACAATATAACGAAAAAAGTTATATTGGAAAAATTAACTGATGCGTGAGATACTTGTTGAAACTCCATATTAAAGACGTAATAAAAAGATAAGGTTTCAAAATTTATTAGTAGTCACTACAATATTGTTTCGCCACACAGTGGCTTCATCAGATGGATGAATAATACTAAGACTAAGTATTTGGTACCTACTTAAATATGTACAACTATATGTTTAAAGATAAGAGTGGGGAACAGGTAACGTCTTTTTGGTCATTAAGGATTAAATTAAATTTATTATATCTATGTATTTCCATTGATTCTAGAAGGTCTAGTTTTCTACTTTTGGTTTGAATATGTAAAACTTCAAAGTTATTATTGAATGTATGATTTTCCAATAAACAATTGTTTATTAGAAAATCATACATTCAATGATTTATCATTGAATAAAATGAATCTAAAAATATCGAAATTTGTTTTTAATTAAATTAGAATAACCTTTTCATTTTGCAAACTATCTCAAACTGTACGTTTGTTTGCACTGAAAAGTTTGAAGAAGATCTTATTTTTAAGGCTTCCCTAACAAGCATTAATAAAACAGACTGAGACTTGGTAATAATTTTCAAAAATCTCTCATATGCATAATACAGTCACCCCCTACGTACATAAATACGGTGGGAGCGTGGCATCTAGAAGATGGTTCCGGATATACACGCGGAAAGGAAGAAGCTACACACAACGAAGCCGAAATAAAATAAACTTGCCTACCCCCAACAACTAGCGGCAGCTCTAGTGCTCCATACCGCTTAAAATATATGTATTCAGCTTCTTTTTCCCATTTTGGTTGGCGCGTTCCACTTTCACGCACTAAATTACAACACTTTAAAACGTCTTTAAACCGTTTTAAATTCAGCACAACACGTTTTTACGACGCGTCTATCTGCTTATCGGTCTTATTACACCTTCTGACGCGCGGCTGCGATGGATATTAAAAACGAGAAAAAGAGCATTTTTACCGCCGCTACTTACAAGCGGATGCAATCCTGGCGTCTAGGGTTGTTTAAATGAAAAATTGGCTCATCTATAGCGAACAGGAGGATCAAATTTTAACCCGTCGAAGTGTTCCGCGAATAAAAAACGAAATCCCATCGTTTATCGTTCGATAATATATCAAAAAGTTATTTGCAGTTACGTAGGACGGTATGAGAGGTAGTGTAACGCCATCTGGTGATCGGTTTTTGCGGCGGGGATACTGACCTCTCCTCTTGAATAAAAATGTGGCGAAATTTGAAAGACGAGAGGCATAATTTTTTATTATTTACTATTTTAATATTCATGCCCTCAGATCTACAAATTGACTACATATTATGTAAATTGCAACTCGTGTATAAGGTTTAACAAATAAAAAGGTAGTAGAGTTGCTGTGTATGGTTTTTAAACTTTTAGAGGTTTCTAACAATTACAAATTAGTCATTAGTATTGAATTTTACTACTTAATTTAGATCCTAACAACGCACGGGTCAAAATATTGGCTCTAAACTACGGCATATAGAGGCCGAGCTTTGTCTTGTTTCCAAGTGAACGGTTTCGATATGTTTGTATTCCATTTACAATTTTATGATAGCAATTTTTAATTCTGCGAAATGCACCTTCCGCAAATCAAATGGCAAAATGTTGACAACCATATTAACAGTTGGATAGATTTTTCATTTTTGATTTGATATAGACAAACTTTGTATGAATTGTGTTGCCATTGATTAAACTAATACCAGAACGTAAACAAATACGACACTTGTTTTTTGTTGATTCTGATTATCGAAACAATTAATATTTGATGAAACACAGGTGTATATAATCATTGAAGGCATTTGTTTCCACATTCAATGAATTTTTAAATGCATGCAAACCAATAGTAACAATATTTTCTTTTTATACTTTTCATATTATGTGACAACATAATGTTCACACTGTTTGAATGCATTGTTATATATTATTAATACTTCATCGTTCCAATAGAAGTGCAAATCTTTCCCTTTGAATGATTTATATGATAGTTGATGCTAGCAAGTCCTATAGCACTACAGCGGAAACATATTCAATAATTTCTAGGTTTAGTTAGCTAATCATATCGGAATAACGGTTAGGTAGCTGGACATCTACTGGAAAGTGTTGTTGCTTGCCGTCACATCAATCTTTGAAGTTCTTTGAAAACTTTTTTTCATTTTTCACTTACTTCATAATTATTTTCAGCATCGATAAATGAATTTGCATCGTGTTATTTCAAGAAAGTCGACTAACGAAATCGCTGAAAAATATCCTATAGCTTTCGTTGTATTTGATATTGAATGACCCGCGGTGTGAACTTTTTTCTTTATTCAATTCCATAGTTTCTTGCGCAGATGATAAACCTTCGTAGTTTCACTAAATTACTGCTTAGTTTTTGTAAGGGGTATAATAGATTTTCATGATAATCTTCTTTTGTCAATCTTAAATTTCAACAAACTCGGATAAAACGTGCCACTTTTATATTTTGGGTAATATTTATGAATGCATGATTCAGTATCCAAAATAGTAACTTGCTGTTTGATAACTTCTAATTGAAACTTGTCTTGAACATGCCTGTTTTCCTATGCATAGATTTTGCAAGTTTGTCGCCTTCCACCTTCTCCTCCATAATATCTTTAGTAAAAAGGTGCATTATACAGTTACGGCGAGTTTTACTACTGTACTATTACTATTGTACATACGTCTATCTCAAATACCTACATATTAATGAAAAAATATAAAATTTTCAATACTACAAGCGTTTGAAAAATCATTAGTTCATCTTGACGAGAAGAAATAGTTACTGTAAATGGCAACTGTGATATGACTTCACAGTTTATTTGTGAAACTAAGCCATAATATTTGGCGGATGTGTACGTTAATCATATGTATATATATCTTACGACTTTAGAGCTTACTTCTTTTCCCCTGGTAGTGTTGAAGATCACTAGTAAAGCGAAGCAATTCTATTTATATTTCTAGAAACAAACATAATAAAAAGAAAACGAAGTCAATTTTCATTTAATAAAACTAGAACCTGAATCAAATTGTTATAAATCGTAATCTCTTTTTATAACTAATCCTTTATCACTGCTGTAGTTTATTTTTAGAGTGCTTAAAAAGAAGGCAGCTTCCGTGGTTATTTTTCGTAAAGCGATGTAGTGGTGGTTGGAAATCCGATTCTTTAAATACTAGGTAGTTTGATCAATGTATTACTTAATCTATGCATATCACATTCTCAACTATTCGAGATTTTTGTTTTCATATAGGTAATAAATCTTTGTTATTTAGGTATGATTTCTACGTCAGTGTCTGATTTTTAAAATTGTATCTTATTTTTTCACTACATTATTTACTAGATGTATGTACATAGTTTCGCATAACATCATATTGTTGATGGACTTTATTTTACCGAGAAAGGTGTATAACGAAGAGACATATATGAGTTCCAGATTTATACATTATAACATTCTTTATAGGAACAGTGCTTAATTTACTAGGTGCAAAGTTTTCCGTGGCTTTGCTGCAACACTTCCTCTCTATGAACAATGTTGCACAGCTAACTGTATCTCAACAACGAAATGTTGATCGTGGAAAATATCGATCTTTCAAGAACGCTACTATAGTGGTTCATGGTCCGTATTTAATGCTGCCAGTCACACTAGCAGGCACTCTTGCCACCGCACCAGCGACTTGTCCATTCCATGTATCTTTACACCTTCCATTTTAGTTAAAATTATAAACGTAAAAATTATAAACATTGCAAATTTAATTCTTAATACTGAGGTTAAATAACTGATTTTATATTAGTATCAACTGCGATACTACCGATATCACGGAGGTACACACTATATAATGTATTACACTGGGTAGTACTGTTATATTATAATATGCGCTTCTAATTATAAGGCGGCTAAAACTCTGGAAACGAATCGTCTAGTGGCACGATCGTTTCGTGAATATGCCGCGGAAGCAAACTTAATGGTTCGATTCGATACTTAGACGCTATATATGTATATAAAAAAATATTGCTTATTTAATTGGTGGTGAAAAATTACATGTACACGCCAAAAAATACTTCGGTGTTAAAATCAGTAATTTCTGTCTGAACGAGGTAGCACAAAATTCTTCACCTCATGTAGAAATCTTAGGACACTGAAATGTGACTGGACAGAGTGCTATAATATTCTGTCAAAATAGTATCATTTTATAATTAGGCACTGAGATGTTTCATGGAAAACTAAGAGTCTGCACAGTGTGACAGTATTCGAATATATCTGCAATATTAAAACTGTACGTTTAATATGTAATAAATTTACAAAGCTTATATATAGTTTTAGACAAAACGATAGATTGGCTAGAAGTTGTCGTGCAAACTCAAGCGTTTTACATCATAACTCTCCAACATGAGCTAACAACAGCGCCTTGTTATAAGTTTTGACAAAGGTATATTTACTTTTCTGCCAGTTAAAATATTGTATAGTTAGAACTTTAACAAGTTAGTTTTTGTTCTCAATACTACGCTCGTTCCAAAGTAGTATCGTTTGCATGTGTATAACATAGCCTTAATAAAGAGGTACTTTATGAACATCAGATATAGTCATAACTAATTAATTAATTAGTAAATGGTATTGGAAACGCGCTATCAATGAATAATTCTGAAGTCGTATATCTCTAAACCGTACATGTATATTTTACTGGGTGAAGTTTTTGTGCCTTTAGAGATTAATAACAGAAAATAATTGTGTATCAAAGTAAGTGCTCGGTAATAAATTTCTAGTAAGTGACAGGTTGGTATTTAGCTCGTATTGCTTCTAATAGCAATCCCCAGTTTATATCCGTAATTACTGTCTGGGGAGAAATTATGCAATGATATCGACACTATCTACTTCCATTAAACCGCCTAATATAATTGTACTATTTACACCGTTTAATGGGTGCGTCTTTGAGTTTTGATCGACTGTAAATAAATGTACGGGTCAGCATAATATTAAACGACCTTTTTAATTCTTTGACCTATAGTTTAGAGTTTAAGTTAATATATAAGCGTGACCAAACAATTTGTATCTTATGAATTAATAATGCTATTTTGCAATAATTGTAGAAGCCGGTGTCGACTTTTACGGGCTTGCAAAATCATCGAAATACAGATATGAACTTTAAGCCCGGTTCATGAACGAAAAAATTATTTTACACGAATTTGACGGGAAAACGACACGCTCGATCGGCGACTAACTAGGACCTTGTGCGCAGTATAACTTATAGTGTCCATATTGTGTGTCGGCCTGTCGGTAATAGTCGTTCAGCAAAACGTCAAAACCTGTTGATATTAATTGCAGATTGACAAAAAATTAAAGAAGTTAACGAGGAATTCACATAGAACCGCTAGGTGGTTCTGTGGATCCAAGAGTCGTAATCATAATAAAATTAAAGAATAACTTTTACGTAAATATATATTTTAAATCAACAAAATTCTGAGGTACCGTCTCAGAATAAGAATAATGTATAAAACGACGAATACAAATCATTCTAACAACAACCAGTAGCAAACCAATCGAAAAACATAACAAAATATACACTTGTAAAGTTTAACGCGAGGAAATATTATGTATATATATAGAAACCTGCATGGTGTCTATAATTAAGCTTCTCTAAGTAGTTTCATGCAATGGAATTGCATACTTATCGGTATTCGTTTAAATTAGGGACAATATCTCTAATATATTTGCTTCATATTCACATAAACGCTAAAGAAAAGTTTTATCGCTACAAAATAGGAATTCTACCCGAATAGTGAGGAAAAAATGTTATTTGCTGGTTACTTACGCTTAGATAAACGTTCAGATCGTTTTTATACGATAAAAAATAATGAAGGGAAAGGAAACGGTTTGATTCTGTATGGTAACTGACGTGTGGTGATGTCACGGCTGGCATGTATGTTCTATATGGAGCTGTGTTTAAAGACATTTTCCAAACCAACTCAGCAAGTTATGTACTTACTAATTGCGAAATGAGCCCTACATGTCTTTGCTTAAGTACGTTTTTCCGATTGATGGTGACGGGGAAAGACTTACACGCGGTGTTTATAGACTCTTTTATAATTGTCTGCCTTGACTGAGATAGAGTTTCAAAGAATACAGCACATAATACCATACATATTGGTTCTGCCATATGAACCGAAACCACTTGAAACTGGTTTAGTGAAGTTTCTAGTGAGATATCCTTCTTATATCTTATATCTTAGACCTGCAGATCTACAGTTGCACGAAATTTGCAGCTTCAAACGTCTTTAGAATAAATTACAACCTAGGTTGTGGTGTGTGTGTGTGGTGTTGATAAATTAAAATCTCGGCTCTTTATAATTTTCAGGGACATCCGTGTTAACGTCTAAAGGTAGCGTGATCAATATTTTTATGTTGCCACAATATATGTAATTGTCCTCCCCTTGAAGTGAGATGCGGATCCATCTAATGTTTGTCGTCTATGTGGCCATTATACGAAAGTGTCGTCTGCACAATACTATTTTAAATGGGAACAGGTACCTACTAGTTTTCATTATTCCTTACTACTTATTCGCTATATTTTAGGTACAATAAACAGTCTAATAGTCGACAGTTTGGTTTTCGCCCTAATTGTGAGTCGAAAAATGATTTGCAATGTGATAAGCATTTCTATCAGGTCTCTTGTGTACTCTTATAACAAAGGTAGTCACATCACAAATCAAATTTTTAGCAATTTAAGAAAAAATTGGAATACTAAACACGACGACGATGCAATTTTAAATAGCAAACAAGATTCATTTATATAAACCTGTATTACCTTAAAAGAAATGTAGTCCACAATACAATGATCCTTCTGAAAACAGAAACACAATGCTTGACAAGGAAAAGTCCTCCGCAGATCTCGCTTAAAGAAACACATATGTATGTCAGAATGGGTTAGTAAGTTAACGTTTTATACGAACTTACGTTGTTAGTATTCTAAAAGTTAGAAATATAACGATATAAATTAAGATAGCAAGGCATATATATAACAGAGTTATATAGTAGGAAAAGAATTCGATACTACACCGTATTATTCCAAATTATGGTCACATAAAACTACCAACCAGAAACTATTCATACGCTATCAAGTCATAAAGGACTTCCGGTCAAATTTCTGGCAATTCGCCGCCCTCACACAATACCTATATACGATGAAAGTCAGCTGTACGTATGTGTAGCTATAGAAGTGAAAGCAAGTAGTCATGCAACCTTGAGGAATTCGAAATGATTTAGCGAAGGTTGCGTGGCAGGTTGAAAATCATAGAAATTATAGCTAGGAAATAGAGTACTTATAGTTTCTTATACGTGCAGCAAAGGGTATTATAATCATACAAAGTTTTTAATACCATGAATATGTTTAACGTTCACGCATTTCCCTAATTGGCTATAAGCTGTATAAATTGTAATCATTCACGTGAGTGTGATAGTGCTATAAGGTTTATAAGGTTTGTGCCATAGAATATATTATATAGGAATATATATTGTATTTTGTACGCATTAAAATTTACTTTAATTTGGAGAATTTTTAATAACGTTTTTCAGGAATTAGAGAACGGATAGATATCCGTTCTAGTAGAAATTATCTTTTATCAATAATTTTTGTAACTTTTAAGAAATCTTCTATCGAAATTTCAGAAGAAAATTACCACTGTTATATATGGTCGGGTCGGCGTTCATTCGGGTCGGCGTTCACTCGGGTCGGCGTTCACTCGGGTCGGCGTTCACCCTATAGCGTCGACCCTTAAAACTCTGCGGCTGCACTACCCCATCCCTGGTTTCATAGTTCCAGGGTAACGGGCGTGGCGGGAGTAGACTTCGTATATAGGGGAGGATTCTTGGGCGTAAGCATGGGCATACGCTCCGGCAGTCCGGCCGCTAACCGTCGGAATATACGGTGGGTAAGTGAGGCACCCTACGGCGCTTACCTAGAGAACTCTGCAGCTGCACTACCCCATCCTTGGTGGCCACACTCAGGGAAACGGGCGTGGCGAGAGAATTTGGCGAAGATAGTAGGGGAGGATAAAAGTCGGTTCGCCGAGGAGTAGTCCGACCGCTGGTTGTCTGGTTGGGAAACCTTCGGTTTCATCCTAAAACAACTCGGTGACTCTGGGACCCTACGGTTTCACTGTAGCTGCCGCGGATACTTGATCGCCGGAGGGGCGAAAGGGTTGGCGCGGTTGGCATTTTGGGGTAGGGCTTTTGCCCGGCCGTCCCCGTAGTTCAGGCTTAATTCACGGGCGGGCTGGTTGTACCTCACGGCCAGATTCCGTTTCCCACGCTTGGCCGATAGTAGCCATCCGCAAGGAGGCCTAGGCCCCGTGGGGTTAGATGTGAGGTAGGAGTTCGCTAAAGCGTCTCCAACGGTGACCCGTCCAACGTTGACAAGAAAACTTGTCTAACATGGGTAGCACGGGGGAGAGGAGCCCACCGGTTCGCCGGGTCTCTCCGAGAGGTGTCGGTCTCGTGCGGGCAACTGGTTTCGTGCCTCTTTGTCCTGAGGAGTGTGTGCATTTCCCTGTTTAGCCGCATACCTAACGGTCGGTCGGCAGCTGGTGCTCCTTTGGGGTCCAGCAACCACTTTCGTGTCATATATGGAGAGAACTTCGCGCCACTCCCTAATTACCCTGCAACCTTAACCTATTGAATATCGCTTGTTAAGTAATACTAGCATTAGTATCAAAATAGTACTTACTGAAATAAAGATATGTGTAGCTTTAACTAAGATACAGTGCTGATGTAGCAATGGTTGTCCTAAGAGGCGAATTGTTTACTTGAAGCCTTGGAATTATTAAAACGAAATACTCTACCTCATTTCTTCATAATTGACCATCATACACATATTTTACAAATACTAACGGATACTAATTTAGTAATTTTAAATTTCGTTTATATACCTTAATAGAATGTAGTGGTGAAAATGCCACCGAGGACGACACATTTATCGTGAATTTTAAGATATTCAATTAAAGAATCGTCTTCAATGATAGCTCCTTCCTTATCCGCAAGTATTATCACTGGACTGATTGTTGTCTAACTGAAATATAAAAATTCTTTACATCTAAGGGCCCGTTCACACAGAGGTTCCGTTTTAGAGGTCCGTTTGATTGGATACGTTTTTTTTTTCAGTGATGGTATATGTAGGTACTTGTATGAACCGAGTTCACATACAGGACAATATGCCGGATCCAGTAAAAAATACTGATCCGACAAAATGTGTTATTCCGTTTTGTCAACAAAAATTGGATGCAGGAACAGTAAAAAACGACGGATCCGTACCTAAAGATATATGGAGATGTATGACTGCCTTCACACATGATACGATCGTACCGATCGTACCGGTACGGATGTTGGTGGTATACTGGAGCAGAACCGACAGAATTTGCTGTGTGAACATTACTGACAGAGGCGACGGTCATGCAAATACGGAACCTCTGCGTGAACGGGCCCTAAAGGGAAATGTTAGGTAATATAGATCTGCTTTAACAATCGATGGACTTGAGTATGTATAGGATCTAAAATACTGCATCCAATGGAAAAAAAAATGTGTTAAATTTTCGAGAAAACATTTACGTCCATAATTTGGGCTTAGCTGAAATATTATGTGGCCTATATCAGATATATCGAGTGATATTTATTTACATTACTTTTTCAAGTTTCAGAAATTTGTCGAAATTTTTAAATAGCGTATTAGATTATTAAATATTTTCCGTTTTCGTAAAATATAACATTTTCTGTTTTCAAATTGTTATAACAATTTTTACATTTTGAAAACTCAAATTGCTTTGTGCGAAAATTTTTAAGATTTAAGTACAGTTCAAAAAGTAAAAGATATTGTTATATCAATCTGTGACGAATGTACAAGTTTTCAGCATATAATTTTTTATTTCGTCTTTTATGTGAGTTAGTAATTTATTGAAAACTGAAGTTTGTGAAACTCAACGTTGATTTGATGATTAGTTATGATGGTGAAATTATTACGCCGTAAAAAAGTGTAATTTTACTAAATTTCCAAAAAATTGTATATACTTAGAACTGACAATCAGTATATTTAATAGCGGCTATTATTTCAGACCATTATTATCCCAAACGCTTGTGGTGAAAAGAGAAGACGTTCTTGTCAATTTTTTCTCGATCATTAGCATATACCTATTTATAGAAATACAAGAATAAGTAGAATAAGTAATGTAGTCTCTCCGACAAAACTGAACAAGTACGATTACATCACCGCGCCTATTATATTTATGTCTGTCATATAAAATGGTGGCAGAAATTTATTTGATTTAATTGATTGATTCAATACTGTCGTTTGTGCTTCAAGGATAGACGTATGGTTAAGTTGATATACAAATTACACATGATGTAATGAAATTATGAACGGCATAATCAAGAAAACAAAGTTTGGTCCATAAACTTAACACTGTCGTCTCTACCGGATTTCCAAAACAATAACACTAGCAACGAATTTATCGCGATTTCGATTTAAATAAATGATCTATACCGAAACAATTAAATTTAACTCATAACATGACCTACAAACACTTATTACATATGTGCAATCAAGGCGTTTCAGAATAGCTTTATGTGCAAAATGCAAAACCAAAATGGAAGAAAACACTAACCTGTTTTAAGCGCGTCCATACGTAATGTCCATGCGTAGGAACACAATTACAATTCCTCTTCTGACATATCTAAAACTATTAGATTAACTAACTTATAAACCTGCATACATAATTATTTCTTACCAAATTTTACTTACAAAATACACGACCACTATAAAGCAGAATAAACACCCAGCTGAACTGAAAAATCTGTACACAAGCTATAACCGCACGAGCTAAAGAAAATGCTGATCTAGATCTTTCGAATCGATCTTCTCGTATACAAGGGTGGTATTGAAATGCATTATTGTTACGGTACAAGATATAGATCAATTTTACATCCATAACCCTCGTGTGTTTAATGAAACTGATAAATTTATATATATTTCATTTAAACAACAAATACTTCAAAACAAGATTACTTTCTTGAATTTAGCGTATTTGCAAGAATATAAATATCTTAGTAGAAATAAAGCAATTCTCTTCGTTTACACTAAAATTCTTTTCCGGAAATAAAGAATTACTTGGAATAAGCGTATATGTTCAAGAAATTAAATATTCTTAATTGAAGAAACCCTTTTTCTGTGTGTATATCCGTTAGTTGTACCGTTTAAATTAATTAGACTTTGGGTTATTAGTATACATTTCTCGCGAAAATGGTTTATAAACGAGGGGATTCAACAAGAAACAACACAAAGATAATTGATGTATCAATAAGAGGGTACAGAAAGCTATAGGAGATATAGATACATAAGAAAGTGAAGACTGACAACGACAGAAAAGCCCAAGGGCAACTTCAGAGGATCACTGTATAGTATATTGATATGAGAATAATCTGAATGATTAAGAGTACTCGCAGTATTCTCATGATTATTTCAAACGCAGTCGAAGTAGTGTAATGGAATGTATTAAATGGTATTTGTTATAAAATAAGCAGCGAGCGACGTAATTTACTGGCGTCCTTATCTTAATTATCTGCTGCATAAATCAGACAGTGAGGCGAAATGTGGCTTCGAATCGAAATGTGCACTTAGCGAGTACATTTTCACGTCCAATACGTATTTCTATAAGCTTAAATTATTTAATCACGGCCACCTCTTAACGCCAAGAAAATGTACAACAACGCTTTCCACTCAGCTAATGTAGTGCAACATCCTCTTATCTAATGAAGTACGTATATTTTTGAATGAAAAGTTGAAACACGTTTCAAACAGCTTTGGTTGGTTTTAACTGGTTTAAATATTATACCGTGATGTATGATGTACTCCTGAACGAACACATAATGCGTACGAAATAAATACGTCCGTGTATATATACGCATTTGTAACAGCGCGGTGCAAACGTATTTTTGTACATTTATGTCGGAATGGCAGAGAGAATATGGAGCAGTTGGAAGTAGGTACATAATTGATGAAAATTGTACTCTGTTTCGTATTTCAATAATTTAGAGTAGAGTAGAATAAATGTTTCATTTTTTTATTTGAGGAAGTAGGAGAGGAACATGCGAGATACGTTTTCGTTCTGTGCTCAATTTGCTAATAAAAGGATTTTCTACATTTTGTGTAATTTCCGGAATATAGCCGGAAATTAAAGGAACCGGAATTTCCTTCGGTATCCTAAATTAGAAACTTAGTATTTGTAACACTGAGAGACGCGTGCTTCGAAATAAATCTAATTCTAAGTGAAGCATAAGCAAATATAATTATTTTTTTCTGAAAGCTTGATTCTATTTGGTTACTTGGATATGTTGGGAGCTTTTTTGAGGAAGTAATGAGCTTTTATAATTATATGCTATTTACCGAAATTTATACTTCTTGCCCTACTTTCGGCTCTTGAGGCGATTTATAAAATAGACCGGTGAACCGTGAACGTTATATGTTTAGCAGATTACTATCCTTCGGGACATTTCTCTATCGCATACAGCCGCTTATAGGTTTTGAGGAAAATGTTTTACTAAACGAATTGTTCTGTGAGTCCTTGCATTGTTAAACTTCACGTTCACATTTCATCATTTGAAACGCAATATTAGAATTTATGCCTCTATACCTATCCATTTTGTCATAGACATAGCGCAATGTTTATCTACGAGTTTTGTATTGAACCGAGCGAACATATTGTCGTCAAACTTTGACATGTCGTTAATATTCTTCCACTTCATCGTAAATTACTGCAGACAATAGTAATTCAAACTTATACTTTTAGAAAAAAAATAGCATTAATGTTTACTTATTATCAAATTAAAACAGAAATGTTATATTCCTTTCACCTGCTTGATCGAGAATTTATTTGATTCTTCTCCTCCGTACTTTCATAGCGGCTACGTAACGTACTTATCCTACCAAATATTTGCAAAACACTAAGTTATGCTACCGAATCTGTAGTTTCAGAAGTGATGTTGCTGTACTTATTATAAAACCACAAAACGCATATTTGCATTTTCTTAGTAAGTAAGATTGAAACAATTGTTGATTTTGATTTTTTAGGAATGAATTTTGAGAGTGTTTTATACATTACATGGTATTTTTGTACGGAACCTTAAGCTGCCGAAAACTCCGGAATAATATTCATAACTCATTAGAGCGAAGCTTAACCTATCTTTTTATGATGTACTTTCACCTTACTTTTTTCTAAAATAGCGCCCTATGTTGTGTAGGGCCTTTTTCTAGAACTCGCCAAAAACTAAAATAGACCGTTTAAAAGAATGTAATTTTATATGTCGGATACAAATTTCATTTGTTTAATTAAATTAATGTTTTAATTAAATTATTTTATTTACCTGACACCGGTGTTAAATAGTAAACTACTTAATAGCCCCCATGACTCTCACAATCAGTTTCGAGCTACTAATAGTAACATCATGATTCGTATTAAAACTGACCGTCATTAATTTGTTGACATACATCAAGGTGACGGTAGAAACTTTGCACCTATCTGCTTATAACTTCAGGCTACAATCTTCTCACTACTAATCTGATATGGATCCTTAGAATCTTTACACTATTCAAGGGGTTAACGTTTTCTTTTAAATAACCCAAAATAACGTTGTCACCAGGCGTGATATCAACGGATCTTGAGGGCTATTCGAACGATCGAAGGAGTATCATAAAATACAATAATGTTGACAAATCGTATCTATTTCTGGCAGATCCGCGAAGTTGGCACCACAAAGTGGTCAAAAGTCGACAAAAATGCTAGAAAGGATTGACCATTTCTTGACCACTATTGACCTACACGCTTGGAATGAATACAGTTAAAGTAAATTTACCAAAGTTGTTCGTAATTTTGGATCTCGAGGATGACGTCTGGAAATCTATAGCGCCTGTTGAAAAGGAGTATTTAGGAGAAAAGGAATTAAGATCGTATGAGCAACTTCAGAAATCATGGACCGACATAATAGGTAAACGATGTCACCAAATAACCAAAATACCATGCGCTTTTGTATTATTAAAGGTGCCAAAATAAATAGCAGTAAGGACAAAGTATGGTTAAAAATATCTGTAGCATGTAAGGAGTGCAAAGCTCCTTTCGAAGGTCATTGTTTGGATAGACCTGAGTCTGGTAATGGGATTAATATTGCAGTAACATTGTTAGATACTCGAGATGTTCTTCACACCTAAAAACGTGCGTTGAAGGGAGTTACACGACACATAGTTTGCATAGAATTGTTGAATAAAACAGCATCGATTTGTACAAAAGAAGTTTCCAAAGACATGGAGTTTGGAGATATGGAGCCAGCACATATGCCAAGTTCCACAGTTTTAAGAAAAGTTAGAGAAGAAGCTCTTAATCGAGATCTGGTTATTAAGAAATAGACCTACGATGGCGAGTTTGCAGGATACATAAAAGACACCGGACTGGATGAATTTTATTGTATTTATTGTTCACCAATGCAAATGGAAATTTTCAGAAATCGTATACGTAAAATTAAAAGAGTTTCAATTGACGCAACAGGAGCCAAATGGTGAAACACAATACATTTTTTATATCAAATGGTGATAAAAGGTGAAAACCAAATTATTCCCGTGTATCAAATGCTATCAGCAAAGCATAATATGATTGCCATTAACTATTGGCTAAGTACGATTGTGTCACTCGCGGAGCATATTCCTGGAGAAGTAGTAACGGATTTTTCTCTCACCCATCTGAATGGAATAATCGTAAGCTTTAATGATTGTAGTTTACAAAGTTATGTTTCATTATGTTTTATTTGGTTATTGGGTGAAAATTTACAAAAACCACTTAGATGTTTCGTGCGACTTGATATTGCATATTTGATTAGAATGTTGTGCAGGAAGAAAGTCTTTTATGGAAAACCTCAGAGAGTAAAAATGTTTATGTCAGATGCATCAGTGTCTTAACTACCTGTAAAACAATGGTAAAATTTCAAACAATTTTACTATCAATTCTTGTTGTGGCCTTGAGCGAATGTAATGGTCAAGATGAAATGGGACATGATATTCCGAGTCAAACAAGAGAATCTTTTCTTCTTGGCCGTATTAAGACTTTTTTGAAGATAAATTCAATGAACCTGATAATTGACTGACAGATTTCATTGAAAACATTAAACTTAGTGCCGGAGATGAAGCAAAAAAGCGCTCAACATTTGAAAGACCAAGTCCTAACTATCTTTCCGGAATTGCAAATTATTTATTAAAGTTATCTAAATATTTTCCATTATGGACTAATATTATGAAACATAATTTCCAGTCTCATACGACGTTGGAACATAGACAATTATTGAGGGTTATTTTAAAAATTTAAAAAACTCATATATGGCAAAATATCACGGACCGCTTCGACTTGAAAGATTCTTTGTGGTGCACATCCGCTTAATTGAAGTGACATGTAAATTTGAACGCGTAGTAACAAAAAGAAAGAATTCTTCTGATCTAGTAAGTAATGAGTTAAAGAAAATAAGGTCCCTAGAAACCAAAATCGTGAACGCCAGCAATAATTCCAGAAATGCTAACGAGGTTACTAAAAAAATCCCCAGAAACAAGATTTTCAAATTCTTGAGGAGTCTTATACAGGCAGGGATAACGAATATCTACTTGAAGACAATAGACAGTAAGTCTTGTTATTTTCAGCGTTTGATCACCTTTCAAAATTTGTGAAAAATGCGATAAACTTGGAAACTGTTATATGTAACTTGAAGATCGGATAAAATTTCACCGGAGGGTGGGCAAACGATAATTTTCAGTTTTCTGTGGTCTAGAGGCACGAGACAATAAGTCCTATCATTTTCAGCGTTCGATTGCCTCTCAAAATTTGTGAAAAATGGAATGAACTTGTTTTTTCATTTTTTTCTACTATTGTTACGTTTTCAAAAAAATTACTTGGTGGTCAATCATGGTCAAACGTTGGTCAATCCTATCCTACAATAAAATTTTTGTTTGTAGTAAAAAAAAAATCGAAAAGGCTTTTTTTCGAAAATTTTGAAAATGTGAAAGGTTGTCAAACGATGATCAATCGTATCCGATTAACAAAATGTCTATATTGGCTAATTTTAGCATTTTCACCATTAGACCTCAAAATATGGGTATAGCGGCTGTAGCCTAAACAAAAGGTGGTCAATCGAAATCGCTGATGGTCAATAGTGATCAATAAATGGTCAATCCTTTCTAGCATTTTTCTCGATTTTTGACCACTTTGTGGTGCCAACTTCGCGGACCTCAAATTTACGGCTGCATTGAGAAGGCCATCAAGTCTCTATTCTTTCTCTAAATGTTTACTTTATAAAAATTTATTTGAATCAGCTAATTTTTACTGCCAAAATATATTTAGTTATGTTAATGGCTCTATCTTCTTCTTGTTAAAAAAAATCCTGGGTTATGTTTAACGGCAAATTTAAGGAGCCAACTTCGCGGACCTATTTCTGGCACCATGTTCTTCGAACCATATGTTTGCGTAAGGAGCATCCGATTATTCTTTATGGGGAAATATCACTGTTAATGCAAATATCAGACAGAGGTCAAAAAGTAAAGTTCAGCATTAAGATTTTTTCAAAGAAATATGGCCCTAAAAGTCGATCATTAATTAACCATCCGTCCATCCAGACGTTGATGTTTCAGGTTTCTGAGTGGTAGGTTCGATTATTCCATATGCGAAATAATATTTCAATAAAGTGTACAATGCAACTAAATGAATATTTTATTTTTTTCTTCGCTTTTCCATCTCTTCTTTCTATTGCAGTACAATTCCTCTAGAGTTCAGATATTTTAAAGATGGGTGTATTAAAGTCTGCAAATTTCGATCAAACTTCTAGGTTTTTCAACTAGCTAAAAGCAGAGCATGCTACTAGTAAAATGATGAAGTTTTACACGGACGTCAGGAAAGATTATTTAAAATTCTAGTAGTAAATCAAATCTATTTAACAGAAAAACATTTAGATATTTTTACAAAAAAATTTTATGCCGAATACTGGTTTCTTCAAGGTACTTACATCAAAATCGAATGAAAAGCTACTAATGTTAATTTAACAACATTTACGACATATATAAACTGAAACACAAAACTTGAAGTACGACTAATATTTGGAGGAAGATAAACTGCATACAGAAATCTACTCCAATACCGAAACTGTCAACTACTCAAAAAGTCAAAAAGAAAACATAATAACATCAGCAGTATAAATAAATATACAAAACAAAGTAAATGAGTAATGATCAAAAGACGTACCCATGGATGATAATGACAATTACGAAAGGAAAATGGAATACCATTGTGCTTAAATACAAGGAATCAAGTAGACTTTTATACATACATATATCGAGTTTCGAAATGCAATAAAGGAAACGGCAAAAAAGAAACGGATGCTGTTAACAAAACAGCGGGGTATGACTTTGGAGATAATATGAGAGAAAATTAAAAAAACAAATGTACAAACCCATATGACACGCAATAACAAGAAGAGTATGAACAGCAAACAGTATCCATAGCAGCAACGAATTCCAGAAATAAATAAAAAGCTGAAGTGATCTCCATCGTAAAGGAGTTAGGAATAGATGACCACTCCGAAAATATTGAGGTCTATGGATGTTAGAAGTAAAGAGACACTTATAGAACTTATAGAAATATTCTGAACAATACATCGAAAACAGAAAATACTAGAAGCATGAAATTTGACACTGATCACAACAACATTCATGATAGCAACTTTGTCGTAAATTTGATGGCAAAAAAAAATCTTGGAAGATCTAGTTTTGATGATGAATACCTACCTATCTGATAATTCAACTGGTTTCTGTTACCACTCCAAAGCGTGTTGGAGTAGCGCTGAATAAAAAAGGATAAGCGAATACCTTAGGAAAAAATATCGCGGATCAATACATAGCTTATTGAAAAAGAGAAACTCTGTTGAACTGTCAACAGCTTCGTTCATAACAGTTTTTCAAGGAAACTGAAGTTACAACTCGAAAGACGCATGCGACATTGGAAAAACATAACTGGTGAAAAGCTTTAAATACGTGAAAGTAATTCTAAACGAGAACGGAAAATTGGGAAAAGGAAATTAACAAAAGGAGGAAAAGATCTAAAAGTATTCCTATTGTTTGGATACGAAATACTAAGGAAAATAAAGCATCAGGTGGCAAAGTAGCCATTGCAGCTGCATGGAATGAAAACATGGACAACAAATAAGATATTTCTAAGGAGAAAAGAGAGAGACCGAAAAATAAATTCAACTTATGGAAAATAACTGAACCTACAAGCAACTGAAATATGTGTAGGAACTGTGAAAATTTTGGTTACTGTTATGTATTTGACTAGCTTTTCTCCAGAATTTTTAGTGTTTAAAAATGTATAGGTTGATCTATCAAAAATTAAAAAGTATATTGTGCCAGCCTTTTATGTATATTTATGATCACACACGCACCACACACACAGGAGGAAGGAAATCTTCCAAGTAACAATAACTTTAGTAAACATGTTTACTGTTGAGGTCAGAAATTACACAAACGCGTTTAATAATAATGTTTACTTCTTAAACGACATAAACATAAATCGGCTTTTCTTGTTAGAAGTATTCATCGTACATCTGTAGGGAATAATATACATTCCGAGTTATTCGAGAGCCAGAATACTAAAAACCCATAAGTATAATTTAGGAAATTCCACCTTGGAGTAAAATTGTTCTCCCCTTCGCTTTCTGTCATCATAATGTATATTTTTTGTGTTAGCTACTTAGAATTTTGCATAAACAAGTCCCGTTTTATTTTTGTGAATATATTAAAGAAGAATTTTGTATTCGTATTCCTGGAGTATTTATCTACGACTTAGGCATTACCACGCCTATTGAAAGCAACCGAAAAAGAATTATTCTCCGGCTTTTTATTATTACATGTATGTGTAGATATACATTAGTAGAATTTCTGTTTGTGGAGGAAGATTTATAATATTTAACTACGTTAAACATCTCCACACAAAAAGTCAGTATGGGAAGAGATTTTACAATTGGAATTTATTCAAAAAACTTTCCCTTTATTAGGATCATTTCTTTTTATTGGTACCGCTCCAGCGATAAGCGAAATACTAGCGAGCCGACAAAGAAAAGCGAGACATAAAACTCAGAAGGAAAGTTTAACATTTCCAGTGTAATTTATCAAAACTCTAAGAGCGTTTTAGCAACGACCACGCCCACTTGCTGTCCTTTCCTTGACATCTATTTTATATACATAAAGTATGTACGAACATTAGAGGAAGTTTTGAAATATCAACTTTATACATTGACTATGTGTGTTACTGCTACCGCATTAAGTGCAATTGGAATCGTAAGTACACATGTGTCAACTTCTATAATGACGGTGACATGCAGAGCACTTATAACGGTATATTCATTTATAGAAAAAGAGGAACTGTATGGTGGCCTTACAGGATGATGGAAGATGGATTTTCAGAAACTCAATGCACTATGGCCAGGCAGCATAACTGCATTGGTAGATTTCCTTAGAGTTAATTTATGAAATTTTGTGAAAATATATGTATATACTGTTACGCATTAATATTTTTCAAAGAGTTTGACTATTTTTATATGCTCTACATCTAGTGTCAGTTTCTGTACAAAAATTATGGATTGTTAACAACGATTTTATAGTTGAAATATGAAGTATATAAATTCGAACGCCTAGATGCCCAAAAAAACCGAACTCTGAGTATGACCGCGACCACGCCGTAGTTTGTCCGGAATACAGACCTTCCACGTGATTTGGGGGTTCTCTCTCTTCACCAGAACGCCCTTCAGCTGGCAGCCAAAACTTTGGTCAGGATCACCACGTCCAATCTAGTCGTGGCGGAGACAGTTGGGCTCGACCCGGACAGACCTTCACGTGTAGTTGTGAGAACTGGCCAGCATCGTAATTGCGCAGAGGAATGTCGATTAGCAACCTCACAACACCTGAGAAGACAACAGTTAGCCGTACGGTCCAGTAACACCATATAGCCAACACAGGCTATTCCAGAAATCCAAGAAGGCTAGAAGCCAAATGCTTAACCCTGGAAAGAGAGAGCAAGACCATCGGAAGGAAAGAAATCCGACTAATTGTTTGGTCCAGTATATACATATACACCGAAGCTACTTGTGTAGTGTAATTTATTATGAAATTATTATCTAGAAGACTCTAGAACTACGGAGAAGTGGGAAGAAGGTCTAGGGTATTAGTCTACATGAAGACTTTTGGTTTGATGTAATGAAAGTTCGTAAGGTTAATTTTCTTAGCATATGTTGTTGTGTTTGATTAACGCCAAAGTAGATTCGCGTTTATCTATCCGCATCCGGACAGATAAAACGAAGTTTCGTCTACACTAAGACAATTTCTGCAAAAGTACGTATACAGTTACAATAGTTGCTTATTTAGTGCATAGTGGTGAGATTCTCGAAGATAAACTCAGTTTTCAATTTCCCATACAGACTGTATTACAAAGTTCTTCATTTGTAGAGGTTCCTAAGGATATAGGAGCTCATACTGATGAGTACATTCGAGTGAAAACTGTGGTATCTGGAGGAGCATGTTTGAGTAGTTTGGTGACGATATCGGTGTTACGTTGATATACTCCGCATGTTGTTTAAGTCTCTAACCACTAACTCTACATCAGCTACGTTTAGCTCCATAGAACAAGATCAAGCTACACATACAGTAGATTCTGATGATTTTATTTATTACATGTTCAGGCGTAACTTTTATGCCAATTTAGAGTTCAAGATCACATTTAGGACAGTCGTCGGACACTAGAGTCTACTTTCAACTACTTCTATATGACGCATTTAACCCTTCCACACACCATGATGGTAATATTGTCTATCAGGTCGATTCATTTGTTTCTAATTGGCTATGTCATCCCTTCTCCTTTTTTACAATGCAGGCTTTAATGACAGAATATTCTATGCAAAAGAAAGATACCCAGCTTAATTTCATTGCTGTCCATATCAATTTTCATTCTTCGAGCAGTCATGAGTCGCTTACTCGTTTTTCCATTCGCATACTAACTGATAGCTATGTATACTTTTTCCGTACTTGACAAACCATATTGATATAACCACGGAGGACGGTGTGTACATATATATAGTCTATACGTATTACTTGCTACATTCAAGAGGAATATAAACATAAACTAATTTTCAAATAAGCATAGTTGTTCTACATTCAAAAACATCTTCTGTTTTAGAGGAATATACAATATAAAAGCAGGATTAAGTTACTATGAAATCCAGGAAAAGAGTATGTATAATTCCTTTGTAACTTACGTAAAGTTATAAATGAAGGGAGGGGGTAAGGGAGGCAGTTATTTCTTGTAATCCAAAATTTCATTACGCTTGGAGTGATTTCAAGGGTTAGATATCGCTGGCTCTGTTAAAGTTGTTTTGCAACGAATATTTTGGATCGGTTACATAACATACTTGATGTTTCGAGAAGCAAACTGTTTCATTTCCTATTTCGAACCTAGCGGAATCTCCCACTTTTAAAAGCAATGACTTGATACTTGGTAATGCGGTGGTATAGATATCATTTTCGAATTAGAAAAAAAAAAGGTCCGAAATAACCTCTAACAGAAGCTAGCTTTTCTACATGCTTTTACGCAACATATTTTTGTCGGTAGTATTTCCAAATAACTAAATTGAATAAATGAAACAGAATTAATCAAACATTCTGATTTGTGTTTTACAAATTGATGAATGAATCCAAGCTCCCCTTGTTATGGATTATAAAAACACGACAGAAAATATTAAATTGGACTATCACATTTTACGACAAAATCGAATTTTTATTTCCCTTTTTTTACAGGCAAAAAAGTTACGACCTTCCAATTAATACACTCTTCTAATTGTATATCAGAATTATAGGCATTTTACATGTGCATGTAGGAATAGAGGCCTAACAACGATTTCAATCGTTTCGCTTTATTTTCCCGGTTTCTGAGTTTTATGAGTGGCAATGAAACCGGATAGGGAAGTCACTAATAGCGCCATTTTAGCGTTTTACATTGAGACATTTGCCGTTAATTTACATGATGTACAACTTTCCTCCAGTAAAATTTGTAATCTGATACCTACCCTGTGCTGTAGGTTATAATTTGTGCAGTCCCGTTGCCTAATTCGACTAATATAACTTAGATTGTATGTGTTGTACATATATAAACAGTTTTATTTTGTAGCTCTCTGCTCGATAGAAAATTAATTTAAACTTAATAATAAAAAAAAATGTTAACATATGTAGTTGTTGGCGGATACAACTCTATTAGTGACTCAATAGTTGTTTTATTGCAAGTTCCAAAGATTTAAAGATAACTTTTATCAATCTTCAACATTTGAGAAACAAAACCTTATTGTATGTATGTAGTTCAGCTAACGTTGGCTGCGAAAGACGCAGACTTGGTTTGTGATACTTGCGCGTTTGATGTACTAAAAATGCCAAGTAGTGTTTCTTGATAAAGCTCACACATTCATGTATAGAAATATAATTCGGTGAACGTATTATACATCTAATACTTGTTTGTACTTTTCTTTTGCTTTTATATTAAAAACACTCCGTGAACAAGGCTTTTGTCGTATGAAGATGTTATTTACTCTGACGGACTTATCTAAAAAAAGGGAAATTTTCTTGGACAGCATGTTTACACGCCGTTTTCAACTTGGGGCGCTATCTAGCTGCAGTACTAGAAACTTTATATTGTATGTTGAAACAAGTTGGCTTTCGTGACTGTTTGCTTAGTTTTCTTATTTTCTATCAGCAAATTGTAGAAATATGTTTTTTACGTTTATTTTTAAGTTATTATCTTTAAACCTTATATTTATTTCGGTGATAATATCAACAATTTCGCCTACAAGTAAGTTATTAGACTCTTAGGAAACAATTACAAATATGGCGTTCGCGTACATGTTGATAAAATGGTTAGCTGTTTCGGGACGATCACTTATGTATGTACAACAGAAAGAGAAAATCTTCTAGTACGGAATTTTGGAGTACATCTCTGTCTACTTGTAAGTACTTAGATTATATAAGTGTGCTGTAGCATTCAGCGACAAAATAATTATGGAATGTACTTCCAATGAACTGGGGGATGGTGCCCCACCCTGTAGAATTTAGCAGGACAGACAAGTATCGCTAATACTTATAATAGCAGATTTTTTTATGTTATATAACCGACCGCCATTGCTAGAGCAATAGAACGCAGATCTTGAAATCTTACAGAATGTATAGTATTCAAGATAAAGTAATTCTGTTGCTTCGATCTTGCTCAACTCCAATTTGGTCTTTATAGGCAGTAATTGTTTCCCATTTGCATCGATCCAAAATGTAGAATTTTCAGAGACCAGTATTTGCTCTACCGAACCCATCTATCCTTACGCTATAACACCAACAAAATAGGTAGGGCTTAAAAATTTTTGTGTAAATATATTTTGGGAAATATTGATGTTATTGAGGCATATTGCTCCAGTAATTACATGTTGGCATTGTTTCAATTGTGTTTGCTTTTACTTGGGTCTTGGTCTGAATAATAACTACGATTCAGTATTGGTTCACATAGTATTAAAGCTACTAAATACAGCGAAAGATATTTCAATCAAGAAAGATAGTTTTTTAATTTTCATCAGTATTGGGGTAGTCTGAGAAATACTATTCCTGTCACCAGGAACTAATGACCAACTTCGGTTAATTATCTTCATCCCGTCCAGCTTACTGTACTAACTGGGGTTGTGTTATTTGTTTCTGTTAGGAATTTCTCACCTCCAATTATTATCTAAACTTGAGTACTTATGTACATAAGTAGCGTATTTATTACCCTCTTATTATTTATTGAACTGCATATCACAGTTAATTCAATGTTAGTATCTATTGTGCAAACATTAAGTAGAAGGGTAACACTAATATCAGTATAGCTCTCTATATTACCGTCGTCGCCGCTTTTATAAATTGATTTTAAAATAAGCTATATTTTAGATTTTATTTCCGATTTTGTGTATCACGTTGACTCGCATATACGTGTGGAGGGCGACGGTAGCAAGATAAAATGAAAGAAATGTACAAGATTAAAGAGAGTGGATCCTATATACAGTTATTCTGTTTCGTATTTTATAAGCGCTTTTCACCCTCCTATAGGATTTTTCTGAAACAGGGGAACAAATTTACGAAAAAAAATAATTCCCATATGAAAACATTATTTCAAAAAAAAAACGACAACAGTCATTATTCTTGTCAATAACATTTATACGTATTCGAACAACATCATTAAAAGTGAGCGTCTATCATACGCTCATAGGAGAGAGAGAGGGGAAACTTAAGGCGACTTGTATTGACAAATAGCTTTATAAGCAACTATGACACACCTACAATTGCAAGATCTATGTATGCTATTTCGCTAGGCTATTAGTCGATTGCTATTGTTACCTTTAGAACTTCAACATATGGATTTACTCAACAATGAATGTAATTACTCCATAACCAGAAAAGAACAAGTAGTAGATAAAGCGCAATATCACATACGATGCTACAGTTCGCGCACTTGGCCAGTTGTAGTCTGTACTACGTATAATACTTCCCCTTTAACCCTCAACCACCAGAAAAGTTTTCGCCTTTAGCGTATTTAGCAATTACCGTGATCTTCTGGTGGAAAACGTTCTTAAACTACTACATGCTACTGAACATTGGGGCAATAGAGTATTGAAGAAAACTGGTATGTTAATGGACTAGCTTCAGGAGCGGTATGAGCGGATAATAAAGCTTCTAACTCAACAAACATTTGTGCGACTTTGGGATTGCGGATTAGAAAGCAAATCAACATTAGGAAGGTAGTACTGGATGAAATGGGTAGAAAATAGTAATTTGTTTCTAATTTTCTGTGTTTCATCGTTAAACCAACAAAGACGTGAATGAAAACACGAGTGAAGTAGGTAAAGTATAGTGCAAAAATTACTGCATGCATAATCCAGATGCAAATCGATGCGGATGCCAAACTGAAGAGCTATTTACTACTGTCAAAATTTACTGTCAAATATTAGTAGCAGAGCAAATGTCCAGAAAAAAAAAACGAACAATCCGGCGAAAATTATATCTTGTAAAAACGAATCAAGATAAGCAAGTAAAACTGATTTTAATGAGGAAAGTGTGAGGATACCAGTACAACGTTACCCATAGGATGAAAATGTGGTTCCAGATTTTATTTTAAGATAATTCTGGTGTTTAATTTTATAAAAAATCTATAAATACCGTTCAGAACATATTTATCAATTTCCCAACTGCAATAACTGGTACGCAAGCAATCTTCAAACAATTTAAATACAGAAATTGTCAATTCCAGGCACATCCAGGATGATGAAATCTATAGAGGCCAAATTGAAATCCAATCAACCTTCATTTCGTCGAATTTCATGCTTTAAACGCCCACATTTCGACCTAATTTACCATCGAATACGCTGGCTGTACAATATTATTTTATTTTTCTTTCGATGCGTACACGACTCTAAAGTGATCACCGCTGAAAGGATTGATTTGCTCTTCTCGGATCCCGGCAGCAGCTCGTCGAATCGGAGACGAACAAACAAAGAACTCAATTTTCCCAACGAATAAACACGATCTCTCTCCGATAATTGTACTAATTAAGTAAAGCTGTGGCTAATTCTATTACGCTCTAATGTTAACCTGCAAGATAACCAAAGCGTTGCTTGCAATTGAAAGTTAATTTTTCAAGTTAAGAATTTAAATAAGAAATTTAGTTTCTAGACAAGTTAGGTGTGGATTTTCAAAATACCTATTGATTTATAATTTTTTTTAATACTGTATGTACTGTAGATGCTGCTGCTAAAGAGTTTTATAATCTAACTAGCTGGTCCCTGCAGACTTAGTTCTGCCTAGAAAAGTATTGATTTAGATATTTAGTGTTTTATTGTTACGGGTACCACCCCCCGTGTCCCGCCCATCCCGTACTGCCCCTTGTGTGCCACCCGCAAAAATAACAACGTAAACATAGACGTCATTTATCATAAAGATGGCGTCGCAAAATCACTCCATACAAAATGAATTTTCTTAACAGTGAAGCAAGGGAGAAGTTCTGTGCTTGTTTTTTGTTTGGCCGGAAAAGACCACTCCGAATTGGTGCGACTCATCGAAATCGGTCCAGGCGTTCTTGAGTTGTAAGCATAGTAACTAATAACGGCTTTCTCTTCTATAAGTATATGTATATAGATATCATATTAAATTTTAGATTGAACTTCTGTATAGACATCAACGCGAAATATTAGTTCGCAAGTTTCTTATGCATCTTGTGCAGCCATCGATATGTAAAACATTGAATCATGAGACCATTCCTGCTTTAAATTAAAAAGTACACCGTAGAATTCTGCTATCACAGACATTTTTGCACCTCTTGCTGCTGTACATACATAACGGCTTGCATAATAGCCTTAGCTTCTATTGATTTACTAATTTATTATGGATGGTTCTCTCTGATCATCTTCCAGCGTCATTATCTGAAAAAATGTTTCACATATACTAGATCTTACCACCATATTTGAGTTTTAGTAATACCATACGCTTGTTTTTCTTCCGACTGCACGGGCGAGACGACCCTGGAAGGCAAGCTCGGCCATAAGGGACACCTATTGTGTCTTCATGCCATTTTAATCCTCTTAATCAGGTTGCATCCGAACGAAGAAGTACACAACCTGGTCAAGAGTTAATTTACTTACTCCGTGATCATCTAATCGATCGGCCCCAAAGTATATCCACCTCTCCCTATTCCCTGTTGCGTAGTCAGCAAGGAGATGGACTGGAGTCTCTTCCGCACCCTACAGTTTTAACACAAGGGAAAATTGACAATGACCATGCGATGGATGTATTTATTCACTGCGCAGTGACCGGTTAAGATCCCTGTGAGTAACCTCAGCCTGTCTCTTGTCATAAAAACTGTCATGCACAGTCTTTTGTCATATGGGCGGATCTCGAGAATTTTCCAATAGGTGCAGTGCCTAGCAGTGAGTTCGGATCTGACAAAGACTGATACTGCCATAAGAACTTTCCCACGTGGGTTCTGGACCTGTGAATGGTCGTTAGTTGTGACCTCTTACTTGCTTGTCATCCATTTCATTGCTTCTGATCCAGAGTGGTTCCAGACGTTCCGCCAGTCTCGTGAACATCCGATCAAGTACCACCTCGGGATCAAACTTGAGAGCCTGTAGTGCTCTTAATGAAACCTGGTTATCAGACAAAATTTCTCCAGCTCCATTCACCTGCGGGCAATTCAAATTGCTCTATGCGCAGGTCTGGCTGGCGATTATTTCGGCTTGGAAGATGGACGAGGAGCTCCCGAAGCTAATGCCCTCGCCATCGGTTCCTCCATCTCTCCACATTTCAACCCTGAGCCGTTTGGCATTTTAGAAGCATCCACAAACCAGCGACTAAGGATAAATGTGGTTCTCTTATATCGCAGTTTCCGGATTAATTTTGTCAGTAATTGTTTTGCTGACACTTTAATTGAAAGTGAAATATTGCTTAAAGATATTTTCAATATTTTTTTTATTTCTAATCGGTAATTGACGATAAGAATACAGCACAAATCTTTCAAAATATGACAAAGTAGGAATATGTTTAATGAATGTCTAGCGTGACAGTGGCTGTAATGAAGATAAAGAAATGATAAATTAGTAAATTTCCATTTTTTTCTTTTTGAACGGCGAACAGTCTGTAAAAGACTGCGAACGGGAAAAAAACTAAATTGAAGCGCACACAAGCGTTGTAGGAAGAGAAGTAATAAAACGGATAGGGGTCGCTCAAATCGCGTTATCTTTAAACCTGATACGCTCGCCGTTCTCATAATAAACCGTCTTAATATTTTCCGTGATGGATTGGGGTGCTGACAACCTCACACATCACTCTTTGTACGCCTGGGACGTGGACAAAGTACATCATATAGACGGCTGGAGCTGTATTACGCTTTAACACTCGCCAAGGAGAAAAGTGGAACCGATACCGTACGAGTGGAATTTTTATATTAGACGTTGTGCGTACGAGTAGGCATCAGCACAAAATGAGAATAAGGAGGTTGACTGTGTGTGCAGGAGGAGAAAATTTCCTTTTTCAAGTTGCTAGCAAGCAATGACAAGCCTTTTATTGAATTTAATTTAGTTGGTGAGTTTCGTTTTATTTGTCGCGCTCAGTGTTCCTACGTTCTGCTCTCTGAAGTCGACCACCTTCTCATAGACAGTGTTCCCAACTTCAGTTGAAGTTTCTTCGAATTTAACGCAAACCTCTTCCCATCTATATAGAATTTATTAAGAATATTTGTCTTAGTACTCAAAGCAATTTTATTCTTTCCCTTTTCCGTGATTTCGACGGAATATTAACGTAAATTCGTTTATTTACTCTATTTCAGGACAAATTTCATATCAAGTAAAGTAAGAAGTTGTGTAAAAGTATTGAGTAGGTAACTTCAGCAGAAATTTAAACGTACAATTTCGACATTAGCGATACACCCGTTGACTTTAGCGTAGAACTGATATTAATTTAATCAAAATATCTGCGGGAGAATGAAGCAGCAAAGTATTTCATAATTTTGATATTTCGCTGATGCTACACGATCTTATATAGCAGAGAAGCTTAGCATCTGGACTATGGTAGGATTGACATTATTGTACTAATGTTGCAAATTCCATGATTTCAGTAACGGGTCCTCATATCCGCAATTAGGTTTATGAATTAGGCAAACTGTGTACATGAGCATCAACTCTGGATTGCTCAGTTTACTGGTAGAAGCACAGAAGCAGACCCAGAAGCGAATACAAAATGTCTAATAATGTCTTGATAAAAATGTGCTATACAGGCTCGTATATCATACTCTGTTTCTCAATGTTTCCTTGGAATAGCTGTCAGAAGGTTTTGTAGTAAAGAATCTTCTTCTTGATGTTTATGTTTTTCGCCACGCGATTGCCTTTTTGGGATTTCAACTGCTGTTGGATGCACATTTAGTTTTAGTTTATACTTTGTTAGATAATCGTAGCAGATTATTTCTAGAAGATCTAATCCTACTATACACAGAAAGAATTTTCGTTTTGGGACTAGTTCGATAAAATAATACAAACAACTAAAATTCTATTTCTATGGTGCTTGTGTAAACCTGACTAAACTTTTTGACAATGCTCCATAATGTACTTTCCACAGTATAGTTAAAAAAATCAATTTGGATTTTAAATTTGTTGTATCAATAGAGAAATACAGACTGTACTTAATAGTTTGAACATATCGCTTACTTTATATCCTCGATGATGAACATTGTCGCAATTGTACACAGATAAAGTGGTGCAAAATTGGCATTTGTAACATCTTACTGATAGGGACATACAACTTGAAAATTGTAACAGATAAAATAATACTCTCCAGAAATTTTTTGTAGAGAATTTCATACTCGATAGATAATTCTTTATCATTTGGCGTTGGATTCACGACAAAATATCATGCTAACTGAGATAATTTTCGTTACATTTTTGTTTTTTTTCGCGAACCCAAACGACAAGATGTAAAGAAAAACTGCTACCTTTTACCACAGAACTCGCTCATTAGAACTTTCCAGAGTCCCCAACTGTTTATAAATTTGAAAATTACAGGAGAGGAGAGAGTGGAGGGGAGTCCATTGTCTTCTTTTGTTCTAAAACATTTTTGATGTTAGAATAGATTTCACGACACTCAGCATCAGGTTTCCTTCTGACTGCCTTTTTGTTGTTTTTACGCTTTCAGTTAAAAATCTTAAAATTTGAAAAAAGTTGTTATTTTAACAAAACTAATGAAATGATTATTATTAATATAATAAATAAATAACAATGATTTTAGTAAATAATAAAATATTACTAAGGTTCTCTTGGAAATATGCATTCCATGAACTTTTAAAATGTGATGAGTCAACAATTCTGCTTTTCGTCGTTTTTACCTACTTTAATATTCTGTATATGGAAAACATTACTCCATTATTCTAAATTTGTGTTTAGTAATTGGTGGTAGATTGTGGTATCTTTCGTTAAATGTTAAATACAATCTATGTACTAACTAAGAAATTTTCCACATTCGTCATGGATGTAGAATGAACTTGAAACTTCGGTGTCGGAATGATCAGCTTCCCTTTCATAAAATTGATTGAAAATTATAAGCAGATAAATATTTATTTTGATATTCACACCGCCTACTGTCAAATTTGCATTGATCGGTATTTTAAGTGACCCTCGAATAAAATCGCTAAAAACAACAAATAAGAAAACTAGACAAAATTGGATTTACATCTTAATATCTAAAAATATTTAGTGTGTTTAAGGGGTTATAGGTACACTTTTTTTTTCAAAAAATCGGAAAGTTTTTTATTGCTTTATCTGAAAGTGAAACTTCTAGAGAACATTTTTCCAAATTTTTATAGAGATCCGAGCAATAGATCGAAAGTTCAGCCTTTGTGGCACCTCTCATAACGGCCGCAGAGCTGAGCAGACGGCGCCAGACAGAGAATCTCAGGTAGCGCTCAGCAGGGAATCGCTGAAAGAGAAAAACTACATTCCCAGATTTGTTCATTCTCATGCCTGACGATGTTTTGAAAATTATAAAGCCGATATACGAAGACCTATCTAAAGATGAATTGCTCTAAAGATGCTTCGGTGGATTCACGGAGAATAACAACGAGAGCTACAACCAACTGACTGATGATGATATTGACAGCCGAGCTGCGGGCGCAAAATGCGACGAGGGAGGGACAAATGGCCAGCAGAAAACACCAAATAAATATCTTGAAGGCATCGAGAGCAGATGATACGCTATATAGTCCCGGAATCAACGATGATTTGTATGATCGCCTTAAATGTTTACATAAACTGAACTTGAAACTTTAAACTCGATTATCCCGAAAGGTCAAGGCCACGGTCATCCCAATGTCAATCTGTTCAATCTGGAACCTCCTCAGATGAGTAGACCGTTTTAAAAGCCTCCTCGTCAAGGGCAAGAGAAGGTTGCAGGTGTTGTTCTTAACCGATTATAGCCGTTTCTCCAACCTCGTCACTGACTTTGACCTCTGCCCCCGGAAAAGTCAAGGTCAATGAGGAGGTTGGAGAAACGACCGCCAAACTACCAAACTTGAAACTTGTAACGAACGTGTTTAGTGGTAGACTTACCAATGAAAACGGTGCGACAGATGTCAATTTTGTCCAGGCTTAAACGGTGCATCCACCATAGGTCTACAGTTGGTACTGTCTATATACATATATATGTACTCGTGCGATGGAACTAGAATTTAGAGTACCCTTTACAAAACTTTAGTTCTCATAAAGTCATGTATAATTGACGTAGATTAATCGGAATTTAAACTGATATCAAACGTATTTCGATCCGAAAAACTTATTGAAAAAGTTGAACAAAATTTCATGCGAAATAATAGTTCGTCGCTTTTACACAATTATCGATGACAAATGGTTTCCAAATTAGACATATAGTATTTGGTTTCGTTGATACATAGATAGGAATATGGCAAAAATAGTAACGAACATTAAAAATTCTTTAAACCTTTGTTCTTCTCAAGTTTCAAGAGAAAATATAGTTTAATTTTTTGCGATCCTAACTAACATCATGCACAGTTCTGTAAAACTTTAAATTATTTAATGTGAGGTTACGTCCATAATAGAAATACATTGAGAATGTATTACTAGACGAGTTCCATTGCTATCAAATA
Organism: Holotrichia oblita; assembly: GCA_023690525.1. NCBI lineage: Eukaryota > Metazoa > Arthropoda > Insecta > Coleoptera > Scarabaeidae > Holotrichia > Holotrichia oblita. The sequence continues at coordinate 28,175,470 of CM043021.1, forward strand.
TCCTAAAATACACAACAGGAAGATGGAGTCAAACAATGATTTCGGTGAAAATGATGTTAAATAAAGCTCGCTGTCTGCAGTGTTTGCCTCTCTTCGGTTTAATGAGAATAGACTGCATGCACGTAGAAATATACATAGCGATATTCTACATGTATTGCATTTTGGGGTTACATTTTGTTTCTGTACTGCTCTGATTTTAACAGCTTAAACACATTATTTATTTTCTGTGGTCCTTTGTTGGGTTATAGTTGCTTTACACGCTAGGTATACAGGTAAATTGCATATCTAGCAAAATTCTGAATTTTGATTATTTTCTGTATTATTAGTAGTGCAGTTCAGTTATATCTGAATTGCATTTACTTAGTGGACGAACTGAGCAACAGAAAAGTCTCGTATTGCAATTTCCTTGCAATGTTTTTATTGAAGTACCTAATGATTTTTTTTTAATTTATGCACTATACGTAACCCAGGTAGCACACAACGTTGGGGTAATGTTGGCTGATTGTCCGAGTTATATTGGGCACGCGTTGGGCAACAATGTCGGCAGTATGTGAAAGTGTGAACATTTTACGACATTGGCGTAGTGTTGGCAGCTGATGTTGGACTTTTATCGAAAGGATACTACGGGAAGTGATATTGGGTATTAATGCAAAACATAAATGATGGTACATAGGTACACTGATTCGATGTTATTAATTAGTTTGCTGAATAAATTACAGCGATATTGTACCAACTCAAAATTCGAGTTGATTATCTGTATATATCTTCATATGAAATAATCTTGATTTAGATATAAACTACCAAATTACAATTATTGTAGATCATAGATAATGTAATAGAAAAGTTCTGTTTGAATTTTACATATCTATGTATGCAAGATGTTGATAATAGTTAAGAACATATACAAGTAGATACGCTTATGTTGAAATACTCAGCGTTCAAGACAAACATGCTCATAATTGTGCAACATATTATATCTCGATATGATCTGCCTCTAATCAGGACATATATCGTAGATGTTTTATTTCATGTGAAAATATATAAGGAAAACTTACTACAAATTTTATGTTTTTTATGTTTGTTGTTAACAATAGTTAACATCTAATCATATACCCATATAACACCATATATGATCTGTACATACAATAAATAAAGAAAGTAATTTTAGTTTAATCCCGGATCGACTTGCCATTCGCTGTTGGGAGCAAAGTGATTAACAGCGCAGCATCATAAAAGGCGATATGATGCTGTCACAAAGCCATTTAAACACAACTTACACACACTAAAACTACACCGCAAGAGTTGCAGTGATAGCCAGACAAGTAATACAGCTTACGGAGTCACTGCAACTAAGCACCCACCACAGATTAAAAAAAAAATTACAATATTTTATTTATTAGTGAAACTAAAATTCAAGATTAGCAAAAATGATACAGCACATTACGTCATATGTGATATGTCTTATTACAGAACAAAATTTATTATCTCTTTACACGTTATGGTATATAATAACTGAAATATCTTATTGAACTAAAAATATTAAAACATTATAAAACACTGACCTAATCGCGGAGATGTTCACAGCTCAGCTGATTCCTAATTTTTATCAGCAGCCATAGTCAAAGATGTACGACCAACAATAGCCTTTTCCAAATCACGCTCAGCTTTACCTTCATCTCGAACTGTGAACAAATGAAAAAATATTAACATATGTATGTACCTATCTTTAGTTTACGTAAAGTATTAGAAGTATACACCATGTCCAAAGTTATGGTAACGTGTTTACCATTGCAAACTTATTATTAAAGCTATGAAGTTGGTTAAATTAACAATGGCGAAGTATATCTAATTTTTTCTATAAATCAGATATACTTGCAGCATATTACATTTTACGAGAAGAGTAAATAAATGGCACTCGCACAGCAATAATTATTAAGGATGAATCAATAATCACAAAGAATGATTCATTTGGCAAGTACATAACTAGGAAAACCTGTATGTGATTTATTCTACAATATTTGATCATTGCCTACTTGCACATTTGCACAATTATCACTTTTTACTTGCTTATTTTTAATTTCACAGTAGTAAGTAATAAATATTTTGTTCATAATAATGGGTTTCTTTAAAAATATACAGTATTCCATTAAAAAAGACAATGTGAATGTTTTTTTTCTGTTTTTCTATCATCCAGAGTAAAAAGTATTACTAACTTGTTAAGTAATCAACTTCATAGATCGTGAACATTTTACTTTGGACACTATGTATATTTCATTCCATTACAGATCTTGAAATGAAGTTGTGGGATTTGCTATGTATATATATGGCTATTTACAGTGTGATTACGTACCACTTTTTGGAAATTTTCAGATTTTTGATTTAAGAATTTTGACTACGGTTATTCTTTAACTTTCGCCTCATAACTAGCCCTTTTCATTGAAATATCGCAGACAAATTTTGAGACAGCATGTAAATATTATATGTTTAATAAAAAATTTTAATTAAATAGAAAATAATGTACAAAAATTAAATCTTACCTATAATCGCTTGGAAGATGTTTGTTTTATCAAAGGCTTGCTTCGATAATTTTTATCTGGAATTTTATAGCTTTTAAGTCTCTCAATATTATCTTTAAATAGTCTTCAATACAACCAGCACGGTTGAACTTATTCAACTCACCTAACACGAGTATATACCTGTAAATACCAATGCATAAATAAAAAACAGACATTACGTATAGGTACTGTAAAAAAACTTTTAAACTTCATGCGTAACTATAGAAGAATTTATTATTAAAGCTCTAGTATCAGTTTGTAAAAAATTAGAAAAAGGCAATTATAGCTTACGATCAGTTGTCACAAATGATTATGTGTGTTTAGCAGTGGTAATTAGGATATCATACGCAACTCTGGCCTAACATCGGAAATAGAAGATGAAGCATCTGTAAATATATTTTGTAAGAAAGAAACCATGGCAATTTTTTTTTTTTTGTACATACATACTTACAATCAGCAGGGATGATTGGCATTTTTTTACAAATAAGTGTTGCATTAGGTATCGGCATCTGACATATCTTTCAGGTTACTGGTATATCCAATGCTTTCTTAGTCGCCAGGTTGTGGTAGCTCGCAACTTTTAATCACAGCATGTATGAAAAATGCATATCAATACATATTATATTACCTATGTCAATGTAAAGTACTTACCCGTCCATTGTTCTTATAACATCTTTCACAACAGGGGCTATTTTAAATATTTTACAATGTAGACGGTAACTCTTAACTGTATAACTCTCTCTCATGACTAAAAGCTGGGCTAATAAAACGAATAAAACCGAATCAACAACACAAGCTTGCATATGGCGGTGTACCTACACTCACCATCTTTCGATTAAAAATGTCGATTGCCGATCGATGCGCATGCGCATTACATTTGTTACATTTGAACTCATATGGCTCACAATGTATGGGTAATATGAACAATAATAATATTTCGTAAGTTCATGATTTTTGAGATAAAAAGGAATATAAAACAAATGGTGTCTTTTAAAAAGAAAAAAAGAATGTCACATGGTAAGATTTGAACCGGGGACCTCGTGACTGTTACGTAAGAACTCTAACCATTAAGCCACGGGATCAGCTTTGACTCCGCCCTCGCTTCGATTGTCGGCTGAAAACTTTTATGCGACATTCAGCCAACAAAACGATCAAAAGCCAACGAACATGGAACGTTGCAATGATAAGTTGAACCAACGTATTTTGCCGATATTTAACTAATGTTGGATATTTATCGTTTGTAGACTGTGACTTTGCGCCAACCATGTTACGTTGGCCCGAGCTATCGCCGACCCTTAGCAAACGGACTGTGCTACCTGGGAACCAGCTAAATAAGCACCTACATTCATGATGCCAGTGGATCCCATACTACCAGTACTGCTGCTTATATACTGTTAACACCGTTAACATTTACAAGTTTTTACATCACAATTCCATATACATATTACAAGATTTTATGTTATTGTTCTTTAATGATAATAGTAAGATATATGTTTATGTTATGCATTTCATTAATACCCACATTTAAATTCGCAGAAGGAGAAGTGTCAAATAAGTGTTTACTTATTTTGAGGAGAGACTGAAAGTCCCAAGTTTCCCGTTTGAAGTAGTATTTAGTTTTGATATGTATATATTCTAAAAAAGAATATCCCCTTTTGTCTTGTCCAAATTGAATTTTCAAGCAATGCCGAAACTCATATTTTTTTGTTCCAAAAGAAACATCACAATACCAATTTTCAGATGTACATTTGAAATAGTTTCGCTTTATTAAATAGCATTCATGTCGCTATACGTACACAGTTAGAAATTTAGTTTAAATAATTAACACTAGCCGGTGTTTATATAGGTTCACTGTTTTTAGAGTAAAATATTAGCACGGAGTGCAGAGGTAAATTTTAGTAGTGTAAACATATTTACTCTACTTTTACAGTGTATAGATATATAGGGGTGAAGTTAACACTGTCTTTCATAAGAAATTTTACACTATCTTCTACGGTCTTTGTTTGGATGCATGCTTGGTATTCTTTACTGCTCGATACATATTTTACTCTAAAATATTTATCAGTAGGTAACACTAGACCCGTCGTAACGATGGGTTTTAGATTATATATATATATATAACACTAGACACTTTACACGGATCTATTTTCGAACTGTGTACTGACATCTGACTACACTGTAAGACTAGGTATTATGCTACTCGAGGTAAAGAGCAGAACTATTGTCTAAAAATGAAATTCAACTTCAATACTGCGGCTGCAGGAGGTAGGCATTACAAAAAAAAAATGAAGAAGGTCAGCTCCGCTGGCTTTTATTTTACAAAATTCAAGATTGTAAAAGTTTCAGATACGTTGAACATTGTTGCAAAATTTTAGTCTAGATGTTTAATTTTGTACCATATGGTTTCAGAGTTTTGAGAAATTATATGAAAACCAGGCGAATAAACTAATTGTTAGTTCTACTTTATTCGCCTGGCTTTCATATTATTTCTCAAAACTTTACTTTTTTCAATTGTGTCGTGAACTATAGAAGACTAGAGCAAATGATCTTCTGCGTTTTGTAGACTGGCTTTTAGAATTACTTTGCAGAACTTTGTAACAATATAGAACAAATCTAGAACAGCTTCTAAAATTTTCTATTCCAAAGAATAGAGGGGACCATCGATTTTTTTCCGAGTAATTTTTAATATTATTAAGTAACACTATTTATGAAATAATTACCAACATTTTACACGTAGAAGAAGGTGACGGTTTTGTCCATGAAATTTATGCACGTGCCAAATACGGCATATTTTGGATGTATATATTATGTTGTTTGATATTATCTGTATCAATTCATGTCAAACATCGCAAAATTGATTAAATATCCGATGTAATATAAATTTGACGCTACCAAATGTAACCTTTCAGAAAATAAAGTTTTCAAATTTAACTAAACCTTAAGTTTTCGTATGAAATACATCAGTAAATTGATAAGATAATCAAACCCAAAGTTGGGACATCGAGGGATACAAAAGTAAATTTGCAATTTAAGGTTTTATCTCATCGACAGTGATCCGGCGAACCACTATGTACTTTTGTGTAAACATCGCATAGGTATTATATGTATGCATAAGCAGATAATTCTATACATCGACAGCTTGTCATCAAATTTAAAGACGGTCCGACTCCAATCACGTTTATAATGAAATCTGATCTAAAATCCCCGGATAAACGGCATATAATATATACAATCCTTTGGCACGAAACACCATCGTGTTGTGAGCTGTGTATCTTATTTATGTGCAGGCAACAGTTAATATCGTTTTCCTGCGACCCCTACAGGTTTAAGGTTTAAGATTCCTCCACCTCCGTATCCTCCACTATTGCCTCGATCTAAACACAATTATCACATGATATATAAGGGATATGCTGGCCCTCTAGCAACAAATCCAGAACACCTAAGGTCACAATAGGACCACTCCCGTGCTTTGTCAACTTTGACACCTATAACCTAACGAAAACTTTCTCTTAGGTCGACGTAATGCTTGCTTGCTCTTTCGGGATGGGAGTATTGACTTGGTACGGAACCCACACTCCTGTATAGAAAGTTAGGGGATAAGCGCGTTATTGACTCTGCTTGCTTGTTCAGGAACCGGTGTTTGACTTATCGGGGCTATAAATTATTGTCTGATTCCTTTTCTTCGGCGCGACGAATTTTTTTATGACAATCGAGGAGCGAGTTTGCGTTTTTATTGAAAAAGTTTTTATTGCTTTTAATGCAGCAGAACACTGCGTCAAAATTTCTATATTTGGACATATTCTCGGAAGAGAGTTATATTTCCGACAATAAAAAGAGAAGTGATATAAAGGGTAATCATATTTCTTTGTTGAACATCCTATTATTTTTGGATAGCACATGTCTGCAATAGCAGGTTTCTTAAATTGTCGTGAATATAGTTATTATATTAATAAATTAATTAAATTATTTATACGTACAGCATTAACCTTAAGACAGCTTATTGTGAACTATAGTAAAGACGGTTATCAATATTACCTGGACTAAAGCTTTGATGCACTATTTCTTTCTAGTCTTTAGTCTAAATTTATCAAATTCACAAATAGTATAAAAGTCCAGATGTAAATGGAAGTATAAACAGAAAAGTTTTCTGTAGACAATGAGAGCTTGTTTAATTGAATAGAGCGTTTCATCTACTTCCAGAAAGTGGAATGTCTTCAGAGAGCAATGACAGGTCATTCTAGCTTTTGTCTTTCTAATACACTGGAACCTCGCTTATCTTCGCTCTCACTTATATCCACCCTCATTCATATCCGTACTATAGCGCTCATTTATACCCGCTCGGCATCCACCACCCGATAGTGCACGTATTCACATGAGCCAATCAGCGCCTAGCACAGCCTTTCCTCTCTGCTAACGGGATAAGAGTGGGGACCCCTCTTGAGCGGATGTAAGTGAATGTTTACGTTTCCCGACCGCGGATATAGACGAGGTTCCAGTGTACAACTTTTTTAATGTGCCGAACGGTTTACCCGAAAATTCTTGAAATAATTTATAAGTATGTACAGTGGAGTGCAAAGGTATCCGGACACGTCTAGATAGAGAAATACCCTGCGCTCAATACTTTGTTCCAAAGAGCCGCAGAGCAGTTTAGTACCTGCTGGGTGGGATCGTATTTTGTCACTCGTACAATAACGTTGTATTGTATAAACGCATATATGTAGACATATTATATGAATTAAAATGTTAGAATTTAGGACGGTTGTTCTATATCACGGATATTTTCCGAGTTGTCCGTTTTACTAAAAATTAATAAATATATGACTCCTTTATTGAATTGTAATCATTCAACCTACTAAGAGGAATAGCATTTTTTGCAAATATACATACAAAAAAAAGATTGTTGTCCTCCGATACAAAATAGTAATATACGTATGTTCACATTATATATCTTCACCAGGTGAAAAGCTGTGGCTTTTGTTATAAGATGCAGTAATGAAGCGTTCGCGAAAGAATACATTATCAACTTTTTTTATCTAGGCTTTGGTGTACCTGATTATTTATGTTGCAAATTCATAAAATATTTTGTGAAGTTATAATTGAAAGTAAATTGTTTAATTGTTTAATTCTGTTTAGTGAAAACCACTTTATTTATATTACTTAACAATTTTTTAACATTAAGTTAGTGTTCATTCATGGTTCAATATATCAATGATTAATTTGGTTATAAATAGTTTTAACAGGCATGTCTTGAAATTTTGATATTATTTGTCATTTATCATTCAAAGAGAAGATGACGATAAAGTTGTAATCGAAGATGTGAACTAGAATAAATTTAAGTTGTAATTAATAATAGGTAATAAAAGATAAATAAAACTTAATAAAAAATGTACTCCTATATTAATTTTTATAGTAAAATAGATACATTAAAAACAACAATAAGAATGTTTGTGTATAAAATAAATGATTAATGTTCAACAGAATACTACACTTTAATTCAAGAATAAGATTAATATAGATAGGATAGTAGGATAGTATAGATTAATAGAGTTGTGTTTGTGGATTATCCAATCATAAGCACCTACTAAATTGACAAATACTCATAACATATGTACATACATCTTTAATCTCTTCTTACGTTTTTCTTCATATAACATGTATATGTAGGTATTTGGGTTTTAGTACTACTAAGAAGTATTTAAATGAAATTTCTAATTAAATAAGTTGCCTGTTGTTACCTGCGCTTGTATTAGGTGAATCATCTTCAGATGAAAAATGTTTTTAAAACTAGGTACGGTATTACTAAAATTATATTACTATACGGGCACATTTGGTTTTACACGTAATTCGTCAATACGCGTTTGTATATGTTTAAGATGTAGTTTTAATTACAGCAGCATCCTTATTATATGGAACTGGCTATTTTTGAGAAATTTTGTTTCGAATTTTGTGCTGATATGAGGGTTTTTATATTTTCAGTAAGCGATCGGCGAAAGTTCCAGATCGCTTTTATCATTTTAAACTATATTTATCTACTATTTATACTAATTATAATGTAAATGAAATATTTTTATTCTCAATATGTAATTGAGTTAAAAGGTGTTAATCTGTCAAAACACTTTTAGTAAGTTGTTCTCTATTTTACCTTACAACTAACCTAAAACTCATACAACAAAATCGTATATAGAACCATAAATAAGAACACTTACTACATTGCAAAAATATAAATAAATATAAACACATTACTTATTATTAAACAGAATTGAATTATCTCTATATTACTACCTTTATGAAACCTTAAAAATTTAGTTTCCATTATAACTTCTATTACAGTAAGTTGAGGGATTTATTATTAACTAAAGGAGTAGTATGTATATTTTAGATATTGACTAATTTTCGTTAAAACTAACAAGTCAAATAATAGTCGCGATATTCATCTCTATATTTATGTAATGATACTATAAGGAATAATAATATCAGCTACTTGACGCTACAAAAGCTTAAATTCCTATATTTTAATATATGCTATATCCGATGTGTATATATGTACGTATACGCATTTGTATATTGCAATGTTATTGTAAGAGCGAAAAACTACGGTTACACTCAGCAGGTAGTAAGTGCCCTGCGGCTCTTTGGAATAAAGTATTGAGCGCAGGGTATTTCTCTATCTAGACGTGTCCGGATATCTTTGCACCTCACTGTACATAGATATATGGCACACAAATATAGCACTCATATCAATGAAGCATTGGATGAAATTAGTAATAATAATACTATAACGATAAAGCTAAAATACAATAGTCCGGCTTTATGGTTGTACGCTACACTGACGTCAGTTTAGACTGCAGATGACAGGGCAACGCTCTGTATACTATGCCTTCGATAAAATTCATCAAGACCTCATACCTGTCGACATAAAAAGTCTTAGTCTTAGTCTCAGTTTTAGAGATTGTGTAGAGGCAGTCTTTATATATCATCTCTCTTTTAACATCATTATCATGGTTTAGCATTGTCATGTAAGGTGTATGTCAAGCGTCTAAACTGGTGTCACTTGTTGAAATATGACTGATCATCTAGAACGTATAGAAGATCTGGGCGTTAAATACGGCTTCCGCATTTGGTAGTATATCGACGTATGGTGGGATATGTAACAAAATAATGAAATGCTTGGCATATACTTAATGAAATAGGAACTCGTCGTTACTTCAAACATCACAAATCAATGGACGAAATTATCGGAGTTACTAAATACACATGGTACAGTTTGCTGATGACAAAACAACCGGTGAATATGTCGATACCAATGGCAGCAGTTGCTTTCAAATGCGTTATTAAATGTTTCACCTTGGTGTGACAATAATCATCTTAGATCATTTGTCAAGAAATGCAAAATATGTAATGACTTATACGTATAGCAGAGCTCTACTTTTTCGGTTGTCATATTACACGAATACAGCAAAGTTAAAATTAGTGTCATACTTTAGTTTTTTTTTATCCGGGAAGGATCAAGTCATCAAATTTTGGGTTGCGTGAAGTTATCCACACTTCTATCGTAAGGAAAGTTCGAATGAAGTAGTAATTCCAATATAACATATACGATCGCGGTTTTCTTATGAATTCTACAATAAATGTTCTACAATCCACAATATATTAACCGAATTCTCTCTGTTGGAAGCTATTTTATATATCTAACAACGAAATTTAATTGGCTCGTCGTTTGTGGCCTTCAGAATAATAATAAGTGAACCACAACGTTTTAATTACCCCATCCACGGTTTTTCGATTTTTATTACTTTTGAAGGTCGTAAACGGCCAGCCAAATGAATTCGGTGATTGGTATGGCACGAGACCATCATGCCAAAATATGACCTATGGTCGGTGTCGAGGCACTCGAATAAGTAAGTGAACCATAGCGTTTTAATTATCTCATCCACGGTTTTTCGATTTTTATTACTTTTGAAGGTCATAAACGGCCAGCCAAATGAATTTGATGGATGAGTTGGTACGAGACCATCATGCTAAAATATTGTCTGAGGTTGGTGTCGAGGCACTCGAGTAAATAAGTGAACCATAATGTTTTCCTTATTGGAAAAATAAAATAGATTACAATAGGCTAGCTTATAATTTTAATCACAGTCTTTATAAACTTGTCTGTGCATTTGGAAATATTATTTATATTGATATATACAGCATCATCGGGGAATGTTTTAATTTTCATTTGAAATTATCGAATAAGAAAAAAATCTTGCATTATGTTTGTGAGACTTATTTTAATTATGTAAATTGTGCTTCCCGATGGGTGAATTTTGATAATATTATAAGGATTGATCTTGTAAATACTATGAACCCACAACATAAAATCCAATCAAATTTTCAGAATCAAATACCAAATCCGGAAACTCCATAGTCAAGTTTAAGATATTTCATCTCAATGTTTGTAGTCTAAGAAATAAGGTTCCCCATCTTGAGGCATTATTGGCTGCAAAAGATTTTCCAAATATTTTATGCTTAACTGAACATTGGTTAACAGATGCCGAGATTCAAACTATTTCAATTAGTAATTATAAATTAATTAATTTTTATGCTCGGGAAATCCTTAAAGGTGGCGGTGTAGCGATTTATGTTCGCCATGATATTGATGCAAGTAGTTTATGCTGCTCTGTTCAGGCGATGGAGAGACATTTTGAATATACTTGTGCTACAGTTACTAAAGGTGCAGATAAGTATTGTGTCGTGTGTTTGTACAGATCGCCTTCTGGAAATTTAACTACCTTTAATGATTGTCTTTTTGACTTACTTGATGAAATAGCACAGGTGGGTCAAACTCAAATTACTTGCGGCGACTTTAATGTCAATTTTTTGGAGAAAACGGAACCGACTAATAGCGTAATCACTGTCTTTGATTGCTTCCATCTTACACCCTATGTATTGAATCCAACAAGAGTTTCCCCCACCTCATCTACATTAATTGATAATATCTTTGGGAACAACCTAAACGATAAACTTATTTGTACATCTGAGGAATGCTTTCTCTCTGATCATCACTTCCAACTGCTTGAAATTGAGAATTGTCAGGAACCTGATTCATTAATGGAATATAGGCGTTGTTTTACTGACGCTACTGTGTTGCAGTTTCAGTCACTATTAGCTGCTGAGGATTGGAATGATGTACTATGTTCTAATGAGAGTAAATTTGATGTCTTTTACAATACATTCTTATATTACTTTAATTATGCATTTCCACTAAAAAGTTCAAAATTCTTCATAAGCCAAGTATTGACTGGTATACCGCCGAATTGGCTTGTAAGGCTGAGCAACTCCGCGACCTTTATAAGTTATACAAGACAAATAAACATCTTGTTCTTCTAAATGCTTATAATGCTAAAAAGCAAGAGTATAAAGATCTCGTAAATAAAACGAAAACATTATTCTACGAAAATAAAATTATTAATTCCAGTAACAAGAGTAAGACTGCGTGGAATGTGATTAATCAAATAACTAATTCATCAAATGATGATTCTAAGTTTTTAACTCTGCATGATGGAGGTGGTAATGTCATAACTAATCCTCACTCACTTTGTAAAATGTTTGCCGAAACTTTTTATAATTTTAGCAATATTATGACACCAACTGTTGATGTTGGACAGGAAATACCATCAGTTAGTGGGGGATTCTACCTTAATCCTACCGATGAAAATGAAATTGAGCGTATTTTATTTGAGACAGGTAATAAGCATTCTTCTGGTATGGACGGTGTGCCTTGCTTCGTTCTGAGGTCTGTCGCACCATATATATCTAGACCACTAGTTGATATAATTAACAATTGTCTTGTAACGGGTATCTTCCCGGACAAATTAAAAATTAGCAAGGTAATACCGGTATATAAGAAGGGAAACAAGTTCCATGCCAGCAATTACAGACCTATTGCCATTCAAAATGCAATTGCAAAAATTTTTGAAAAAATTATTAATAACAGACTTGTTAATTATCTTAGGGATAGGAACATTGTTTCAGAACATCAGTTTGGATATGTGCAGGAGAGATCAACTTCCGATGCTATATATCATGGCCTGGATCATATATATCGAGAGATGGACAAAGGAAACAGTGTAATTGGCTTGTTTTTCGATCTAAGTAAAGCATTCGATACAGTGAATTACGATATTTTGTTGTCAAAAATGGGGAAGTATGGGATACGTGGTACTCCTTTTGACTTGTTCAAATCATATCTTACCAACAGGCAGTCATACGTAGCCATTCATGGTTGTTTTGAGGGTTTGACTCGTGAATATTATTCTTCCGGTATAAGTACTTCTTGTGGTGTACCACAGGGGTCTATTATTGGACCTACGCTCTTCCTGTTGTATGTAAACGATTTAAATTTATCACTTTCTCCATGCGTGTTGTCGCAGTATGCTGATGACACTAATTGTATTGTTACTAACACTTCTACTGAGTTAGTATCTGTTGAAGCAAATACAGTTCTCTCCAATATGTCTGTATGGTGTAAAAATAATAGTCTCGTGCTAAATGCAGAGAAAACAGGCGTGTTGCAGTTTCGGATAGCAACAAATACAAATAGCAGCACTTATATTAAATACAAAGGTAAATCTATTCCTGAGAGCGATCATGTAAAATTTTTGGGATTATTTTTGGATTCTCACCTTCGCTTCGAGCAGCATTGCTCTATGCTCCTGAAGAAATTATCTTCTGCATATTTTGGTATGAGAAATTTAAGGACCACTGTAAACATAGATACTCTTCGAATATTTTACTTCTCCTATGTAGAGTCCAGGCTTCGTTATGGAATAATTTTTTGGGGACGTGCAAGGTCCGTTAATCGACTTTTTATATATCAGAAAAAAATTCTAAGATGCATGGTGGGGGTACCAGCTCGAGATTCTTGTCGTCCCATATTTAAGGCACTAAGAATTCTGCCCTTATGGTCGCTGTACTTGTATGAAATATTAATATTTTATAAGCGAAATGAAACTAAATTCGTAAAAAATTCAGACATATACAGTAATATGCTGACACGGTGTAGGAACCAGTTAAATGTACCTCTCCACAGAACTAGTCTCTATGAGCATAGTCCGAATTATACTTGCATCATTTATGTTAATGCTTTACCCGCCGAAATAAGAAATGCGACTACCTTTTACTCATTTAAAAGTCTTGTGAGGTCATATATTCAGACTCACTGTTTTTACAATGCTGACGAATACTTGGCTCGGAGAGTTCCGTAAATGGTTTAGAAATTTTAATTCCCTAATGTAATTGATTTTAATATTTTTATTTAGAACAGATGTATTTTGACTTTACTAGTTTAAAATGTGTAGCTTCAATCTGTCTTATGTATTATTGACAATGTCTATGTTACATATGTAATTTGAGACAGTAAATATATTATTATTATTATTATTATTATTATTATTATTAATTATCCCATCCACGGTTTTCGATTTTTAGTACTTTTGAAGGTCATAAACGGCCAGCCAAATGAATTTGATGGTTGGTATGGTACGAGACCATAGTGCCAAAATATTACCTATGGTCGGTGTCGAGGCAGTCGAATAAATAAGTGAACCACAACGTTTTAATTACCCCATCCACGGTTTTTCGATTTTTATTATTTTTGAAGGTCGTAAGCGGCCAGCCAAATGAATTTGATGGTTGGTATGGTATGAGGCCGTCATACCAAAATATGACCTATGGTCGATGTCGAGGCACTCGAATAAATAAGAGCATCACGACGTTTTAATTATCCCATCCACGGTTTTTCTATTTTTATTACTTTTGAAGCTCATAAGCGGCCCGCCAAATTAATTGGATGGTTGGTATGGTACGAGACCATCAATCCAAAATATGACCTATGGTCGGTGACGAGGCACTCGAATAAATAAGAGAATCATGACGTTTTAATTATCCCATCCGCGGTTTTTCGATTTTTCTTTATTCTGAAGGCCACAAACGACGAGCCAAATTTCGTTGTTAGATATATAAAATAGCTTCCACCAGAGAGAATTCGGTTAATATATTGTGGATTGTAGAACATTTATTGTAAAATTCATACGAAAACCGCGATCGTATATGTTATATTGGAATTACTACTTCATTCGAACTTTCGTTACGATAGAAGTGTGGCTGGAAAAGTGTGGATAACTTCACGCAACCCAAATTTTGCTACACTCTTTAAATTAATCTTGTTGTTGTTTTATTGAGAAGAGGTATGATTAGCAATGGCTCACTATACAGAACTTGAGATACAAGTACATTTTATGTACTACTGCAGCTAGTGCTGTTAGGCACTTATTATATACAGGGTGTTTAAAAAAGATGCGGCAATATTAAAGGGGGTGATTGCCCAGGTCATTTTATACAAAAAAGTTCCTATAAATATATGTAGGTCCGCAAACGCTTCGTTACCTATCTACAACGTTTTAAAGTTTAATTAAAAAAAAACAGTAAAAATTAGATTTTTCCAAAACGTCTTGAGATATCATAATGAAATTTTAGGCGTGTTAATAGCTGTGGGAGACACATACTTTGCAATACAACACGATGTTTCAGTCGAACCAGTGACGCGCGTATTGGCACGTCACGGGCTATTTTTCAAGAAAAAAATAGGACGCCGCTGATTTCTCTAAAAATAAAAAGATGTTTTTATTCTTTGTTCAACTATAATGAAAAAAGCTCTCTTAACTTTTTATCGTACGACGTACCGTTTTTTAGTAAGAAGAAAAAACATTTTAGTGCATATCCATTTATCATGCGTACAAAAATATTTTTAAACAGTCCTGTTTTATTCACTGACATATTGAATGACATATTGAATGAGTCTCGTGATTAATAATTTTGTATATGTCGAATTTGTTGAAGTTCCTTATCATGAATCGCTATACGAATGCCGAGATGACCGACATGCACTACATTTATGGACTTGCTGATGGAAATGTATTAGAAGCTAGGCGGTTATATACTGAACGATTTCCTGGCCGTATTGCTCCTGCTAGGAAAACTTTCGAAAGGATTCATCGGCGCCTTTATGAAACAGGCACATTAAGACGAAATGGAGGAGCAGGAAGGCAAAGGACAGCAAGAACAGTAGAGCTGGAAGGGGATGTGCTAGACATGATTGAAGAAGATCGAGGTACTTCTACTCAAAAAATTGCTGACGTTTTGGATGTAAGTAATGGGACTATTTGGCACATTCTGAAGGAAAATTTGTTGTATCCATTCCATATACAACGCGTTCAAGCACTTCTTCCTGCTGATTCTCCTCCTTCCATTGCATTCTGTCAATGGGTTTTGCACGAGATGGTTCAAATCCCTCAATTCTTGATGATGATTCTGTTCACCGATGAAGCGAATTTTTCAAGAAATGCAATACGCAATTTCAATAATAACCATGTATGGTGTGACGAAAATCCAGAGGAAATTGTTGAAGATCGTTCTCAACATCACTTTTCTTTGAACGTTTGGCTTGGGATTGTGGGTGACTGCCTAATTGAACCGGTATCTTTACCAGGGAGACTTACCGGAGAGGTGTATCGCAACTTTTTGGAAAACACGCTCTCTGTATTTCTGGAGGACGTACCATTAGCAATTAGAGATGCAATGTGGTATATGCACGATGGCGCACCAGCCCACCCTAATCAAGTAGCTCGTGATATCTTAACACAAGCATACGGAAATCGCTGGATTAGCCGCGGTGGACCTCACATATGGCCTGCACGATCTCCGGACTTAAATCCCCTGGATTTTTGCTGTGGAGCCATTTGAAGTTCTTGGTGTACGCTACTCCATTGGAAAACGTAGAAGACTTAAGAAATACAATCATTGTTGGGTGCAACTCAATTAAAACCGATCCTGGTGTTTTTGAGAAAGTTCGCCAGTCAATGAGGAGAAGATTGGATTCATGCATCCGAGTTGGAGGTGGTCACTTTGCACAGTTTTTGTAATTTTTGGTTGGTAAAATTGTTGGTTCGGTAAAATATTTGTTTTTTGCCCTTGAATAAAACCCTTGTTCTTTAAAAAAATTTTTCTGTAATAAATGGACATGCACTAAAACGCACGCCACTGGTACGACTGAAACATCGTGTTGTATTGCGAAGTATGTGTCTCCCACAGCTATTAACACACCTAAAATTTCATTATGATATCTCAAGTCGTTTTGGAAAAATCTAATTTTCACTGTTTTTCTTAAATTAAACTTCGACACGCTGTAGATCGGTAACGAAGCGTTTGCGGACCTATGTTTATGGGAACTTCTTTGTATAAAATGACCTGAGCAATCACTCGCTTTAATATTACCGCATCTTTTTTAAACACCCTGTACATGCTAACTGCATACGAGGACTGGCAAGCATGTTCGGATGATCTTGATGAATAAAAATACTTGTGTAACTAAAAAGGATTTTATACCAGACTAACTAACTTGTTGAATAGTTTATTTACACCATCGTTTTATAATATTTACTTAGTTGCAGCTCATTAGTCATTCGACTTCAGATATAAAGGTTAAAATGTTATTCCTCTAAAGTAAATAAATTTCACCGCTACAAATATTTATTTCAAAATTCGGAAGTTGTCAATAAAATATCCTGCTGCTATGTGTTAATGCAGACTACCACAAAATTTTAAACGTTCAATGCTGCTTTGCTACATTAACTTTCACATCGTGTTTGAAAACGTAAATAACGTCAACAGATACAGCAAACAGAATTATGTAAACAGTACAAACTCATTCCGTTAAAACCTATGTAACAGAATTTATATTTTCAGCGTATTCTACTACGTCCCTTTTGATTTTTAATTGCATTATCAACCAATCGCAAGAGGCACGTAAGGATTAGAAAAGCAAAACGAAGGGAGAAGTGCGAACTTCCTCTCTTCAGTTCTGTTTGTTCTTTCACTTTAGACGAAAGTTAATGCAAGAGAATACGCCTACGCCAAACGCCGTAGACAAAAGCGGAGTGGGCCTCATCTTTGTTGCTGTATCTTTATATTTTCTGCGGCTGTGGTTTTTAATGTAATCTGGAGGCGTCGCAGGCACCCGTGGGGCAATTTCGGGTACCAGCTCGTGTCCCTGTATCCCCCATTCCTCCAACTTTCCTTCACTGAATGGATTCCCGAAACGTACACACGAATCTGGGAAGTAGATGACTGTACGCCCCCTTAAGGGAAAAATAAAGGTGGTGCTTAGTCTGCCCTGACAGTAATTCTGAGCATTTTCCCCGGCTATAGTCGTGCGCGGGTGTTGAGACCTAACAAGTTCAACTTACTTATACCTTGATTTCGCTCCGTGACTTTACATTAAACTGAACAATTTATAGATGGGGTCGAGCTCGGATAAAAAGCAGGGCGAAGATTTACGCTAAGTTAGGAGATATTACTACCGATTTCTCCTGCATATTTACATTCCTTTTCTTGTACTGTTGTAAATAATGTGCAATATTAACAATATTCTTTTGTGAGCGTTTACTGATAGAATCTAAAATCGAATGTATAGATTTATTTCTTTATTTAATTTAAGTCCCCCAAAATGTTAGATACATTTATCTAAAGCTGCTTATATATTTGCAAAATATGGGATGGTGTTGTTTCGCCTTTTATTTTGTATAATAAATATTTACTTGCTGCGTTAATATTTTTAGCATACGGTTAGAGATAGTATACATGCTATAGTTGAATTATTTTTGTTGATAATTTATACTAATTGAGTTTCACAATTATGTTTGGGTAATTGGGTAAAAAAGGATGCAGGTTAATAATAGATCATTACGTAGCAGTTCTACTATTTGTATCAAGGGGTTGTATAATTGTAATTGTAAGAGTTACAATATAAATTCTAATCTTATGTAATCTTTGGACAGGGATCATAAAAGTACGAATTTAAAGGATGACTTCCACAATTTCGTCTTAAATATATTAGGTTACCAGAATTCATCAAATATTTTTTTCTTCCACATGATGGAGACGGAGATGGATACCGTAATAAGAAGATGATGATGGGTAATAATTCTGTGTAAATATTTTCCCGATAAAATATTTATCTCTCATACCGTTTCTAATTGCGTGTTGGCATTGAATGAAAAGGCGAACCGGGGATATTTTGTTCAAGAAAAACAAATTTAGCATTTCATCCAGTTTTGCTCTTAAAAGCTTTCCGATTACATGGAAGATGAAAGAAAATGTTTCCTAATGCATGCAAATTAATTGAGGTACGGCTGTTTGCTCATACAACTTTGTCCCTTGTTTGTGATGGATCAGAGATAAACATCATTATGGAAATAAGATGGGAATAATTGTTGTCAAGCAAATTTTTAAATTTCAAGAGAGGCATACTGGATATAAGAAAAATTAAATTAACTTTTTCGCGTTCTTCAGAAACCAATTGTTTTGTTGACTCAAGTACCATTGGATATGAATTTTCATGCCTGTGTTGGAATTTAAATGAAAATATAGAAAATTTGACTACTATAATGTGAAAGCGAATTGGATATACATATAACAGATATGAATGGTAAGTAATAAAATGCTGATAAATGCGTTCTATTGAGGGCAAAACTACTAAGAGAACTACACTTGATTTTATCGAGCAGAAAAGTTAGGTGAAGTTATTGAAGCCAGAAAGAAGCGAGCACAAATCATGAAATGAAATGGTGCTGTTGGAGTGAATAATATATAAGGAATAGTAAACAAAGAGGCAGTAGTCAGAAAAAAAATAATAAAAAGAAATAATAAATGGTAATTTTTTCAACACCAACAATAAATGAAGAATGTCATTAGTTTGACCTTTATGCTAGCAATTCTAGCATAGTAGAGTCATGACATGACTTATTATGTCAACGTAGTTTCTCTTGTGGTAGCTGCAGCTTTAGTGGCTTCATAATCTATATTGCTTGACGACACTCTTGCTACTGGTATTGCAGATGTGCTTTTATGCCTTTGTTACAGCATTACCGTAAGTACTGTTATTCTGTTAATTGTCTCCTATCAGTGCATGATTGGTAGATCAAAATACATACATACCTCCCGTGCCACAGTTATCTGCGGTTACTTCTCTCACTCTAGTGTAACTAGTAGCAAAGACTAATGCCAACAAGGAAATGCAAATAATTCCTGCCTATTCCTTGACCTTTGTATCAACAATTATTGTTAGCAAGTTCGGCGTTACAAATCTTGTCCTAGGGGATGAACATATCTTTGGGTGTGATGAATATTTACCATCAAACGCCACTGATAGACTTGTACCTAAGTAAACAAATTAGATCGTAAACAATTTGAAGAATATTACTCTTGGTGATCAGTCCTTAGTGTCCGTAGGCTACTTCTCTGTTAAAGCCTAACATTGTGAAACCCAAAGCTTTGAAACCTTCTCTAAAAGCTCAACCTAGAGTAGTACTGAATAGCGATAGAAAGAAGAAAAAGCCTGAATTTTCAGTTGTATTTTTTAGTAGTAAAGGACAGATTTAGAACAATTCAAATTGCTGAATAATATAGTAGAAAGAAGAAAAGTGGCAGTTGTAAAGAGATCAGTCAGTACATCTAAGATCATCCAGTTACTATAAGTGTAATAAGTTTAGCAGAGGACCCTGATAGTGAGGATATGGATAATTCAGATCTTATAAATGACGACTTTATTGAGACATCCAAAACGAGCAACACGAAGGAAAACTATCTTGACATACTAAGGGTGGGTTTATCAATGTGAGGATAAATAAATTAACTAGCAGATAAAATTTTATTCGTAAGATAATTACAATAAAACGTTTATTGAGCGTTAAATAGAAGTTATCTGCAAGTTAAAGCATTGTAGTTACTAAATTTTATCTGGCAGTTAGCAATATCTGTCAGTTACTTAACTAACACTTTTATCCTCACATTGATAAACCCACCCTAAGTAATATAAAAGGTACGTGGATCTTGGTCAACTATAATATGAAACAAAATAAAAAGACAGTAAAGGTTTCGATTATATTCGAAAGAAGAAATACTAGCCGATATTTCTCTGCTGAAGAGTAGCTATGGTAAAGAGATGAAGTAATGTATCGCTTAAATTGTGATGGCGTACATATTTACTAAACATTTCTATTGGAATTTCTTGTTATTCCCGTTTGGTTCAAGATGCATAGGTAGGTTGCACCTTGAGCTATTTTGCAGAATTTTTTTTTTATTTTTGAAATCGGCTTTTAATTTTTTTATGTGGTTTGATCAAAATGAAGATAAATGTATTAAAAATACGAATAAAATTGGTATAAGCACCTTCTCCTACTGTAATTGTAACGACAATGGTTTATTTTCAATAAATCCTTAATAACATAAAGATTGTGGCAACAAAATTGATTTGGGCTTATACTAGACATGCATTACATTTTTCAACAAGCGGTATTAGTTTGTTTGTAACTCTTTTTCATTATTCTCACGAAGAAGACTTAATTTTAGGCAATTTTAAGGATCTTGGAAAGGCCCTTCAGATTGTGAAGGTTTGATAAACTGCCAGAAGGGCGAAGGTGAAGTAACTACAAACTGTTTTACAACATTCTTATGATTGCTCGAAGATTTTAGAAACATTTTCTGGAAAAACCCAGGAAAACACGGATCAAACATTCTGTAGAACCAGTAAGTTGTACTGGCTTCAAGAATTACAACAAAGTGGCAACCAGAAAGATAGAACCAGATGAATGAATTCTTTCTATTCAGATGCTACCACAAACCAACGCTCAGAAACATTGGACAATATAGTACACAAAAGTCATATTTATATCTAACTGAAAAAATTGTTGTATAGTGCATCTATAATAGTAGCGTGAAATAAACAAAAATTCAATTTATATTCCATGAAATTTTTGTCATAGCAGCAGGTTTCAAAAGGTTAGTCTTTCCTTAATAGAATAAACCAATAATTA
Source organism: Holotrichia oblita (assembly GCA_023690525.1). Classification (NCBI taxonomy): domain Eukaryota; kingdom Metazoa; phylum Arthropoda; class Insecta; order Coleoptera; family Scarabaeidae; genus Holotrichia; species Holotrichia oblita. The sequence continues at coordinate 28,196,936 of CM043021.1, forward strand.
ATGCTTCAAATAAGATACTTAGCGTGGAAGTTCTATTTTTTGTTAAAGCGTTCCAGTTGCTACTTGTATTTCAAACATTCTAAAATTAAAAGCTTGCTGTAAAATACCTAAAGAGGAAGTATTAAATATCAAACTGGTATACACTCATTAGCTCCAGCGTTCGTTTCCATTTTCACCTTTTCCTTTTTGCTAGATTTTATTTACGTGTGAGGCGAACTGAGTACGTTTTTATAAGTTACAAAACACCCATTCTAGCGCGCATCGGTACTACGCGATTGAATACCGAAACCGCTACGCCAAGCAGCCGAAAGCGTTCCTTCGATCTATATATTTTTTTATAATAAATTCGAAAACGATACTTCACAGAGACGCAGGCAGAAAATCAATAACCACCCTCCCCTAGAGCATTTGAGAGTAGATATATAGACGTCTATGCGTGCAATACGCAATCCCGGTGCGGTGTAACAATCATTCCGACATTGGATTTTAGAAATAAGGAGATTATTGTGAAAACGATATGTGTTGACGTTTTTCTTTTCCTGTTATACGGAAGGTAGCTTTTTTAACTCGATGTTTTTGTTTCCTCAGTTGAATGTCTGTTCTTGTCGTGACAGTGCAGCGACTTGTTTGTGATTACAAGCAATGAAAGCATCATTCTGACTTATTGTAGCTCTGAATTAGACTCACATGTTGAGAACCGCTGTAGAATAAATAGTTTTTTTTTCCAATAAGTTGCAACCGCTGAAAAAATCCTTGAAAGAATAACAACTAGACTTATTATTATCGCGAATCTCTTTATCATCGTACTCAAAATTTGAGTTTACTCTAACGATTTTAAATATCCGTTGCTGACAGCTTTTTTTGTAATTTTTGCAATGTAGAAGTGATTAGCTATAATACTTTCCCCATAGCACTTGTAATTGAGGATATGCTTTTCATTGACAGGCTGTTTTACTCAGAAATTTTCTATTTGCTGGTCGTACTATATTTCGCATATTCAAACTTGTGTACATACTTTCGCAAAAACTTTTCATGAACAAGATATTCGTTAAGGATTCTTTTTAATGTTAGATATTTTATCTTTAGTCCTAGACATATTTCTACTTGTAGGTCAAATGAAACAGCAACTAATTAAAAATCGTTTTCGTCTAAATATTTCTTCAGTGAAAGTTCACATTTACTGTGTTAAATAATATTAAAACACAGTCATGCCTACCAACCAAAATTTCTAAACATAAAGAAATCATTGATATACCGAATTACGGATTCTCAAAAATATTAAAGAACTTACTTTAGATGGTGTCATTAGTCGTTTCGCTGTTACAGGATTTCCTATTAAAATTTGAATCTATTGTTTCATGCCTGCACTTTATTAAAAAGAATTTTCTACTAATTTGTCGTGCCAACTTCAACATTAACTTCTGGTACTTCTTCTTTAACCAAAATCTGTTCACTTTTTGTCTAGTGGAAGCTAAAGAGACATACAGTAAATTTATATATTCTATTTATATACAGGGTTTTTCCGCAAAACCGTTCAATAGAAGTTTATTCTTCTTGCCACTTCTTTGTCGATTTAACACATGACCAATTCATCCAAAATGCAAAACTTTGCTTTTGTTCTTCTAAATATACCTTTTTTCAATTGGAGATAAATGTGGATAGTTTTCATTAAACATTCTACAAGTTTTACTAAGGATCTAGTCGCACTTTTCGAGTACCTAAAATAAATAACGAATTTCCTGATTTTTTGTAGACATTCTAACTCACAAGCATCAAACGACGAAGTGTGACTTTCATATTACCACTTCGACAACAAATCCGTGAGAACGTTTATTTTCCATTGCACACTGCATCAGTATCGATGGGTTATGTCTGCATTTTTCAAAAAGACCTAATTATCTCTTAAACTAGCAATTTCTGGTACCTATACGACATGTGGAATATAAAAGATGTAAAAATTCCGGAAGGTTGACTTGGCATGGCCATACAATGTAAGCAACCGCTCTCGGCGCTAAACCATAGTTCAATATGTTGTTTAAAGATAGTGTGGGTCCTAAATTGATATCCGAAAAATCGAGTGTTCTCTGATTTTTTGAAGAAATGTCTGCTGTAGACATTTTTTTATAAAAAGTCGAATAACTACAAAATACCCGAAACAAATTAAAAAAGGAAAGATATGGGGAACGATATATGTATGTTGATTATTATGGAAAGCTTAAATTGACACCTTACCATGTTACTGTGTAGAGAAAGAAGCTTTTGGGGGCATAATGAAAATACACCTAGTAACGCTAGTAAACAAAGGTAAACTTCTTAAGAAATATTGAAGGCTGTTTTATGTAGTATCACTGACGACACCAGAATCTTGCTCTGTGAATGAAATTGTTTTATAAAGAGGCACTATGGTTCCTACAGTGGAGAGAATACTGAACACCTTCCATGCCTCTTAACAGAACAACCGCTACTCGAATCCTGTAACGATCTGAGTTACGGTGTAATTCAATTCGGCAGTATGGAACGCTTTAGAGAGCAACACATCACTGATCTACGACACCGTTAGCGAGTCATATACACATGAAATATTGGCAAGAACAGGGTAGGAGCTTTACGTTTAAAATGTCTTAACGATCTAATCCTCTGAACGAACTAGATGGAAGTCGCTCAGTAGTCCAGTAGGAATTTTGTGAGAGATGGTAGTAGTAGCCTATCGATGATCAACAAGGAGACTCGACAACAAATAAATGCTGTAAGCTAAAGATTTGCCGTAACACCGTAAACTGTATGGATAATCTGAGATATAATCTGAAGGTTTGACGGAAAACTTTGAGGATTGTAAGTTCACACCACATGATGTTGATGATCTCAGGCGTAGTTCCAGAAGCAAATTGAGTGGTTCAAAAAAACAAAACAAGTTTGTGAGGCTTGAATAGAGACTGGACAGGTAAAGACGCAAGAACTAGGTGGAACGACAGTGGAGACAATGCGGAATTATCTGTAACATCACGGAGTGGGTGACCTGCAGCCGCGGCGAGAAAAACTACTAATTCACCTATTACTTTCAGTAGTCATGACTACTTCAACGTATATCTGGTAACAATAGGCAGAGGAAGCACCTGTCCAGATTGAAACTCGACAGAACAAGCTCACCACTTTCATCGATTACGAGAGGTGAAATAAGCATACAGTGTACTTGCAGTAAACAATGAGGAAATGGTCGCGTCTGGAAAGGTGGGTTAGCAAAAGCTGGCTATGTCACACCCAACAAACGCAGTAATTAACCAAAACTAGTTACAGTGTGTCGTTCCATAATGAATATCTCCTCTGACCTAGTAAGGTGTCTTCGTTACGGCCTGTCATCGTACGATTGGGAATTTTGCTTTATAGAAAAGGAAACAGCAAATAAGCGCTTTTAGTAACTTTGGTAACGTTACTGTTAAATTTTAAGTATTGCAGCTCTATCACGCAGACGATGCCAACCAATACTCCGATAGAGTAGCAAATTTTGCATATAGGCCAATATTTTATTTATTTTCCTATAAAATTGAAATTAATAGTCTTACTTTTACTGCACTAACTGCAGTCATAAATGCTCCTTAACGATTTCTGCATACAGTAGTATCAACGGCTGCAATAGTTTAGAACTGTAGTCTACCCTTGAACTACATCATAGAGCTATCCTTGTCCTACATTTATCTTCTGTGTTTTTTACGTTCATTTTTTGGAAAAATAGAAACGACAATATATGTATATAAAACATTAGATATGTACCAGACAATGCAAAATTCTTTTCGGTAAATTACAGATATTTCAAATAAAAACAATGCAAGAACAGAAAATATATTTTTCGTTTTAAAATTCCTTCCTTCTCTACATCGTCTAACATATATTTCCAGGCGGTTTGGCGCAATGATACAAAGAGCAGTTGCATACTATTTTCTTTGGGATCCTTTTCAAGTTTTCCTAGTTCTTTTATCTTGTCGTAGTGTTGTTACTGTTATCCCGAGCTTTTCAGCATAGAATGTCGGAGAGATCTAAAAAACGTGCTCTACTTCGTTGAATGTCATTGAATGAAATGGCGGGCAGGCGTAATGGGACTTTAACGTCCGTCTTCTGCATTTAACTTTGCATTGCAATGTATAAGAGGAATATTAGCTTGTTCTGTGGGGAAAATTAATCAAATCATAACCTCTTACATTTTATAAATGTAATATGATTCTTTTTGAGATTTTTATAAAAGTTGCATTCAGAGCGTCTTGCTAGCAACTCAAGAAAAGTTAATATTACGCGGAAGCTTTCCACTGCATTGCGGAGGAAGCCTTAGAATTCATTTTAACTGAAGACAAAGAAGCCCGGAAATTATAAAGATAGCACTTTTACAGTTGTGCAAAACAAAAGATTGCTTCGATTTGTTATAAACTCATTCAATTGGGATAGTTTACAAACGTTATGGTATGAATCTGCTCATTACTGATCAATACTATCCAGGTAGTTGTTAGTTCTAGATACTTGCAGTACGTTAAAGTTTTAACATACTCTTTTTAATATAGTGTCTTCAGAAATGTCTGCACATGCATGTCTTATTTTCTGCTGCATGTTTTCTGGTGTTGTTAGTTCCGTGTCACATACAAGTCGATATTGTACGCTTAAAATAAATATGTTACTGCGTGTGCATACAGATTTTTCTGCGCGAATGCGAAAGTGCATTGAGGCTGGTGGCCGCCAATTTAAACATTTAATCCGATAGCCGGCTGCTTTCTTCAACTGTTTACCCTATGTAAACAATTTGTAGCTACTATAACTTCTATAACAATTTTTTCTTCGTATATACGTGATGAGCTCATTGTAAAATTCACACCATTTTAAAATACTTATAACTGCCTAAGATAGCGCGATTTAAATCTTGGAACTTTGCTTTTGTTTTTCTGAAAAAACTATTTATTTTAACGCCTACTTCATAATAAACTTTTTTAATTCTATTTACTTGCTCTAAATGCTCTGAAGAGTATGGCAAACTCCTTACACCCTGTAGAAACCATAATGTCAACTACAAATTAATATGTGTCAAGTGTGCATTAAATAAACCTAATTATTATGCAATATGTACTCAGTGAGCAAAGTGTTTATGTTTTGAATAATCGCTCAAATTTCTGGCAATAATACATAAAAACGTTATGCTCCTAAAGTTGTTGAGCTGCACAAATTGCTGGGTAGCCTAATAGACTGTATAAAAACTTAGCTAATGCTGCAAAATTTAAGCCGCTCTCGGCTTGCATATTGAGGCGGATGGACGCATTCCCATTTCTAATGTATACAAGTTGAATGACAAGTCCGTGTGCAGGTTCCCCTGTGGAAAAATTTGAACTAAGTGAAAATTTTCATTAAACAGTTGTGTTTATTTTATTTGTGTTTGTGCAGACGATAGGAAGTTAGTGGCTGCTTTGAATTGTAAAATTTATTCGAAAATGGACAGTTCCGAAAAAAAAATGTTAATATTCTGTTCCGCGTTAAACTAGGTGATAACCTAGTGAAAACGATACGGATGCTGAATACTGCATATGGCAGTGAATGCCCCCATCACAACACTATCTTCAATCATTAGCTCAAACAAGGTGGTGCCGAAACCGCCACCCAAACGAATGAAGGACGACCTACACCATCCGGTTAATCCGAGATTGTTAAAAGCCATCATCGATTGTCTGGTGAGGAATCCTAAAACATCTGGCACTACTTTCTGCTGAATTCGGCAAGGTATTGGCAAAGTAGGTGCCCAAGTTGCTGTCTTTTGAACAAAAAAGAAAAGTCTTGATGATGCTCAATCGATTTTAAACGAGTATGGTGCCGAATGGGATGATTTAATTAACAATCCGCTAAGTGTTGATGAGTCTTGAGTCTACTACGAACCACCACAAGCCCGAACTTCAGCTTCTAAATGGAACCGTCTTGGTCAGCCACCGCCAGAAGTTGAGCGCACCAATAGGACATTCAAAAGATCATGGCTACTGTGTTCTGGAATAAAGATGGGATCGTGCATATTGATTATCACAAGTCTGATAAATCTATCAACAAGTCATACTACATGATCCTTCTTGATGAGATCGATGCCAAGATTCTGGCTAGGAATCGTCGTACAGTCACATTTATACAAGCCCATAAAGCAGAAAAGCAGCGAAAAAATCACAGCTGGGTTGGACGCCATTAAAACACCCACCCCAATCGCCCGATTTGGCACTCTCTGACTATTAATTTTTTCGAAATTTGAAGAATGATATATTAAAACGCACACTTATAAACGCTGGCTACATAGAAACACACAGAAGTTAGTAGCTATTATGTTTCAAAAAATTCAGCCCGGTCATTTAGAAGCTTTGACATGTCACAATTGTCATTGTAATTTTAAACAAGAGAAACTACTATTAATTTTTATCTTAAAAAATGTTCAAGGAATGAAAGTCGTTGACACACGGATTTGTCATCAACTTGCATAAGTAAATTGCAATCTTGGAAAGTAGAATATGAAGAATTGTGGAAAATCAGTAAATTATTAACTTAAAGATACTCAGGAAAGCATAACCTACTACGAGTAATTCAATCTTTCTTTGTTCAACATTTCTGAATTAATTTTGTAGTAAATGGTTAACAATAAGAACCTCTGACGAGGGAAGTTATTTACTTATGAAGGGTAAGCAGTCCCAATAATGTTCTAATGAAGGAAGTATTGTTTCATAACGTCCCTAAGAGTGTATGTTAAGAGGTTTGCACTCATTTCCGCAGGCTGAACGAATTCGTTTAAAGATGTACTTGTATAATTCTACCAGAGTTTCATCACAGTGCCAGAATTACCGAAGAAAGCAATGCAATTACCGAAGACTTCGTAGCGCACACTATACTGAATTATTTGTTTAGAAAATAGAGAAGATAAACATGAACCAATGTAGAAAGTTTACATATTAAGGTATCAATACATACATTATGTATAAAGAGGCAACCTATGCATGTATTATGCAAATTCCATTTAAAGGAAGATTTCATTATACAGTATGTCAATGACAAGTTCATTATACAATATGTCTGACAACAATAAAGTGTGTAGATATTATGATTTTAATAATTTTACGGAAAGGAATTTAGATTACTAGAAGCTCAAGTAAGATTATGCATGCATTTAGTAGCTCACATAATGTAGCAAGCAAATACATACACATACATTTATATATCAAAACAGATTTCAATAAATGTTTTTTCAAGTATTTAATTTTTATTTTCATACCCGCCCTTTACGTAAGATATTTTATCCACACTTACATGACTCTTCTTATCTTTAGCATTCTCTCTGTATTCTCTTCTATTACTTTATAATACTTTTTATAATATGTAACGCGATAAAACTATTTTAAAAGGAACAACATATCTCAAAAAGTGTTCCAGAACAGATTTCTCCGCATAAATATACGGTATAACTATATTTTAGTTTCTATTGCGGCTGTAGCTTGACCAAGTTGATAAATAACCCAACAATTATTCTGACAATGATAATTATGTTTTTATTATAATTTTTATTATAAATATTTTATTTAGATAACTAATCCTGAACATCATCATTTATTAATGACAATGATAATTATTAGTTATCCAGAAGCCTTAGAAAAGTTGTACAAGGTGGGCCACTAAGGGTGGGTTTATCAATGTGAGGATAGGTAAGTAACTGACAGATAATGCTAACTGGCAGATAAAATTTAGGAATTAATGCTTGATGCTGTTTAATGCTTTATCTTGCAGATAACTTCTATTTGACACTCAATAAACGTTTCATTGTAATTATCTTACGAATAAAATTTTATCTGCAAGTTAACTTATTTATCCTTACATTGATAAACCCACCCTAAGCGAGATAAGCGGCTGTCTCGCGGAAAGTATTTGTCCTAGGTGTTGCAGGAAAAAAAATTGATGGTTACAGTGGTCAAAAGAAATTGCTTATTCTGAAATTCAAGATTTTACCGCTAGGTGGTGTAACGACTATGTCCAAATCTAAAATTTCTGTTTAATATCAGACAATCCTCTAGTAACATTTTTCGTATCTATCATACTAAAGGAGAGGGAATATTAGTCAGTCGCAAAAGCTTAATGTTTTCGTTACTATTCAAACTACCCGAATAATCCTGAACTCTTGTGTGTGGACTTTTAAAACACCTTATTTTTACGATTTTGTTTAAAAAATTAAATGGAACGTTACTGTTGTATTAGTGGGATCTTAAGCAGGTTTAAATTACTTATACTAGTCTGAAAATCGCTTTTACCTTTATTAGTTTTCAACTTATTCTAATGAATATATACAGCTAGATAATATAATCAAGCTAGCTGCAAGAGAAACAAAATTACGTAACCATGAAATTAGAAATTGAATAATCAAACTTATTTAAATCAATTCAATTTAATTTAATATGTGACTCTAAAATGGAACGAGTTTGTACTGATGACACGAATGCTTGTACTTCCACAAGTACACAAAGTACCCGCCATCATTATTTATATATCGCTTGGGATGTTCATTGGTAAATAAAATAGTAGACGGCAGTAGTTTAGCGTAAGTTTTCACGACCATCATTTACTGCTTTGAAGTCTTCCGGGTGTTGTCGTGTAGATAAGTTTACACATGACGCCAGAAGATCGGTGAAAATCTACATATTATGTTTACGGGAAAACCCTTTAATGACTTGGCGATTTTTATTTGTTCGGTAATACATATTGTAGCTGTTCTACATTATGTCTGTTATTAAAATAGATTTGTCAGATCACAATGGAAAAGATGCATAATGACGCAGGACATTTTTGTTTGAGACAGTATGAACAGTTTTATCACATGAAAGATTTAATTGTTGTGAAATTTCTCTGGTACTACATGTTAGCTCCCACTCTAGTATTTTCACTGTTTGTTCCTTGTAATGGATAACTGCATTTATTACGCATTCTATTTAGATCAGAATGTTTAAGAGCAAGCATACCAGCATCTAGTAAACGCTGATGTAATCGTCTAAAAGTGTTAACAGACGGCATTCTGCTGTTAGGATAGCATGCTCCATATTCAATTTGTGCATTAGAGGTATTATTACTGCAAAAACCAACAGTCACGTATATATCAGCGTATTCATTAAATGTACATTGCATTTAAGAAAATATATTACAAGTATTAGTGAAATTCATTGTCATATTAATATAAATTAATATGTCTTAATGTGTCCGAATCAAAATATTGACAGCTGATTCTGTAGGTTTTTTATTTGTCTTTACGAGTACTTGCGGTAGTATTTTTATTTTATTTCCATTTAGGTACGATTGCCTTAAATATACGGCATTTAAAAATTTGTCTGACAGGCGAACGCCGAATATATAAAGTTTAACGTTCTACGTACTTAACGGCCCATTACCGTTAATATAATTCCATGTTTTAAATTTGTGAATATGTCAGGCGATCGCCGTGTTCATACGGCACTTAAGGTTTGTAGTACTGTCCAGCCGAGTAACGTAAAAATACGGTGTTCGTACATGTGTTTCTGAGACGGTCGCCGTATAAATACGGCTACGCACTTGTTACCATTGCATTGAAGATGTGATCCCTGCGCATGTTAGCTCAGTATGTCACAAAATGGCGGTATTTTTGTTTCTTGTTTATTGTGACGATATATATTGTTTAAAACGAATACATATAGCAAGTGTTTGCTTAATAATAGTACTAAACCTCTGTGCCGTACATATACGGCGATCGCCCATGTAGTAATTATAATAGAGCCGTCCAGCATGTAAGGAAGTGAATTTCAGTGCCGTCCTTAAAGGATTAACATAGTTTACTACTTACTAACTTCTAGCTTTACTGTATCTTTTAAGGCCTCTACTTCGACACAAAATAGTATATTTCCTTAGGAAGTGTTTAAATCTGTACAATTTCTTTAAATAAATCCCCTTCTATTTCTATTGTCCACAGTATTAACTTTAAATATAACGTAAGTGTTAATTCCCATTGCACCTAGACATTTGTAAAACAACTCAAGGTGCCATAACTTCTGGGAATTCCATATAACGCGCACAGTTGATGATCCATGTCCAGATCTCCTTAGATGTCATAATAAACTGAATTGACTGGAGGTCTATTCGAATTTGCATTAACTTCAGTTGTATAATGCATAGTTAATAGGAAGGAGGATTGTTCTTTTTCTGGAATCATTGAAACTACACAACACCTAATCTAAAAACAAAAAATGTGTGTTTGTATTGTTGGTCTTGTTACGTAAGAAGTTTTCTGGCACTTCTCTTTTGCTTTTATTCAGAGTACTCAAAAAACGAAAGTCTTTTCCTTAGTAAATATTGAGGAAACGGATAGTTACTATAGTCACTGTCGGTAATCAAATTTCTTTTGGTATTCCCAACTGGAACGGTTAACCTCTTTCCAATATCGTCAGATTTCTTGGATTTGACGTAGGGCTTTGTAGTTGTCCACTAAATTTTTAAATTTATTATAATGGAATTTTTGAAAAGAATAATATTTCGCCGGTTTACTAGGAATGTACTGTACAAAATAGAGATCTTTGAAATGACAACGAAACTTCATCGACTGTTGATGTTTCATAAAAGTCAGGTGTTTTGTGCTCTCCAATGAAGCAATACAAGAAATCGTTTATATGAGTAGCTGAGAAGCTACCATAAAATAATCGTCCTGTGCTATCTAAATCCCAGAGTTGTAAACAATTGACAACCTTTTTTATTAATTAAATAAGCGCTCCCAAGAAAGTCTTAATTTCTGTTTTTAATATAGTTTTAAGCCGTACTTCTTGAAAAGACTATAGATCTAATTTTGTTCTGAATATAGGTCAGGTTATTGGCTACAATATTTTCAATCATGTGTTCGAATATACACAAACGAAAGGGTTTCTGATTTTGCGTGCATATTACTTGCTTTTGGCACTGACCGTATCTTAATAAATTTCTTGTTTTTATTTTGCGAGGTAAAAGAGGTTGACTCCTGTGGACGATGTAGTCATTCTGCAATGAAAGAATGATAACTTCCTAAATCTTGATTCGTTTCGTTTGCCACAGCAAGTGCCAATTCCTGTATTGGTGTATTAACTTTCATTCATTCATTCATTCATTCATTCATTCATTCATTCATTGCAATTAGGGACCTGGACACCTGTACTCCAGGCACTTGAGCTGGGTGCTCTTTGTACCATCCCTATCAAAACTCCCACTTCCACTTATGCAGTTTAGTGTCTTCTATAAAGTCCTCTATCTTGCCCATTGGAAACTTGAGTACCCTCGAAGGCTGCAGTAAATTCTTTCCAAAATGTTTCTGACTGAGTGAATATCATAATCATATGTGCATATTACATGTAAAAATTTCCTCCTGCAACTCGCATATTCTGCACCAGAGTTCGCTCACCCGACTCGTGTTAGATAGATGCTTTCTCAGAGGACAGTGTCCAGTTATCAACCCAATAACGGTCTTAACTTGTTTTTTATTGCGTCTAATTAGGTTTTGAGAGAACTTAGCATCCCCATCCCCTATTAGCGCTTTAGTTTGGAGTTGATCTGCAGTCGACCTCCATTTCCTTACACTTTCTTTGTCTAATCAAGACTAAATCTCCCTTCTAGAAGAATCTCTGTGAATTCCACATACGAGCTCTGGTCCTGTGAAGTGTTTGTGACAACCCTTCATGGCTACTTCATCAGCTTTTATATTGCCCTTAATATAACCATGTCCGGGCACCCAAATCAAAGACACGTTGTTCTCTTGAGGTACTGTTTGCAATATTTAACCAGTTTTGATTTGGTAAGACGATTCATAACTGCGTTAATAGTGGCCTGACTATGAATTCATTATATTTATTTTTCTCGTCATGCAGCCTCCCTCTGCAATTTGTTCTGCGCAGACTTTGATTGCGTATACTTCTGCCTGGAAGACCGTTGCATACTCTCCCAGACTTAAAGATATCCTCTGTCTAGCGCTCAGTTCACAAATACTGGCTCCTGTGCCCTTACTAGATTTGGATCCGTCCGCAAACCAGTTATCAGAAGCAGCAAAGTCACTCCGTGCCTAGTCTCTATATTCGGTACTGAGATTTTCACCTTTTCAGTGAAAATAGTGTATTAACTTATGTATGAATGTTTAGTGCCTAAAAGCTTTTACATTTAAAACCAGCAAAAGTGCAAAAAATTACTTTAGTTAGTTATATGCATCAGGCGTGCTGTCGAAGAATTAAGACATATGGAGTTTATATAATTTATGTCTAATTACATTATCTTATAAAAATATTTAAAGTTTAGTGTCACAAAGCTTAACTAGTAACTGCCTAGCAAAGAACTGTGTTATTATTTTATGATGTCTATGGCGTTTGTCTGATTAAGTATCAAATGTTTTGTTGTTAGTACCATTTTTCAGTTTTTGTTTTTGTCTTGCCACAGCCTCCTAAATTGTAATGGTTCAAGACTACCAGTGCCAATTATACAGCACTTGCTGTATAATTTGTATGTGTACCAATGTATTTTCTTTGCTTTGTTACATAACCTCAACGTAATACACAATTAACAGCTCTATATCACTAGCTGTTAATTGTGTCGCAACAGAGAATGGTAGCTCGACCTAAGTACGAATCTGGGAAAATGTGTCAAAATCTGTCAAAACTGCCGAGTTCGAACCCCGAACCGCCCGGCCTGCCACTACACATAGTCAATCGCTGTTAGCTCTACGAATATCGATCTGAAAAGTGTTAACGTTTAACCTTCAACATATTTTATTTTGACATTTAATTTAATTTTAAAATTTATTTTGTTATATTAATTTAAATCGCACGGTTTTAGTCAGACATTTAATTTAGTTTCCCTAATATTAAAATAGGAAGTTCTAATCAAGGAAGTTCGTGGACTCAAAATATATCATCGTAAAGAATAAGGTACAATTTCCTGCGATGTTTTCTTCACTAGAAAACAATAATTTATTCGCCAGAAACTAAGATACTTTTAAGAATTCAGATTTCATCAACACAAAAAAATAAAACTAATCACTTTTCGGAACTACTAAAGGAAAAAGTGAAGAACTGGTATATCACCATAATTCTCAAAAAGTAAGCCGTCATTTGAGGTGCCACACAATGGGTACTCATCGTGGGGGATGCAGATACCAACGTTTAGAATGTAACTCATGTGTCAAACTGGTTTCTTCTTTAATTAATTTGGTCATTATCAGGTGATTAATACATCACACATCATAATAATAAAATCGGCTTCTGGAATTGAAAGAAATAATCAGTTTAATCAGAAGGAAACCGATTTTGTAAGTATAAATCTTAGTAAGCAATCTGCATTATTTATTCTAAAGAAATAACACTCAAATAGATGAAATTGTTATCATAAAGAAAATTCGTCTATCTGGAATTGTATATATGTACATGGATGCAAACTGGGAAAAAGTTTCTATATAGCTGTTCGTAGACCTGCAGATTTTACGGGTTCGATAACGTTGTGTTTATAGTTACAAGTTTGTTTATAGATTTGCGTATCTTTTTGAAGTCAACATGCAGCAATGTGCTAAAGTTATTGATTGAAATAAACTTGTGGTTATAGATACGACCGAAGCAGAAATTCTTAGACGGAGGAAACTCATCCAACAAAGGTATTCAACCAGTGTAAAAGAAAAACTATAATTGATGCATACGTACACGTACCAATAAGTTTATTAAGACTTTTGATTCGGTACGCTTTCTACTGGAAAATGTCTCCATGTAAATTTATCATCAACAGACAACAGACCGTTTAGTAATTGTTTTGTCATCCGCTAATGATACTGATCGTTTCGCTAAAAGCTCGGTATACATTTATAGCTAGCTTTTACATCCGAAATCTTAATAGAAGTCGAAATAAGTTGATCCAAATGGTCGGTCAATTAAAACCTAAAGATACGGCTGCACGCGTATCCGCAAACTTTTAATTGCCTGATTGAGATAAGGGGTGGAATTCGGCTTGATTTTCTCGTGTGCAGTGCCGTACAGAGCAGCTGACAAAATTAAGACAAAGATGAACTAAGAAAGTGGAACAGAGATAGGCGGTAGTATCAGATGAGAATTTATGGAAGACCCAGTCACGTAATTCCGGTTGCATTTCCCCTTTTACCTTTAAATACCTAGTTACAATATATTAGTGAGAAGGTTGTAACCTGATGGCAGACACATATTATACGGTTAATCATGAGGTGCATATTATTAAAACCTTTACGAACTTTGGTAAATACAGAACAACAATTTTACATTACGTCATAAGTTGTTCAGTATTTCTCCTCTAAAATAGGAAATTAGACGATAAAAATAAAGCCAGAGCAGTATAAAATTAAGAATTTTGTTTATAGCTGATATACCATCAACAAAATTACATCTATACTAGTCAACATTTGTCTTACTAATCATACATAACCGGCATTATACTTAATTTAAATCTATTATGAAACACTCTACTACTCGAATAAAGTATGCCAAAAGCAGTTGCAACTAACTATAATATCATTCCTAGAATCATTTCGGTTTATTGTCTCTTTATTTGACAAATGTACCAAAAGTACACAGAATTTTAAAGCATTCCTTAACAAAGTTGAAATCTGTGGTTTTATCTGACAGTTTCGAACTTAAATAATCGGTCTAACTCTGACACTATAATAACGAAAAACAGCAGTTCCCTGTAGCACACATGGAAGGCTAATATGTTAACACAGATTTAATAATAGGGCGTATAAACTTTAAAAACAGCTTCAATTTATTCTGTGGAGACCAAGCCCTATTCACGTAAAAACAACTCAATGCAACTCCATCTTACAAACAAATGACAGAAGTTACATTTTTGAGAAAAGCATCCAAGGTGTTAGACATACACGACTCTGATGTTCAGAAAATCGAAGATTGTATGGTATTGGTGGTATTGATGGTAATTGGCGTACTTCACACGATACAAAAATGATTATCTTAGTAACCATGCAATTGTATTGGAATTAATATCCTGGTAAAATTTCTGAAAAATTACATTGATTTCCAGATATAAGAGATACCTTAAAATAGCGTTTTGATATTTCACTGTTTGTAAACAATCCGATGCTGTCATGTTTCAAAAGCCCGCAAAGATCTACTACTTCCATCTACTTATAGACCCACAGGCTTTGTGATGCCATCAGTGAAGACAGCGAGCTTTCTGGTGAATAATTTGGCTTTCGCAGGGGCTTGTTGACTGAATTACAACTCCTCCGAGTTACAGAGAAACTGCGTAATGGTTTGGAGCTGCGTCATTCGACTGGCACGGTGTTTCTGGCTTGCTTCTTCGCTTTAGACTTAGTACGCTCTAACCATTTGCTATTCAAGATCCAGCGTCTGGGCATCAACCCGGAGCTAACAGCAGTCATATAGTCCTATTTCTCGGAAAGGATTTTCAGGATCAAGAGACCTATACGTGCTGATGTCCCACAACATTCGCTCCCGGGCCCTGAACTTTTCATTTTATTTACATCCGACACTCCACGATCAACACACACTAAGTTGGGAATATATGCGGATGATACTGCGTTTTTCCCATAATGATGGTCTCGTTTGCCATCGTCTGCAGCGGTCTGTGGACGAGATTATTGAGTGTTCGACAAAATAAAGGTTGGCGATAAACGCCTGCAATTTAGGGTGAGAATATTCCTTGGAGACCTTACGTTACATACCTCGGATTAGTGCTTGAATCCAAGGTAATATTCAGGCAGCACTTTTCAAACTCTATCCGCGTCTTTGTTATAAATAGTTTGCGGAAACAACGCTATCCTCTATCGAGTGTGATTCACTGCCATCGGTAAAGTACAGTCGATCAGCCTCAGGGGCAATATATATGGCATATGTTATAGTAAGATCGCATCAATGAAGGTTGCCTGTTTGTACGTGAACATATGAACCATATTGTACGTACGACAACCTTCACTGATATGATCTTACTATAACATTCATACAGCGTTAGTAAAAAGTCACGGAACGGTCGGATAACTTTGTTATTTGAAAATTATGATTTCTGAAATTTGGTATGGGGGTATAGTTAATATAAATGCATTTTATGCAATACAGTTTATATTTTTTTCACTTCCGGTTTAATCGGCAATACGTCCAACTTTTTTTTTTAACACTTTTGAATGCAAAATAAAAAACTACGTTCAGGAAGTATCAAGATGTTTATTTTTATTCAATTAAAAAATTCAAAAAGTGTCCTAATACAGAAAAATCAAGATACCTGTCTATTCAGGTTTCGATTACAATAATTGTTCAAAATGCTCTCCATTTACAATTTGACAAAAATGTAAACGGTCAGTAAAATTTCTTATTGAATTTTGTATTTGTTCTGGCGTGATGCGATTAGCTTCTTGAACTATTCTCTCTTCCAATTGTTCAAGATTATGGGGACGATTTTTGTACACTTGACATTTCAAGTGACCCCAAAAGAAAAAATCTAATAGCGAGAGATCTGGCGAACGTGCTGGCTATTCGATTCCTCCTCTAGGTCCGATCCAACGTTCCGGAAAAATTTCATTCAAATAATCGCGGACATTATGGGCAAAATGGGGGGAGCGCCATCTTGTTGAAACCAAAAATGTGCATCAGGGTGATCACCTATGTTTGCATTTGGAAAGAAGGCCGCAAGTGCTGGGACAACCTCATTTCGCAATAAATTTAAGTAGATGTTGCTCGTTAAATTTCCTCTTATTAAAAATGGGTCTATGATGTTGTTTCCAACAAGACCAGCCCAGACATTCACCTTTTGAGGACGCTGTGTATGGACTTCTTCAATCCAATGCGGATTTTCAATTGACCAGTAGCAACAATTATGTCTGCTCACAGTGCCGTTGAGACAAAACGTTGCCTCATCTGAAAAAATGATGTGATCTAAAACATTAGGCTGCTGCTCGATCAATTGCGTCATTGTTTCGCAAAAATGTAGTCTACGATCTGGATCATCTTCAGTTAACTCATGGACGGGATTGATTGATTGATTGATTGATTGCTATCAAGGCAGGGCAGTCTCTAATTATCCCTAACACTGCGGCCCACTTAGCCTATTGTGTTATTCCTGCCTTGATTCCGTTTTACTCAAACAGGTTAGTTCCCTCGATCAGGTTTAGAAGCCTATTTGGTAAATCTTTCTCCACTGGTAGATCAAATGCGCTTTGCAAAGTAATCCTACGTTGACTTAGTGCCACGCATTCGAAAATGATATGAAAGGCTGTTTCCTCCTCCTCATTGCAGAGTCTGCATAGGGGTTCATCTTTATAGATCCCCATCTTGTGCAGATGACCTCTTAGACAGCCGTGTCCTGTTAATAGACATGTCACTGCCCTAAGTTGAGTCCTGTTTAATGCAAGTAAGTCAGCAGTTAGTCGTTGTGACGGTCGTTCCATCATCCGTTTGCTGTGTCTTTGTCCAGCTACATGGTTCCAATTTAGTTGGTGTTGTTTTATAATCCACTCATTAATTGCACCACGTACTGCACTCTTTGTGATACCCAGACCTGGCTCCGGCCCGGTGAATTTAATTTGGGAACCTTCCCTCGCTAGCTGGTCTGCGGTTTCATTGCCTGCTATGCCCCTGTGTCCCGGCACCCACACCAAGGTGACCTTGTTGTCTCTGGCCAGGACAGTTAGGTTTTGCAGACACTCCCATACTAGTTTGGAGGCTATGTAATAAGATGCTAGAGCCTTTAAGGCTGCCTGACTGTCAGAGAGAATACAGATCGCCTGCCCTCGCGGTTGGCGGCGTAGACTCTCCATCGCACAGGTTTGTATAGCATATATTTCTGTTTGAAATACCGTTGTGTATCGCCCAAGTGGTTCACATACCTTGTAACCCTGGTTTTCCTCGTATACACCAACGCCAGAATTAGTGCCCGCCCTTGACCCATCTGTATACCAGTTTTGGGCGTGCGGTTTTCTCCCCTCACCATTTTTCCATTCATCCCAATTCAAGAAAATCTTGAAGGGTTTGTCATAGGAAATCCTGGTGATTGATATGTCGCTCCCCATATCAAAGATTGGGTTTTGTACTATTGCTTCTATTCTGGTGTGCCCCAACCCATAGTGGGGTCTCCAGTTGCTAGTATTCCTTAGTCTGTATGCTCCCATTCTAGCCTCTCCCATGATAAAGATATCGAGGGGAGGCAAGTTTAGCATGGTTTCCATAGCAGCCGTCGGAATACTCTTGATAGCCCCAGTTATACATAGGCACGCTAATCTCTGAATTCTCGAGAGTTTAGTTATCACATGCTTCTGCTTAACTTTTGGCCACCAGACCAAGCAGCCATAAGTTATCATGGGTCTTACTACCATACTATACAACCAATACGTCATATGCGGTTTGAGTCCCCATGTTTTTCCAACTGTTCTACGGGTTGTTATTAACACCCTTTTACATTTGTCAGTCATCTTCTCCAAATGTGAATTCCAGTTTAGTTTAGAGTCCAAGATCACCCCCAGGAACTTGGCCTCCTGACTAATCTGTATAACCTTATTGTATAGAGTCGGTGCTCTTAGGCCTTCCAGTCTCCTTCTTTTGGTGAAGGGTACAAGTGCAATTTTGTCCGGGTTTACTCCAAGGTTCTCCCTCTTGCACCATCCTTCTACCATCTTTAATGCTCTTTGCATAAGTTCTGAAATTATGCTGGTACTCCCACCAATGGTGAGAATCACTATATCATCAGCATATCCCTGTGTATAGAAGCCTGCATTGTTTAGCAGAGCGAGCAGTTCGTCAATTACCATGTCCCACAGTAGAGGGGACAGGACGCCTCCCTGTGGACATCCCCTGGAAACTGACACCTGCATCTTATCTCCCGCCAATGCCGCTTCTACCTGCCTACCGTGAAGCATGGCTTCCATCCACTCACAGATAGTAGTTTCTACTCCACGACTTTTGACAGCTCTTATTAGAGATTCAAATGAGGTGTTATCAAATGCACCTTCTATGTCAAGAAATGCCGCTAATGCAATTTCTTTATTGTTTAAAGTTGCCTCTACCCGCGACACAAGCTGGTGCAAGGCACTTTCACATGATTTACCTGCTTGATATGCATGCTGGTTGGGGTGTAACGGCCTCTCTAGTAGAGAGGTTTCCCTAAGGTACTTCTCAAGCAGCTTTTCCATAGTTTTCAGAATGAACGATGATAGGGTTATTGGTCTGTATGCCTTTGCCTCAGCGTATGAGCTACGTCCAGGTTTAGGTATAAACACAACCTTAGCCCTATTCCAAACAGATGGTATGTAACCCAGCGCCAGACTGGCTCTATAGATTCGGCAAAGCGCTAATGCTATTGCCTCTTCACCTTGTTGTAGCAAGGCGGGAAAAATCCCATCAGGACCAGGGGACTTGTACGCCTCAAAGCTGTTAATCGCCCAAATGATCCTGTTGTATGTTATTACCCTTTTAGCTAATCGCCAGTCCTCTCTCCCAGGCCTTCGTAAAGGCCATTCAAGAGTTTGACTGCCTAATCCACTATTCGGGCAAATATTCTTTGAACCTGGGAAGTGCGCTTCTAGTAAGACCTCCAGCGCTTCTGTCCCAGTGTTCGTGAACTCTCCAGTGGGTTTCCGAATGGTTCCCAGAGGATTTGTTGGATCTTTCGCAAGTAGTCTGTGGAGTCTTGCACTTTCAGATGTACTTTCTATATCCTCACAGAGCTTCCTCCATGACTTTCTCTTAGCCCTTCTTAGGGCTCTGTTATACGCAGTGAGTGAGTTCCGATAATCAGACCACTCATTGGTTTTTTCGCCTTATTAAATAATTTGCGTGTTCGCTGCCTTAGTAATGACAATTCCTCATTCCACCAGCTGACTGCTCTGGAAGAGTTTCGTTTTGTCTGAGGACAACTTATTTCATATGAGGTTATTATGGCCTCTTGCAATTGTTCGGAGGCAGCCTCAATATCCAGCTCATTTTTTATATCTGGTCTGACCTGCTTGATGTTATCGCTCAGCTCCTCTTTGTACTTCGCCCAGTCGGTTCTCCGTGGATTCCTGTACATCTCAACTGTTTTATCGACTCCCGCGATTTCCAGTATGATGTACCTGTGATCTGAGTGAGAAGGTTCCTCAGACACATACCACTTAGTAACCTGTGAGCTAATGTACACGGAGCTGAACGTTATGTCAATTACCTGTTGCCTTCTCTGTGTTACAAAAGTTGGTTCACTACCATCATTCAAAACCACCAGATTTCGAGAGATAATGTATTCTAATAGTGACTCACCTCTACTATTTGTGTCGGTGCTTCCCCATGCAGTGTGGTGGGAGTTGGCATCCGCTCCGATGATGACCTGGAGGTTAGAATCCTCGCAGTACTTCACCAGGTTTTCCACTTCGTCCGTTGGCGGTGGTTTCGGTGCATCATACGGGAGGTAAGCAGAAGCGAAAATGAGCTCCTTGCTGCTCCCTCTGGTGCAGAACTTCAGCCTTATGGCCGCTAAATCTCTGGAACAGAAGTTAAGCAGCGTTAATGGTTGTAGTTCTTTCTTAACATAAATGCAAGATCTTACTCTGCCATAGCGTAAATCATATATTACATTACCTTTGGCTTCACCTAGGCCTGCTACACGGTCCCCAACCAGCCAGGGTTCTTGTATTAGGGCCACGTCGATGCTGCCCGAGGCTAGCAGCTTACATAGGGAAGCAGAGGCCGCCCTGCTATGTTGAAGGTTTATCTGTATTACCTTCAACATCTTCGGTTTTTTCCTTCCTCCCAATTATCTTGAAGGTGAGCTGGTTTAATCCAAAATAGGGTTTCAGGCCCATGCCATTCAGCACCTTCAAGGATCCCTCATCGATATTCAGAACCAAGGTTATTCCTTTCGGGTCTGCCTTGCTCGATACGACGCGCCAGTCTTTGGTTGTTATCCCATCATTCTGGGTTTCGAGGAGT
This sequence comes from Holotrichia oblita, assembly GCA_023690525.1. Lineage (NCBI taxonomy): Eukaryota > Metazoa > Arthropoda > Insecta > Coleoptera > Scarabaeidae > Holotrichia > Holotrichia oblita. The sequence goes on from CM043021.1 coordinate 28,217,887, forward strand.
TGGAAAACTTTCTCCACTTCCATAGACCCCAGGAATTCAGTTGGGACCCACACAACTACCTTTGTGGTTTTGACGATATCCTTCGCAACGCCAGTCCTCAGGATTACGCCTTCCCACAGTTGGAGTTTAGGAACAGTCTCCATCAGCCATGTCTTCGATTTCTCGTTTCCACAGGTGAAGTAGACGACTCCCTTCTCTGCATAGCTGTTCTTAAATTGGGGTGCGGTTGGTGGCTTGCACTTCCATATCTCCCCCATTATTGCCATTTGCAGATTTTTAGATTGTTCTTCTGACAATCTTTCCTCTGGGTATTTATCCAATACTACAGCCATCTTAGTAGCGGTTAAGGCCTGACTAAAGGTTGCCCCAGCTGTGTCCTGGCTACAAGACGCACTGGGTTTTACCTTAAGAGGTTTGCCGCTATCTGACTTCTTCATCTTTGTCGGCTGACTCTTCGTTGAAGATGGAGTACTTCCTCCGATCTTACTCTCTTAGAGGTTTTCTGCTGACTTGTTGACGGTTCTCCCTCTTGTTCCTTCGAACTTCGGTTTGACCGTTGTTTCCTGGGTCTTATAGCTTCCCCAGCAGCAATCGCAGCTTGTATGGCCCTTCTCCGTTTCTGTGCACCGGAGAGTTTAGGTTTTATTAGCTTCAGGCGATCCATTCCCGTAGCTACCTGTTTCATCTCAGCATCAGAATCTGCTGGGCTTGTGGTATTACCACTTCCCTCTGTCTCTTGCTGAGTTAGCTTCAGTTGGGTAGCAGTGTCTTGGCTGAATGAGCCTTCCTCTGCTTTTGTTGTTTCAGGGTTTTCCTTGTCTGAAGGTTCCCCTGTTAAGGTTGTTTTGGGTTTCATGTTTGTTCCTTCCATTTTGTTCCCACGAGTATGGGGGAAAGGGTGGTCGACGCCTGTGGAGCCCCCACACAGACGCAAGGCTGTTACTCCGGAAGGTCGCCCGGTGTTCCAGGAGTGTGAGCAGTAGAGACTGATCTTCTAGACAGCCACGCATCCCGTCAGCCTGCCCACCCGCCTTAGGATTTAGGTTTTTATTGAGGTTGTCTCCTCTCGGTCCGGGCGATTAAGCCAAGACCCCCACTCCATCCACCTGTGAGACATGACCACAGTGGAAGGAGTATGGTTTAACAGTAACCTTACACATATAGTGTAACAGATACTGGCACCGTTTATCCCTTAGTATGCCCTTAGCCACGACACGACAGCTGGGTCAGGGGTGTCTTTCTTAGTCTGGCACTTCACCTTCGACCTGTCCGGCATGGGTGACCCTACCGGTAGCAATGCTACCGCCGGCTTAGCTCTCAGGTTCATTAGAGCACGCAAGCTCCCTCACCCGGCAAAGCAAGTTCGCCTACGTCAAGGTGAAGACACACGAGGGAGCATGGACGGGATACATTTTATAGTCTTTCATTCTTGCTGATTTAAGAATCTTATGGGCAGATTTTTGAGAGATCTCATGAATTTGACCTAATTGTGTTGTGGACACGTGATGATTTTCTTCCACTGTAAGTAACACATTCAAACTAGTTTCTTCATCTGTTGCTGTTAATGGACGTCCCCTTCTAGGTAAATCCTTCACCTGACGAAAGACTTCAAACTTTTGAATTGTTCGGCATACCGTACTTTTACTAATGTGACGATCCGGATAAACAGTATTAAACAAAATACGAACCTCTTCAAAAGAACGTTGACGATCACCGTACCCACGCATCATTAATATCTCAATTCGTTCTGATTCAGTAAGTTTTACTGCCATTTTTAAATGTGTCAATGGCTAAAATAAGTAAATTTATAGCGATGCAAAAGTTAAAACGCTTTTAAAATTGTCAAATGTGACGACAAAGAGAATGCAAACACTAAACAACAACTTTTTTCAAAGGTACCTTGACTTTTCTGTATTAGGACACTTTTTTAATTTTTTAACTGTTTTCTTGTGAATAAAAATAAACATCTTAATACTTCCTGAACGTAGTTTTTTATTTTGCATTCAAAAGTGTTAAAAAATCTGGGCGTTCCGTTAAAAAAAAAAGTTGGACGTATTGCCGATTAAACCGGAAGTGAAAAAAAATATTAACTAAATTGCATAAAATGCATTTATATTAACTATACCCCCATACCATATTTCAGAAATCATAATTTTCAAATAACAAAGTTATTCCACCGTTCCGGGCCTTTTTACTAACACTGTATATATGTACATGTGAAGCTGATCGATTGTACTTTACCGAGGCAAGTGAATCACACTTGACAGAGGAAACGTCGGTTTCGCAGTTTGGTTATAAAAGCTCTTTGAGCTTCAACATCAAATTATTAATATACACGGCGTTTCTCCGGCCTATTTTAAGCTGACTTCATCCAGTGTCAGTACTTTACAAAACAAGCGTCTCAACATCCTACAGAACTGGTTGCTGGACATCATTGTTGCAGCACCCTGGTTCGTCAGCAACACATAAATAGATCGAGATATACAGATTTCGACGGTAAATGAGAGAGGGCTTATCTGTTGGAGAACCGTTTAATTCAACACCTATAGATTCGGACAAGCTTCTCTCGAGAGTAGCGACTAAATGGACATAGCGCAGTAACACTGGCTAGAACCGAGCCACACATCCAACCAGATACCCACCACCAAAATCTCGCGTGGTCCATCGCTACAATCTTAGCTCATAAGAAGTCCTACGATATTTCACTGGCTATTAAACACACCTCTTTCGTCCACTTCTTTTTTCTTGGTGATTGTGCTGTTAAAGTTTCTTCTGTTTGTATTTCAACTGGTTATAAAGTAAGAGTTGGCATTGTCGATATAAATAGTTTTGAATAGAATTTTGTTAATATGTGCATTGTGTAATTATTTCCTCTTAGAGCTACAAAAGGAAATATTTATGAAGTCTACTTCAATTAAAATGATTTACTTGTGTGTTTGCATCTACAAATAGTTGGCAACAGTTGCTAAATCATTTGTCTTTTCTTCCAATATTTGTTCAAGAGTACTACTCGCAGATATAATTTCCATAAGCTCTAATTGTAAAGGAAAGACTTCACCATTGTTTGTAAAAATGAAATATAGATATCTATATTAGCGTTAGTATGCAAGCTTTGTTGATTTTATTCTTTAACTACCAATTCAGTTAACGAACACTGTACACAAACAACAATAAACGATGCCCTCAGAATCGAAAACTCGAGTGTGGGTATTGCTTAGATTTTTACCTTGTGACTTTACTTGATAGTTACGAATGAAAAGAGTATTTGTTGTAGTAAGGTAAAAGTGAAAGTAGAGCAGAACCACTAAAATAATTATGTGATAATTAATCAAACTTTGACGAACATACATGTAAATTATGGCAGCTGTATAAGAAAATATACCGGTTTATTTTAGACATAGGATAAATAACGGCTGGAAGGAGCAAGGGGTACGAAAATTCGCTAAAAAGTGGGGACACGTACGAGTCTATCACAGCGTTGTAGACTAGACGAGGCTAGACTGTGATAGAGAGACTCGTACGCGTCCCCACTTCTTAGCGAATTTTCGTACCCGTTGCACCTTCCCGCCGTTATTTATCCTATGTCTGAAGTCAACCGGTGTGTATGTACTCATCGCTTACTCTGTGGCAAGATTTTTCCAAGGAAATCTAGGTCCCGGTGCAGGAAGTGGTTCTTAAAGGACATATTACGACTCAAATTTTCAAAGATTTTATAAGATCTTTAAATCATAAAACTGTGGGAAATTATGTGGAATCCTTACGGAGCCTTCTTTCTCCAGTATTTTCAACAATCCCTCAAACTTTTCGTTTTGCCTTAGTGATCCTATTAGTGGGCCACAACTATATTTTCTTTAATTCGTACATCAGTAATTTTAGGAAACTTCTGTTTGAAGTACTTACTAGAAACCACGCTTTTGTCCGTGGTTTTGACAAAAGTTTATTAACTCTAGTTTGAGATGTAATGAAGATGAATACATAACTTTAAGGATACACGGTGAGTTATGTTTCACCTTTCTTTGTAAAGGAATGGACAATGCGCATTTAGATAACTATATTCTAATGTAGTGGTTTTTGTACTCGTATTACTCAATTTATATAAAAAAGGCAGTAGTACCTTGTAAGTACTCTAGTACTAAGTGTATATATGTACACGTCTGGATCTGCACATCGTAATAGTCACATAGTAATAGTACCATTTGAGCTAGCTCATTTGGTTCTGTTATATTTACAATGTTCTAGGAGTTTTCTTTTTGACAATGGACAGACGGTTTGGAATATTAAATACAGAAATTTCGAATACATATTTGGAAATACGACATAAAACAGTGTCTAATTTTAAATGTCAAGATTAGGACTTGGCGAAATATCGATACATCGTCCAGTATTCGGTACCATTACTGGTATCGACTCGCCGATACCTTCGATACCTTGGAATCGATACCTAGGAATCATATCTATGAATCGATACCAACAAGCTATCGATAACAAGTTCGCTATCGTAAAAAATCATTTTTAGACAAATATTTATGGAACTAGTTTTCATATATTAACTCAAATATTAATGAATGCAATTATTCCCATACAATAACAATAATTGTTATAGAAAAGCCAAAGTATCATAATATTGTACCTTTGATACCGTAGATATGTTATTGAATATAATTATTGAAATCTCCCTGAAAAATCTATACCCATAAATCAGTCCTAGGTATCAATTCAAGGAATCAATTCGGGGTATCGATTCAATAAATGAATTTGAGGTATCGATAGTAAGGTATCGGATCCCAAGTATCGATACCTGCCGATACTTAACCGATTCCAGTACCCGATACCGAAAATGTCGTATCGTCCAGCCCTAGTCAAGATACTCAGTATAGACTCTTTTATAAATTTTCAAATTTCAAATTGTTTTTTAACACAAATTTTAGTTATGCCAGAAAATGTAGTAATTTAAATTTCACTGTCGCCGACTATATATTTATATGTATAATATGCAGTAATTAAGTAAGTATGGTGTGCAATTTATTATCATTGAGGTGTAATTGGAACAAATGTCATTCAGTGAAGACTTCAGCATAATTATTCAAATATTTTGAATCAGTTTAGCGACGAGCTTCCGTATAGAAAAAATATGCGTTATATTTCGAACTCGACGGTTGTCATACACACTTGACTTTGCAGATGTATGAATAGTTGAATGGTCATTTTGCAGGATAGCCAATGCACTCAGATCTCCGAATCTAACCACCATGGATTTGTACTTTTAAGGTAGAATAAAACAAACAGTTTATTCGAATACGCTTTTAAATTAGGCGAAATCGTATTAGGAAAGCTTTAAGTTCCATTTCCCTTGAGAAGAGCAGCATTCAGTGCATTTAGGATAAATATTGAGAAATGTGCGATAATAAATTTAATATTCATATGCTGTTTTGCCGTTTTACTTTTATAAAATTGATGTTGTTCTTTGACCGTTTTTTTCTTAAACAATAAAATTTGTGCAGGTTTTTCGGTCCTTTAAATTTAACAAATAAAATAATATCGTTTTCTTAAATCTTATAATGATTTAGCTATTGCTAAATATAATGTAATTAAAATTAATAACGTATTCTCTAGAATTAAAGATAAAACCCCGGTAAATTTTCAAAATGATTTAATCTACAAAATTCCTCTTCAAAATTGGGACAAACTTCACAATGGTTGAAGCATAGGACTAGTCAACATAAAAGCAAAATTAGATCTGGTAAGCGTTCTTCAACTTAGCGATCTATGTTTGTATACAGATCAAACAGCCGCCCTATAGTCGGGGAATCGTATGTCGGAAACATTCGGGAGTAGAGAAGTAGGGATGCATTAGTAGGCTTAACTCGACAGCGCACAGTTGCATTGTATTAGCGAGATAAAGTAATTCATGCTATCGTAAATATATGATTATTATTGTTACTATTACTGATGCTGATTTTTTTGTAATTCATTATGGACATTTTTACCCTTCAACAAAAGAAATATGTTACAAAGCAACATCACTGTAGTTACTCAAAAAGAGATATTGTACGCCTACTTAACGTTGAGTTCCAACAAACTATTTGTTTTGAAACAGTGCGTCATATAATCAATAACTTTGAAACGTATGGCTGTTTAAATCCCTGTAAAACTTGTATTTACACATAAATCTTCGTTCGCTTTACATGGTCGATACAACTCAAGTGTTGCAAGGTATTGGTCACAAGAAAAGAGACTTATGACGCTCGAACACAATACCCTGGCCTATTACATAACAAAATAATTGGGCCATTTAATTTATTTATTTATGAACAGAAATTATTGTCTTCGTTGCATGTGTAATTGCTTCTCTTATTTGTGACGAGTTCATCATCTATGTTTTTACCAAATGCTTCTGTTTTGTTTATAAAGTTTATAGAAATTTTGAGAATAAGCAAACAATATTGTGCATATGTATTGAACAGAATACAACCGTGTCTCGAGTGAAGCGTGCATCTAACTATCTAGTAATGCATCCCTACTACTCTATTCCCGAATAGGACGGCTGTTTCATCTGTTTACTATATAAAAGAAGGTGATGTTAGTTACTACTCTTATAACTCAAGAACGCCTGGACCGATTTCGATGATTCGCACCAATTCGGACTGGTCGCTGCCCAAACAAGACGAATACCCAAGAAAATTCCCGAAATATCGCCGAAAAAAAAATTATCAAGAAAATTCGTTTTCCCAAACATTTTGTATGGAGTGATTTTACGACGCCATCTTTATGATAGATGACCTTTATATTTACGTTACGTTGTGACAATCTTTTTTTTGACAATTTTTTGCGACAATTGATTTGCGGGACAAGGAGGGTGGTACGCGACGGGCGGGACACGGCGGGTGGTACGGGGCGGGCGGGGCACGGGGGCTGGTAGCCATAACAATAAAACATTAAATATCTAAATCAATACTTTTCTAGGCAGAACGAAGTCTGCCGGGCCAGCTAGTATAATATATAGTAATCTCTTAAAACATAATAGGAATACAATTATTATCTTGCTATTGCTTCTACTTTAGTTTCCTTGATTAATTAAAAATTTTTGTGTAGTTTGATATTTTAAAACAAATTCTGACGATATTGACAAAATTTTGAATTACTTCAAACTAGACGTTAATCTAATTTTTTTTTGTAAGTTTTCATAAACATTTTTACATTTGAATAATTTATATATTTTTACTTTTAGAATTAATATAATTTCCTGAAGAAGTCACAAAAAGATTTTTATTATTGAAGGTCCGAAAAAACCGTTCAAATTTTATGATTTTATAAGTTATTCGATTTTGTTCAAATTATACAAACTTAAATAAATTGTCAATCTGAACAACTTTTTTTAATAGAATTTGTCATATCTTCTATAAAACAATTGATACAAACAATTTAGGTACTAGTAAAAAATTAATTTTTTGAAAATTTCCAAGGCATACTTAATTGTTTTAAACCAAAATTACCTCAGAACGTAGTTTCTATTCAAGCATAGTCGACCCCCAAAAGATGAAATTTTATGGCGTCGATCCGGGGACGCAGTGTATGTATTTACAAACCTCCTACGATGTAAATGTTAATAATTTTGAGCCAATAAAGCAACAATTAATTAAATACCAATTTATTTGGGGTATTAATTGTTGTTTTATTGACCTACAAGTGGAAATATTTCAGGAATTGAAAGATAAGTACATAAAGATCACAAAATAGATATATTAATAATAATTTTAAGCAGAGGATAGAATAGCAGATTGGATTTAATTTAGACAAACATCTAAAATACGCGTTAATGTTCAAAATAATATTTTAGTATAGATCTGTAGATATCTATGAAATACGTCTAATGAAGAGACAACTTCTCAATTGCGGAAATCTACCAAATCCAGTTTAAATATAAAGCTCGTTGGGTAATAGTCGTAAATCACAAAGAAAAGCCTTTTCTAGAATACTCTGTTTACAAGTCTGTTCGATAGGTTAGAGAGTAAATAATATCCGCTGGTGGATTTCAAAGGGATTTCGAAAACTAAGTTCAACCGTGGAAGTCTCGCTCACACAATACACAGACAACTGACGCAGTACAGTGAACGAAACAAACTTTATTGTCCTCCAGCAAAATAGTGCAGCAGATTAATCAACTGACTCTGGATATAATCCGCCGCAGCACAACTTTAAATTTAATTTTGGGAAAAGCTCAAACAAGTTTGCAACGTATTTTTGTTTTATTTGGATGTTTTTCTTTTGCAGTCATTGGTTGTGGAAGACTACGCTTCCGGACAGTTTCTTTGCTGTACCTTATAGAAATTGTTAACGGAAATGTTTGCGGTGATAGTACACAGTTAAATTGAATGTTAAATTAACAAAGTGTGACAAATATAGCATATGCCTTCAAGAAATTTGAGATATACAATATCTGTTACATTAATACTATGTTTGACATATTTATTATATTTCTTAATAATCATCACTTGGCACACTTCAAAACTTTCTCGATACAAGTACGTACATACATTTATAGGGCTATATAAATACTCGCACTCAAGGTTGTGCAATGTGTGCCTATGAAGGACTAGTTTCAGCATATCAATACTACCATGATCGACACAAAACTTCGTTTTATTCTATAGTTATATATGTATGTACAACATACATACAGGGTGTGGCGCGAAGAGTTTTCATTAGAAGTTTTTGGGGATGTAGTAATAGGCGAAATGTAAAATTTTATAAGATTACACTATCGATAATGCTGATTTTAAATATAATATTTTCATGAATGATACTTCCGGTACACCGGAAGTACATACCAACTCGCTTATTTTAAATAGAACATGGTATTTTTTATTTTATTTTTCAAATCTATCAAATTTTGAGTAAATTTCATGTACCATGTCCTATACTAAAAATTAATAGTTTTTGAGATATTTCAATTTTTTTAAATTTTTCTAGAAAAACACAGTCCCATATAAATCACAATATTGCTGCAAACAAACACGCTACTGACTTAAAATTTGACATGGCGAATTGCAAGACATCACTGAAGTGCCTCGTCCTTTGAAATGTATTTTTTTTTATAGAGGGTATTTTCCACATACCACTCAATTCCAACAATTTCAAACAATTATAACTCGCTTATTTCAAATACAACACCCTGTATATTATATCAGATTTGAATTCCTATCTTCATTCTCGTTTAATTGATACTAGCATTCCCTATACCTAAATCTAACCGGTTTTTAGAATTTTTATTATTTTACTTAACAATAACGAAACTTAATATTTCAACATTAATAAAGCGTAGGCCGTGGCTGTCAAAGATGTGACAACTTAATAGTAAATTGTCTAGGTATGCATTAGATATGTTTTCACTTTTCTTCAAAAGTTCATGTTTTATAGCAAGCAATATCAAATTTAGCTTACAAATGACGATTTTTTCAAACTTATTATTTACGGCGAGTGTAGTATTAAGCGGACGTATCGTATTTTTACAGAAAGGTACCCAGAAAAACCAAAGGTAACTAATAATACCATAAGAATATTGGTTAGAAACTGCTCTCAATTTGGTCAATTTAAGTGTAGTTAATAAAAAGAAACCAATTTAATGAAATATTAGATGACATTATTTTTTAAGTAGATAGTTAAATAAATCAAAACTGTTTAGATGTAGGTATAGGAAATGAAAATATAAATAGAAATGAAAAACTCATATAAAATACAGAGTAATGTATTTCAAATAAGCGAGATATAATTATTTCAAATTATTGGAATTCAGTGGCCCTGAATAAAAGATTAATATTTTAAATAAATATTTTAAGAGCTGACACATGTTAGTAAAGTCATAATTCGCTGTGACAAAGTTTGAATCAGTAGCCTTTTGATTACAGGAGTATCGTGATTTATTTGGACTGCGTTTTTCTAGAAATCATGAGTGGGTATCATCAGCTACTTTTGATATCTCTGGGTAACTTTGTGCAAAAATACGCCACGCCCGCTTAATAATTCTATTACATTCGCCGTAAATATTGATAAAACTTTTAAAGAAAAGTATGAAAACATATCTAATGCATACATAGATAATTTACTATTAAGTTGTCACATCTTTGACAGCCACGGCCTACGCCTTATTAATGTTGAAATATTAAGTTATTGTTAAGTAAAATAATAAAATATCTCAAAACGGGTTAGATTTAGGTATAGAGAATGCTAGTATCAATTAAACGAGAATGAAGATAGGAATTGAAATCTGATATGATATACAGGGTGTTGTGTTTGAAATAAGCGAGTTATAATTGTTTGAAATTGTTGGAATGGCGTGGTATGTGGAAAATACCCTGTATAAAAAAAAATACATTTCAAAGGACGAGGCACTTTAGTGATGTCTTGCAATTCGCCATGTCAAATTTTAAGTCAGTAGCGTGTTTGTTTGCAGCAATATTGTGATTTATATGGGACTGTGTTTTTCTAGAAAAATTTAAAGAAATTGAAATATCTCAAATACTATTAATTTTTAGTATAGGACATGGTACATGAAATTTACTCAAAATTTGATAGAGATTTATCGAGTTGGTATGTACTTCCGGTGTACCGGAAGTATATCATTCATGAAAATATTATATTTAAAATCAGCATTATCGATAGTGTAATCTTATAAAATTTTACATTTCGCCTATTACTACATCCCCAAAAACTTCTAATCAAAACTCTTCGCGCCACACTCTGTATATCAAGATGGGGATTCATTTTTAGAAGTAATAGCCTACTCATGTAACCCACTTTCTATTTCTCGTAGGTTCTCAACAAATTTTTTTATAGTTAAAAATAATCATGATTACACATTTCATATTTACAATAATAAAACATAAGATACCATTGTGGTTACAATACAACTCGGTTTAACTAGGGTTTTATTACAGTCGACTGTTTCTCTTGGGTGTCGTAAAGAGATCGTCATTTTGAAAGTAAATAGAACTAGAATTACGGTAAAGATATATATATATATATATATAACAGCTATCGGAAGTACACGACCGTACTACGTTAGGAAAAAAGGTTGCAATTAACGGGTAAGCGGTCTGTATTAAATACAGCCCGCTTACCCGTTAATTGCAACCTTTTTTCCTATATTTATATATATATAGATAATGATAACAACAATTACATTCTTTATCCTAATAAAACGATGAATTTTACTTGTGTGTATTGTGAAAGCTCTAGCTACATACGTACAAATAGCAGAATTTCTTTGTCACAGTAAAAATTACATGTATCGTCAACTTTTAATAAATACGGGAACAAAATAAAACTTGTAAAAAGTTATATGCTCCAGGTAATCGCTCCTACTTTATACTGCTGCCAAGATGAAACAAATAAGCCGGGAAAATCGATTTGAAATTTGGTGAATACAATTATTAGAAAAGAATATTATCACTTCCACCATTATAGGATCTTATTTGAAGATACATGTTACCTCAGGGAAATTAAAAATATGCTTTATGCGGATATAAATTCTTAAAACGTCAAACCTGCTCAGGTGTTTTATGAAAATAGTATTTAGCTATCTATTGTTGCATTTTGTATATAATATATTAACAATAAGATTGGATGTAAATAAATTATTTTGAAATTGAAATAGTTCTTTTTTAATAAAGCTCTTTGCAAGATTGTTTATTTTAACGAATGCTATATAAATTAATTCGCATGCTTGATAAATTGGTGATTCATATTCAGTACATTACAGTCTTTGTAAGAGTAATTTGGAACTATTACATTACTACAATTGGAAATCCCGAAATACTACACTAAATATTGATAGCTCCGATGCAACTCAGGTTAACGTTTGTACTATACCAGTAATACAGCTAGAAGCTACTAACTTACCGGCACCTCCGCCAAAACGCCGTCCATCATTTAGTAAGACTACAGATGTACTGTGATATCTTTGCCTTAATTGCTGATTTGTTTGGAGGAAACAATTTTCATAGCTGCTTTATTGCTGAATAAAAATATAAACACTCTAAAGTATTGAAAAACACACTACAAACTTGTCATCGCTTACTCACAGCTTGATAGTTTGCTTTCCTATCAAGAAGGTCGTAAGGGCGATATCTGACCGGAACACTTCAACAGGAAAACGAAGAATATCAACTGGAGGAGGCCGAGTTGTAATGTTACATCGTAGTGCATAGGAATACTTCTGAAGTAGATCTTCACATACTTTATGATTAAAAATAGGGCTAATGACCCAATTGAACTATTGTGCCTTAAGGTAGACAATAGTATACAAATAATACATTTTATAAAATTAAGGTAGCTGATGTTTAGCTCAAGTGAATAAGACAGAAGACGTGCACCTGAGTTATTTGGTGATTAGTGTAATTGGTGATACAACGAAATCGATAAGTGATGCAAAAAATAGTTTCAATTTTTTTGAATTTTGTAATTAATATATCTATTTTCTGACCATTGTGTACTTACCTTTCAATTCCTGAAATATTTCCCCGTGTAGGTCAATAAAACAACAATTAAATACCAATTTATTCCAGAACATATAATATTATGTTTTCAGTGGAAGAAATTGACATTTAATATGTGTCAAAATACTAATAATATAAATGGCCATGCCTATCACCAAAAATATCTAAAAAACAAGGAATTTATTGATATATCTAATTTTAAATACATTCGCAAATAATAATGAAGGATATATTGGTTTAATACCACTATAAAAATTAAAATGATTTGACCTACAAGTGGAAATATTTCAGGAATTGAAAGATAACTATATGTAATTAATACCTTTCAAATTGCAAATAAATGTTCTAACTACTGGTGGAAATATAGTTAGCGAAATGATTTTGGAAATAACTTGAGAATATTTCAATTTTTTTGGTATGATGCGATATGATAACGCTAAATAATATTGACGGCTTTCATTGGCGGAGTCTTTATTATGAAAGTTTTGATTGCGTCAAAATAGTGTAAATATATACATACAATGTAAAAATGAGCAAAGACGTAATAAGGTGCGAAAATAGGTTCCTTTAATGCATATTTGTTATTTTTGCGACAATTTCGGTAGACCAGCAACGTTCAAGCTACAAAATTAAAAAAAAATTACAAAGGTCATAATGGCCTGGAAGAATTAACAAAAAAGAGACGAGCACATGGACTTTTATAATTTTTAAATTAATCTTCGCAGATTGAAAAAGGTGCGGCTGCACCGAAACTGTCGCAAAAATAACAAATATGCATTAAAGAAACGTATTTTCGCTCAATTTTTGCCGTTTTTTTTTCACTTTCTCAATACATACGAGCATTAAATTCTTTGGTTAGAAATGTAATAAAATAACATAAAAGCACAAACAAATATAACAATAATAATCTACTAAATTTGATGTTTCACCACTAATGTAAGGGGCTTCTTCAGGAGCAAAAGTGGACACAGGGCACCAGATGGTCACGGTAGCTCGATGTGTGAACCACGCTAAAGGCGAAAACCTGACAATTTTTTCTACTATTTTATTTTATTTTGTGTGTTTATTTTTATATTGAACGAAATCGCGGATAAACTTGTAACAACAATTCAAATAATTAGGAGAAGTGTGATCATAGGATACAAAAGACTAACTACGTAGCCAAGTACTGAGATAAAGTTTAACGTAATATCTGACTATATTATGCGGCGGGATCTCAAACTAACATGTCAGGGGATCCCTTCCGTGTTATTCTGAGTACAAAAGAAACCATGAGGCAGCAGTAAAACGTTGAATTTATCTCGCAATAAATTTGACACGTGGGACAAAATACAAAGGATATATAAGATAATAATAATATATTACGATTGTTACGGAGTGCACATAGCCTTAAAGTATTATATTAGTTCTAAGTTTTAGCTTGAATAATCACTTATCTCAATTATTCTAGCATCTATATAACAGAAATTCTTTAATCTAAGACGCACATATGCCTAATCCATAAAGGAAAATGGTACACTAAGCTAATTAACAATGGCCATTTCAAAAAGAATTATTATTTGAAAGCGTTATTTGATTGGGAGTTGAAACTTGTCTACGACTTTATTATTCTCTGTTGTCGTACACTGAATACTTTATTTCTATTCAAAACATTCGGACATTATAAATTTATGGCATCAGGCTGCTTTTTGACGGTAGTAGATGGTACACTGTTAGATATCATTGATGATGCGTAACATACAGGTGTGCGTTGCCCTAACCTAATGCAGGCAAGATACAGTACGACAATTGCTGACCAAATTGCACTCAGGGTACTGCAGTGGTGTAGAAAATTCCCCATTAGACATAACAAAGCGTACAGTAGCAGATGGTATAAATATATAATGCAATATGATACGCTAAAGCATAATAACATGACACATACTTATATAGAAAATGTATTACTATCGTAATTATTACTATCGTAATAAAATAAAAATGCTGGACTCAGTTTTAACATTGCTTTTCGTATAGACAAATAAATTCCAAATGTGTTGTTTCATTTGGAATTTATATATAGATTGGTTTAAATTAGGACTGTTGCTCGAAGCCGGGTACCCGGTTGCGGGTAACGGGTACCCGGTTACTCGATATTGTTAACAACGGTTCTGCCCGGTCTCGGGTAATACCTGGTTTCGGCTAATATCCGGTTTCGGGTAATACTCGGTTCTACTCGATTTCGGGTACCTATTCGGTTTCAGATACCACATTTCGGGTAACCGGATTTCAAGCATGCGTTTTCAAGTTTATGTCTTAGTTACTTAAATACCAATCCCTTCCCATTATTGTTACATAGTTAGCTAACTCTGTAACAACAATGGGTGGTAGATGTAAACTCAAAAGCGGATGCTCGAAATCCGGACACCCGAAATCGGGTATTAACCGAAACTCGGTATTACGTGAATCCGGATATTACCCGAAACCGGGTATTACCCGAAATCGAGTAGAACCGGGTACCCGAAACCGCGTATTACCCGAAACCGGATACTCGATTGTGCAACAGGGTACCCGGGTAACCCGGAATCGGATAGAGCGCTGGACGGGTACCCGGTTTCTGAAGACCACACAAAATAAAGTTTTTCTAATACTAGATTTGACTCATACAATGATAGATATTATTTTGGAAAAAATAAATTATGGTTTCCTTCTGTCACAAAATAAAGTATCTTACAAAAAAATCTCAGAGAACAGTATTCCAACTGTTATAGTTTTTGAGTTGTAGATCCAGAATATTATTTTCCTGGATTTTTGTGTGGACAGTGTATAGGTTTTATAAAAAACAGCTGACATTTTTGTGCGTAGCGTAGTAAGATTTTATTGTGCGAAAAAACTCTCAGCAGCTGAAATTCATCGTGAATTGTATGCCGTGTATGGTCCAAGTATTATGAGTATAGGTGTAGTCCGTCAATGGGTACGTTTTTTTTTTAATGGAAGAACTAACGTTCACGATGTAGCCAGGAGCGGAGGGCCGTCTCTTGTTAGTAATGACTTACTGAAGAGAGCGAATGAAAAAATTCGTGTGGACCGTCGCTTCATAATCTCGAAACTTTCCTATCATTTCCCTGAAATTTCTAGGAGTTTACACGAGTTAGTGACAGAAAAACTGGGCTACCACAAGTTTTATGCTTGGTGGATACCAAAACTGCTTACTGACGACCAGAAAATCAAAAGGATGAGTTCTGCCACAGACTTTCTTTCTTGGTATGACGTTGAAGGAGAAGACTTTTTAAACAGGACCGTTACTGGAGATGAGACTTGGATAGCCTTTGTAAATGTTGGAACAAAACTGCAGTCAATGCAGTGGGATCATACAGGTCCTCCAACGCCAAATAAAACCCGTAAAACTTTCTCTGCGGGGAAAATTATGGTTACGGTGTTTTGGGACGCTAAGGGCATCTTGCTTGTTGATTTTATGGAGCGCGGTACGGCAGTCACTTCTGCAGTGTATTGCGAAACTTTAAAAAGACTACGACGCGCAATCCAAAACAAGCGTTGGGGTCTGCTGGCAGCTGGAACATCTGAACTTTTGACCAAGTTCAAATAGGACGTTTTTGATAGCCGCCCTTACAGCTCGGACTTGGCTCGCAGTGATTTCCACTTGTTCCCACACATGAAGCGGTGGCTTGCAGCTCGGCAATTTGCCAATAACGAAGAACTTCAAAACACCGTGACAGGTTGGCTACGTTCGGAGGCGACAGATTTTTATGCAGAGGATATTTCAAAAGCTGTTAAAAGAAATGAAAAATGCTTGAATTTGTTTGGAGATTATGTAGAAAAGTAGAGAAAAGTTGTAGTTTTAAGATGTATCTAATAAAATTTGTGTATTTCAACTGGTTTAATTTTTATTTCGAACCGGAGGATTCCCCTCGTAGTTACGCGATTTTTACACAGCCTGTAGAAACTTTTTTCCCACCAACTCAAATATTCGCATTTGTTCAAAATGTCAAAATATTTCACTGTTTCTTACATATTTAAATAAACCATCAAGTTTACTGACAGCAAAGTATATTGCTTATAACAAATTGTTTTTACATATTCTGCCTTTTATCAATGGTGCGATAGTAACGGCATGAAATAAGAACGTAAATGATCATTTATTAAAAGTTTTATCGTAAACCATGTAAAGGAGTATTAAATCTAAAGCATGAAATATATATTGAAAGCAGGTATGTGCGAAGTCTTTTTGCATCCATTTTTCATACTTGTATAATAAAGGTGTTTGCGTTCATTTAATGGAAATATTTTGAGCTGTTAGAGGATAAAATTTGCATTTTTTTGTCGAAAGGGATGTCTTATCTAATGAAGAACTAATAAGTGTCTCATTTTATTATTTCAACGCCTTCGGTAAACGAAGTTGAAAATCCCCGCTTGAGTTTGACGCTAGTGCAGAATCTCCCGGACAAATGACAGCAGACTCATTATTAATAATTAATGACTGGAACAGTAGCTCTTCCATTCGCGGAAACTTTATCAATATTTTTGAAGTATATTTAAGAATATTTAATAACCCCAAAGTGGATATAAACGATGTTTGATCGTCTTTCTCTTTATCTCTCTCTAGCGTTCAAGTAATGGAAAAGAGGAAATAACTTGCATATTAAAAATCTAATAAGAAAAGTCGAACTGACGACTACGCTAAGTTCCGAGAATGTTCAAATTCTTTTTCTTTTTTCTCGCAATAATTATACCAGAAAGGAACATCAGTCTGGCTTAAATTTTACTAGGTATGTTATAAACTAGAAAGGCAATATAATCATTACTCAGAAGTGTAATTGAAATTTTTTTTTTTTGCCATCAAGTAAAGGTATTAGTACTTACATGTAAAACTGACTACCATTAAATTCTGGGCCACGATTTCTTTAAAATACTTTTTGATTTTTTTTAGGAAAAGTCGAGGTTATACCGACGCGAAATACTATATCACATCAAATTAAAATTAAATTCTTGAAGCTTTTAACTGAAATATATTTGTTATATAAAAGTACACCGCGAGAGTTGCAGGGATAGCCAGACAAGTAATACAGCTTACGGAGTCACTGCAACTAAGCACCCACCACACATTAAAAAAATATATATATATGCACATGAATTCACAAAAAGATATGTAAATTATTTATCTTTCACTTAAGTTATCATGATATTCTACAAAATAGTTTCCATATAAAAATAGTACGCAGATAACAGAACGAGGATGGTTTTGATGGAAAGTCATTTAAACTGCACAGCTTACACCTCGCGCCTTCTCTACAAGCGTGAGCCAATGGTTAACCAAATCGGATACTCTTATGCAGGATGTACTTTTATAGTTGTACAACTGTTTTATTTTTCTAAACATCCTATGGGTTATACATTTGACTACATTACATTTGATCGCTGGTAATACCAACGTAGCTACCTGAAAATTTTTACCTCACTCCTTTGTGGAGAGCGACTATTCATTTTAGAGAAGCAGGGACTGTTTACTGCTTTAGCGTGATGTAAACCCTAATATTCATTTATCATAAAATTTGACTCTGTTCAGTTTAGTTACCCAAAGCTGCCTGAACTACATATTTGTAACAGAATTCTATGTTCCCATCCCGTTGCCAGGAAATACTGAAAGACTACTTAAACTAAAGTTACTTTTGGGCACTCATTTTTATAAATATATTAATTTAAGGTCTGTGTAATTTTTAGTATATTAAGTAAAAAGGAGTCGATAGCCGCAGTCGATAGACGGCTGACTATCGTTGTGGGGGATTCCAATTCTTCAGAAGGACGGTGATATTTTTTCGGTGTTAGGAGCAAAGTGATTAACAGCGGGGCATTATAAGAGGCGGTATGATGCTGTTACAAAGCCATTTGAACACAATTTACACACACAAAACTGCACCGTGAGAGTTGCAATGATAATTAAACAAGCGATACAGCTTAAAAAGCCACTGCAACTAAGTATCCACTACGCATTTACCTCGTTACATCAGAATTTACTATCATTAGAGCTATATAACTTAGTCTGCTTTGCAGATATTGATTTAAAACCTGCAATAGCATGTTTAATAAAAATAAATAGGCTGCTGTGGTAAAATTTAGTTTAAAGGAATAGACTGACAGCTCACTAGGGTCGTTACATATTTAAACAGAAGCTCTCTACAACATGTTTAACTCATAAAATACTCTATTTCTTTGAAATACTTCTGTATGTATTTATCCAGTGAAATAGATCTACTATGAAAAAATATATTCAAGAAACGACGGGGTTTCAAGATAGGTACTAATTTTAAATAAAATACCTAGCTTTCAGTTATTGTGAAAATTATTTTAGCCAATTTGCATAATTTTATTTACCGCGACCTTCTTAAATAGCATTAAATTTATTTTAATATATCAATTTACATAATCACCTAAGAATCCGGATACCGACAATAATAATGTTACGGCTAAACGTGGCAGACCCATAACAGTTAATTAAGGGATGAATTAAATGTTGGGTGTAAATTTCTGTGAATGTTGTACGCTTGGCGAACACGCGATGCAATATTTACAACGGCATTATATATAAGTTAAACGTTGCTGTTGCTCTACGTACGTATGAATATACAAGCAAAGCCTATTCTTCTACGAACAATTGAGTAACTTTGCATTCTAATAAGATGTAACTCTGCTAATCAACTCAATTTAGATGCAGTATGTGAATTTATACCTAGTGCATGTATAAGGAAAAATACGCTTGCGGGAGCATTGTTTAACGTTTCAGTATATTCAGTACATTACAACTAAAACAAAAAGGTTTCGTTTCCTTATATGTATATAATAATCACATTTGTTATCAAAATTTTAAAGTATAGAGGAGAAGCAATAATGCTACAAATTATACGATTTCCTTGAAAAAATAGTTTTGAGAGATCACTGTTGTTTGCGCTAACATTTATTTGCGTTGTTTTTTTATTTTATTTCTTTTGCGGGTCAAGAAAGGCGCATGGCATTCTCTCGGTAGAGTTAAAAGAGTCAAGTTGAGTTAAGATGGCAGCCAACCGTAGTACAGAATTTACATTATATTTTCGGGTTAATTTTAAGTTAGTTAGGTGAAATCGTAAGCAAGTGTTTCTTTTTTCCCCATCCTTTCCCTATACACTGATGCGTGGATTGGACCTAACAGCTCAGCGGTAAGTTTAATTAACCTTTTATTTTTTTCTTCATGTTTCGGTATTTATTGTTACCAGCAAGGTTTCGGATAAAACAACTGTTTACAGTAACCGTTAGACGTATCTTGCTGCAGTGCCATTTTAGGCATCTTGACAAGGTTGTATCCTAGAAACAGCAAAATCTGCAGTCTGAAGAGGAGTTATTTTGCTTAGCAAAATTGGAAAGCTAAGTGACTACTCACAGCTCATGTAATTTACAATAATTTAATGAGGGAGACAGTGGTGAAAATAATAAAAATATTACAACATGTATTTTATAGACCACAGTAATGCTTTTGACAACGTTCTCTATGCAGCTTGTCAATTGAACTAACAGAATCCCATTTGAGATGATTGGATGGTATTTGACGGAAATAATATAATGCCCGATTTTTTTGAGTGCGCAAGTAGATTCTAGTTGGAAGAAGCCTTTTTACACTGTGCTGTAGCACCCCAGTTTTGTAAACTAGGTCTATTCTGTATGATAATTCATGTGCAGCTCATATTAAGAGAATTGAATGGTTTAAATAACAAAGTCTAAGATTAAAGGAGCACAAGGTATAGGTATTGATATAACTTTTTCTGTCTTTGTCAAAAATTGATAATAATCTCGTCCACAGGTCACATGTAGCATATATATAACAATAGCTTTTTCCTACTGGTGCTGCATTATTATCCTATGTTTCTGTATTGGAGTCCCTGGTCAAAATAGATTTCAATTTGATTAAATTATTTCGATTTGATTTGATTGAACATAAATTCAAATGATTTCCAAAATCTCTTTTAAACTGTTTATTTAATGTATTGCCAATCTAAATATTTGGTGACTGGGTCAGACGAAAGAAGAAAGCAAACAAATGGAAGATATGTTGTGAATCCGGCGGCAGTTTTATAAAATCCGCCTTAGATCTAATTCTAAAACCTATCCTCATATTTTTCAAACAATTTTACGATACGGAAACTTTACCTTTTTTTCTTTCTCCACTTTCCGTTTAAAAAGAAATCCTTTTGAGACAGCAACGAACCGTCATATACTGAATAATAAAACACATTCAATCAGGTAGAATATCCAATTGACCCTGTATTGAATTCGCGTTCCTTTTCCACATGAGGATTTTATGGACGTGAAAGGTTCTTGCCTTTTTTTCCTTCCAATTAATTTTTAAAATTCGGGACACGCAATTACAAGTATCTCCGCTTTGTCCTGGTGCATTCCGGAGACCACTGGAATATGTATGGAGGTTTTCAGAAAACAGTTGTGACAGCTCTATTTCGCAACTTCATCCTTTCAATATAGCATTTTGTGAGGAGTGTAAAGTTTAACCAAATTGCTCTTCATATGCTACTTTAATGTTAAATATTTCATATATATCGATTTATTTTTGAATCAATGGTATTCATTATTGTTTTAAACGCACACAGAGAAATACTTAACATACTTTAACCTAAATCTTTCTACAGCTCGTTTACTATACGACTTGTACTTTGGTAGGCGTCAACACAAACTATATATTTTTCATCGGCAACCAATTGAGTTACTTTTGAGTAAGCAAAGCCTAAATGGAGACATATTCTCCCAAATTTGATAAATTGGTGACAAAATGCTGAATATTTTGTTTTGCAACAGTAATTTTTTCAATGCAACTTAGAAGGACTTCTAGTTCTTTATTACTGTTCAATATACAAATTCATGTAAAACATATTTTTCTACTAGTTGCTGTTTACGTACTTAATATTCAAGACTTCTAATCCTTGTCTTCAACCTAATTAGTAATTTAGTTAAAGGCAAATAAATTACTTGCAATAGTCACTTTCCTTCGTTTTTCATTTTGATAGTCATTAGCTTTACTTCTATCTTCTTCTTCTCCATATTCTTAACAGTAAACTATGTTGGGCGATATCAATGACTTGAAGGGAATGCCTGTACGTAGTTCATAGGTCGCTATCTTTAATAGTTTCCAAAACGCGAAGTTGAAATTGTGAATATAATTCAAAACTAGACAAATTACATTTCCTATTTTTCATATTTAATGCGGTATCTAATTTTCATTAATCGCTACATTTGTTGTATTATTTGGAAACTTTTGCAGTTGGTTTATAAACTGGTTCGTTGTATATTTGTGTATTTGTTAGTGCCGACGTAGAAATATTTTGATTTAATTTAGAGAATTCAGTAAAGGTAAGTTTGCACCTCTACTTTCTACGCGGATATTGTTCTAGTTCACTTGAGGCTATCATCATTTTGCTGACTATAGCTATTAAGTTGAATTTATGTTTATTTAACTATTATAATTCTGATGTGCTTTGTTATAAAGTTTTGTATGTACTTGCTGTATAGCGTTAGCGTATATAGAGTTACACGGCTATATATTTTGTGTTGAGAGAGTGTTAATTTAACCAATTTTATGTATGCCAAAATCACTGCCGATCGTTCAGTATTTTAGAGCTATATTTATTTATTTATGCGAGGTTTCTCATAGAACTCGATTGTTCTTTTATCTTAATTCATATGTTATAGACTCTAAACATCAATCGAATACCACATGATTACAACAAGAAGTAATTTAAATGTACGGCGTCAATCCATATTTCTGGAGTTCATTGCTCGATTCTGTTTTGAATTACTTAATCATCTCATTTTCTATTCATTACCAAAATATAAAAAACCAAAAAATGCCTGTAATATGCAACCATAGTATAATTGTGGTAATCGTTCTACTAGCGAGGACAATAAAACTAGATCTGGCATCGAGACGAACTATATAGCTTCAACTCTTCTGATCTCATCCACGTTTCTCTGATGCCAGCTCAATCTCTTCTTACCCAGTTGATCTGTATTGTATAACTACTCGGACAGTAAATAATTCTGAACTAAACATACTAACAGACGAAGTACGATCTGTCGTTGACTTGGCAAGTCTGTAACTGCAGATGGAGATCAAGCTTGGATAATTTGTGAATTATTAGCCGCGCTAGATGTCTCTAACCAAAGATACCAATAATAGGTACTCAAGAAAGAATTGTCGGAATTACAGTATTAGCAAAAATAGTAGATAAAGGATCAGAGACGGATTAGATAATTTTGACCTTTTCGGCTTTATCAGCGTCTTCTGGACAATCGGTGAGACTACTTTTGACCTCGTCCAATAGAGAGAATGACTTTAGAATTGGTTTGCTGTCGGACCCGTTGTACAAACCAGGTAAGGGTGGTGAGAAGCGGTGAGGATAGATCTGGCCGCTGATGAGGTCAGAAAGATCGAACTAGGTATATAATCCATCTCTAACATTTTGATATATTTTCATTGTTCTTGGTGGTAGGGTTTTTCTTGTAATTATACCATGAGCGCCTATTATACATTTCTTGAATATTTAGGCTTTCTCGGAGTTTGAAAGTTTTTAATAAATCTAAGAGTTCTTTGGAGTTTGTTGAGATTTAATTTTTTTCTTTTGTTATTGAACTAAAATCTAAGTTGCTTGGCTGGTAAACGAGTAGGATCCACGGGGTTGGAGCGCTGTATTTATTAATTTTCTGCGAATACTTTCTTGTAAGAACAACTTTGTAACGAATTCTTGCGTACTGGTGATTATGTGACGTAAGTGATAATAATGAAACGTAGTAATATTACTAGGAGTAATATTAAGTTTTTGTTATTTGTTTACCTCTTAAAATTTAAACTATGTTATAATGTATTTTTTACGATCATTCTCTCACTAACCACAAATATGTTTAAATGTTTTTGTACTAAAAAGCAAAAAAATATTTTGCTTCTGATTTGCTCTTTTTGTGATTCTATTACTTCCTCTTATTTAATTTCTACCATTACGAACTTAATTAAATTACTCTTTATTTGACCTACATGTAGAAATATATTTGAGATTATAGGATAACTATCTACAGGTCATATTATAGATATATTAATTAGTTGTTTCATATTTTGATTAAAACGTGATAACACTTGTTGCCTGACTGTGTTCTCAGAATGCACTACGCTACGTATATAGTTTTCTGTATTTTTGGTCACTCTTCTTAGAACAAAAACTGTAATTCGACGACCTAGGAAATTCAACAATTTCTATCTCAGGTCATATACTTATCTATTTTCCACTTACAAATATTGTACATTAACAATTCACTAATGTTAAAAGATAACCTTCTCTGCAGTTTTCCATAACTTTAATTACTCATTCTATATTGTACTAAATATTACATAGAATGGTATGGCCGTAGTCCACTTTAGAGGTCAAGCAGACAGAGCTAACAACAAGCAATATTAGATATGGGAAAATTGTTGACATATGCCATAAAATATTAATAAGCAGTAAAATATTAAAGAGCATTATTGATGTCCTGACAATATGTTCCTTCACCTTTAGGCTAATAACGCTGCAGTTATTACATTGATTTTGAAGTTTCTGTATGTCCTTCCACTTGAACGAAGCCACCGCACACTAACCCCAGTTGCTTCCACTTAGCATCCATTGTTCTAACTTACTTTAGTATATTAATAGTTATTTACCACAACCTTACTCAGCAGATATGGCTACCGCAATTACTTCATATTCAATCGATATTTAATACCTAAGTACTTGCAGTACTAGTCGAAAGAAGCGTTGTAACTTCTAGATATACATACATAACTCATATGACTTTCCGGATAAATGTTAATGATTAATAAGGCTGAAAATACACAATAGTCTCTGAATTTAAAGCAATTATCAAATTATTTCGCCGCATATCAAAACTTTTATTTCGTTTGATTTTCGCTAACTTGTATAAAACCGGAAAGTTTTAAAATCATTTTTTGTTACAATTCAATTCATGTCCTTAAAGCGGTTGAGTTCTCCGAAACGGATCCGTCTCTTTTCGTAATCAATTTCAATAAAGCGAAGGGAAATCTTACGAAAATGGTCAAAGAAATTTATCAAAATTACTTGTTGCCAACGTGAAAGAAGATAAAGGTCTTTGTTTGTTGTGTTGCTCTTCTGAAATAAAAAAAATCTACTTTGTATTCTGCGTCTGTAAGAGCACACGCAGGGGAAACAAGTTTTGCCATAACACACGTATAAAAATATTCGTTTTCACAACATATTTTTATATACAATCCGATAAGAAAGTAGATCTGTGCAATGTTCCACGTACACACCTAGAAATCTATTTTATGTTAGACAGTAAGCGGATATGAAGTGCGACATAGACTCATATGAGGCAACAGTATATTCATTCGTTAGGTATTGTAAATGAGGAATAGATACTAATTCGCTGTTGTCTTACTGAAGGGACTGGATTGTTACTATTGTAGCAATTTTCCTGTATATTTTTTATAAATAATAAATTTCTTAATTTTATTGAAATCTGCTACTATTGCTTATCTTTTGAAAATCCTAGAAATTGGTAGTAACGTTGAATTATAGGTGGGTATTCACAGGTAAGCACATGCATAAGTAACGGTTGATACCGATAGAAATTACAGTAATTACTGCAAAATTAATTCATTATTCACATTATTACATCATTTATTAACCGAAGACATTCGAACTAACTTCACTCGGCACTCATACATGCTGACTTTTGTCATCACCTTGCAGGTTAAGATGCGTTAGACTAAAATTACTAAAAGGATTTATTAAATAAGATATTTTCCTTAAAACAAACTAAAATTCCGATAACGCCCAATAATCGCTGTAGCAGCATGATTTATTGATGAAAATATATAGGTACATATAAGAGAGTTTATCTTTCATAGAAACGATCTTCAAAATATTTGTTCTAAAGACTAACTTCCTTTGTAGGTCCACCTGTAATAGTTTTATAAAGAACAATTTTTACCAATATTTCTTCTTCTTCGTGTTACACTTCTATCAGATAATTTTATCATTGCACTAGCTTCATATTCACCTAGCTATTTTCAAACTACATCTAGATATACCGATCTGATTAGGTTGGCTATGACTGCTATGAGCAACTGCTTTATTACAAGTCCACACCTCTCCAATACGCCTGTGTTTTCTATCACTTGCGTAGAATATTTCACCCCCCGTTGAGAATCTACGATTTATATGAAAAATGAGGTAGACTTACGACACGCATTTCCATAAAATTCATCATGTACACACATGCTAACCCAGCGAAAAGATGTATGCAAGTTTTTGTAAATATTGAAATATATATTTTTTGTCGGCAATGAATATCAAATATGAAGCAAACCATAGAACAAAAATAGCTTTAAACATTTATAATTAGCAGCAAAACAAATTTATCAGTATTTTACTAATACATTGAAATCTATCGTGGATTGGTTGGAACAGCGCTAATGCCTATTCCTTAGAAGGCCTAACTACGGCCGAACTTACTGTAGTCTGCAGTTGCTGTATCCTCGCAGATCTTGTTTGGACTATAAGACGAAGATCCAGCTTTGTAATACTCTCGTGCTGCCTCACTTTAATTATTGTCCTACTTCATACGGACCGTGTTTGGATAGCAAAACCTCTCGCAAAATACAACGAGTACAAAACTCATGTGTTAGATTGATTTGGGGTCCACGTAAGTATGACCATATTTCGGAATGTATCCCTCAGTTCCCATGATTAAATATGGCCTACAGGCGTAGATTACTCTGGTCATCTTTGTATCACAAAATTATTGTTATACGTCAGCCTGAGTACTTGTATATGCGTGCTAATTTTCGTTACCAAATTTATAATAGGAACTTGTGTCATGTTGGAAGAGTGATCACACCCCTGTCTCATCGGACTACACTGTATGAACGAGGATTTTAATATAATATTCACAAAATGTATAACGGGATTTCTGATACGTTTAAGAATTATAATTTGAGAAACTTTACAAAGCGCTTAAAGAAATATCTGCTGATTGAATACAGTGGGAGCCTCTGACTGTGCGTTTGTTATCATTGGTGCGCGTTTGTTGAAATTTATTATTGAATTAATTATAATTGTTATCGGTTATAATAATATAATAATATGCAACTTAATTTACAGTGCAGATCACAAAAACTAGTTTTAAGATATGTAGATCTTAAGCACGTTTGTTTCGTATTTTAAGTCAGGGATTGGGTTTAAAAGCAGAGTGCATTGATGCGCATCTGAACCACTCCGAGTCATTCCTTCGTTTAGCACCTATTATACTGCCATTCTAAAGATTTATTTGTGTAATGCTATTTTCTTTTCTCTGTTTCAGGTGAGTAAAGTAGTGCTTGTTTATATTAGAAAAGAGAAGAGTCTGCAGAATTCGGTGGAAGGTAAATTAAACTAAGTACTACTGCTAAGCTAATTTACTATACACAATATTGCTTACGAGAATGTTAGATATAATTCCAAATTTCTTTGAAAAGTATGTATAAAAACTGTTGGACTATGCGCAAAATAAAAAGAAACGTTTATCACTGACGATGAGTTAATTAAAAGCAAACTACAGTTGGCAATACTATAAACTATATGTGAACGTGAAATAAAAGCTACTTCGTCTAATAAAGTCACAAAAATATTGATAAATATTTAAAGAAAACCTAAATTGTACTTTTTTCCGGTTTTAAACTTCGGGCAATAATACATTTTTCTGATGGTTTCACCTTAGTACAAACCTCGTGGCACTACTGACGACAAGTTATACACTGAATCGTATCACATTTATTGTTCAATTTCTATGTATTGCTGTACTAAAATTCGTTGCTAGCGTGTCTGTAATTTTCTTCTTTAGAAAGACATTGCTTTTTGTATAGTGTTTAGTTCTTTGCCGAAATAAAGTATCTCTTCATTTTTTTATTACTGTTCTACATCTGCTGTAAGGTTGATACTTCTTGTAAAGATTTTAGTGCTCTTTATGCTATGATCGTTAATACGAGGGAGCGTTTTTATATTCGCGGAATGGGGGATAAGGGGTGGAAATAAAAAAACCAAATTATTTTTCTTTTTCAATATATTCACCTGCAAGACGGATACATTTTTCACATCTTTCAATTAATTTATTTATACCCTCATAAAAAAATGATTTCTCTTTATCTGCAAAATACGCCGAAACTGCCTCCTTGACTTCATCATCGGCAGTAAATTTTTTATCCCGCAGCTGCTTTTTATTTTCGGAAACAGGTAATAATCACTCGGGGCCAGGTCTGGGCTGTAGGGTGGGTGATTCACAATTTTGAAGCCCACCTTATGCAGGGCAGCTAACGCAACGCGGCTTTTGTGGACGGGCGCGTTGTCGTGCAAAAGCAGCACACCTTTCGTCAATTTTCCCCGTCTTTTCTCTTTAATGGCTTCTTTTAGTCGCTCTAATATTGAAGCGTATTCTCCGGTTATAGAAACACCTTCATCTTTATAATCAATCAACAATGTTCCTTCCGAGTCCCAAAATACCGTTGCCATGAGTTTCCCAGTTGATTGTGACACTTTAAATTTCTTGGGAGGTGCTGTGCCCTTTTTATGCCACTGCATGGAGTCTTGTTTGGACTCAGGTTCATAATGATGAACCCAAGTTTCGTCTGCAGTACCAATTCGACTCAATACACCATCCTTGTCTTCATTACAGAGGTCCGAAAAAGTGCACGCGAACACGCGATTTTTTCCATATTTCACTTTTCATTCGATTTTTTCCATATTTCACTTTTCTCCTGATTATGTTACTTGGTTGACGATAGCTCAAAGACTAACTGTCTAATAACAATGAAACTTCGTATTTATATTAATTATGAGTCGCTGCACAGGCCACGCCCCCAATGCGCCTAATTACCCCCCTACAACCCGCTCATTCCGCGAATATAAAAACGCTCCCTCGTATATAGAATAAAAATTTACTAATAAAAAAAACAAATCTAAAGTAAAATAAAAGCACAAAAAATATAAAAACTACTAAACTTCACTAATTGAGTTTCTTGCTATAATAATGCGGTCAAACCACGAAAGCCCTTATAATACAGACTCGGACGGTGGAAGCCTTAGGTGTCATTTAACTTTATAAACTACTACATGACGTATAACCCAAGACAGATAATGGACAAGCAAAATTTTTATCATAGCAAGTAACTGAATTCAAAAATGGCAACTATTATGAAGTTCTTTTTTTGTTGATGATGGTTTCTTCTGACAATGTAGGCCTTCAATGAACTGCAACCTCCAAATAACCGAAAATACTCTTATATATTGGTTAAACATAATAGCCGCTGAAACCATTTATTGTCGTAGCAATTATCGCCGTCTTGGTGATAAATCAGCCGAGCAAGCTAATGTGAAACATTGATATTTTAGTCTGATTTATTTGAATACATTTGTCAACTGTCATATCAATCTTGTTCTTCAAATCAAAAAAGATCTTATCCCAGAGTTGAAGTTTGTGACCGGTATTACGTCGTATGTGCATCACTATTACACTGTTATCCTTTGGGTAGTTTATGACATCCTAGTTCTATGCATGGCTGCTGTAACCATCTAGGATCAAAGACAGGGTTTTTTTTCTGTAGTTGATATCACATATTTTACAAAATGATGAAGGCATGAATAAAAGGTTTATGCCTCTCCATCCGCGGTCGCTTTTAGCAAGTTCCCTGCCAGGTGGTGCCTTATTTTTTGTCTAGTTTTCAATTTCAGCCCTCAGAGCACAAACATAAGCTGTAGAGAAGCTAGGAGCGCTCATACTTTAGGTACCTGTGGACGCAATTTTTTTACTGTGCGATGTAGCATCAATTTAGTGTTTACCCTATTATATCCAAGGTGGAATTGTACATATATTTTTTTTCCGAATTCTCTCTAAGGATTTTTGTTTGCCTTTTGCGATAAACGTAATCGATGGCTTACCATTTTTTAATATTCTGTGCGTCTTATGATTGATTTCTTCTACCTTATAAGGTAGAAGATTGGAAATTTAATTTGGATGATTTTCGTGGCTGCAGATAGATATAAACACGGAGTTTGATGTTACTCCGTGTAACTCCATTCTGGTATTCCTTTTCGACCATCCCTCGAGGAAACCTCCCTCTCGGAGTTAAATATTTTAACCTTAAATAGATAACCTACAACGCTGACTGTATCTATCAAGGAGTGAATACTATTATACATTCCGTGTGGGTGACATTCCCTCCTTTGGGGCTTAAAATCAACTTCAATTCCAATTCAATTGTTTGCTGTCAGAACGATATTATCTCCGTAACGGCTGACATTGTTTCTGTCAAGGATAGTATCGTATTCAGCGAAATTGATATTAGGTATTTACCGTTTACTAGTGAAGTGAGTTTGGCAATTATCTTACTCATGTGTTAGATTGCAATAGGTATACACATGAATGAATATTCAAACAGACATTACTTGCAAGCGGCAGTTATTGTTATTGTAATCACACTCATCATTCCTTTCTAAAATTTACGATACGATTACGAATAAATAATTCATGATATTTAATAAACCGTAATGTTATTATTATTCATTATTTCAAACGCGCCTTTCTTGTTTTAGAATTTTATTCATTCAAAAATGCGTTTTCCATTTTCAGTTTCTATAAATATAATGTAACTGTCAAGCTACATAATTGGCGCATACGCTCCGTAATATATAAACACGTCTTGTGACAAAAGGAATACTTTTTCGTCCATTTTGGTAAGAGCTTACTCTGTATTTAGAAAATATACCGAAAAAGAAAAAGATATTTCAAATGGATATATTTATTCATACTATGATATTAAAGAAAAGATTATTCCGCACTTGACAATAAAGATGTTCGCTAACGGAGTTTCCATGAAGCGGAGAGAATTTAGACCCTCCGACTTAAAAAAAAGTTCTCTCCCATTTTAATTGACACAACACCTTTCTAGAGTGCAGTTATTCTAAAACGGAGACTCACATTTCACTCCGTTAAATGTTTACCGGTGTAGGGCCCTAAATACGTGACTAGTCTTTCTGCTTTCACTTCAATGTCCGGCTTTCATCTATGCATTATACAGGGACTTATGCAAATTCTACTGTAATTAATTCAATTCTTATTAACTTTATCTTTAGCCGTTTGTGTTGTCGCTCTACACATTCAATCTAGTTTGTTCATGGAAATTCAGTACGTTATTACTCGATTTCATTACATGTGTAAAAATTTCAGTCTTTATACTTGAGATTCAAAACAAAAGCAAAACTGCAAAAATAGCCAAAAAAAGTTAAATAATAGTACAATAAATATTCAATAGAATTAATTTAATTAAAGTAATAAATAATGTATAAGCTTCGCTTCTACTATTTTAAAGTTCAAATTGAGGTCAAAACACCTAGAGACATTTTTAGCGTGACGTTTATACAAGACGTAGATATGTTATCATAATATCTTAAGAAGCGTCGTATGTGTGTTATCTTAGGAACATTGGCACTATTAAAAGTAGCTTAAATTATTATAATTCAGTCATGAATACACGCTATTCTTTCCAAAATTCGACATAAATTAAGCAGAACCGAAATAAACCGGCTCTGAAAATTAATAAACGTCGCACAGACTCGCATAAATTTCAACATTATCTCTATCGCGATTGTCGCTTTTATGGTCGTTAAAAACTTTATGTATCACGTAGTTCGGTTAAAATTGGAGACCAACCGTTCTGATACAAAAATTTTACCGTATACGTGCCCGACCACCTCCAATGCAATAACAAAACACTGAAAAACAAAGTACCAGCAGGCTGTCCCGTATATATCCGATACAGTTCCGCTGTGAGGCTCTGTGGCACCATCAGTGAGCGCTTCGTGTGCCAATATTTATAGTGGATTATGGGCAAACGTGAATTTTATACGATGCAGCCGGGAAAGCACACGCAACTCTGTCATCATTTGGTCGTTAAAAGTTGTGCGTTTGCGCGTAAAAAAAATTGGAACAGCTCCCTAGGGGTTTATGTGCAACCGAAATGCGTGGTAATACGATTGGAATAGCTATAACTGTGACAAAATGTGGGACAACTAGTACGGGTTTAAATAACTACAAGGTCGCTATCTTTAAATTCTGTAAGCAAAGTATATATAACGAAATAGTTTTCATTTTGTGCCTCAATTGTTTATTAATTAAGCTCCTTAATTAAAACAAAAGCTGTTATATTGTTGACTACTGTCGTAACCGTTCTGTTTAGCTAGTTAAGTTAAGTCAACTATATCCATTTAATTTAACTATTTTCACTCGCTCTTAGTAATTACTCTAATTACTCTTCCAACATTTTGAATATAATTCCGAACATTCTTAGCCGAAAACTCTGCTACCCTATTCAACACTGTGCTACCTCACTGTAAGAAATAAACTGTTAGATAACCGCTGCAACTTTTGCTAGGTAACTGTGCATGTAAACGTGTTTCCTTGGCATTGTTACATTATCCCACTATGAATCATATTAAGCTGCGAATTATATTCCAACAGCGAGTGGTAGCGCGAGCACCGATCTAGCAAGACGTGCCCGCAAGTATTATCGACAGTATGCGGACCCTGAACCGTACGCATTGTACTATGTCTGGTCAATTCCTCTTGCCTATGCAACTATTAAGTTATTTCAAAACAATGTTTTACCTTTGTTTAACTATCAAATTAATCTTATTTGCTTTTTAACCAGATGCCGTTTTTCCATAGCTTTTCTGAAAAGCTCATTCGGATTTTTATAACTGATTTAGGTAACAATCTAAAGTTTTAGTATTTTGCATTGTTTGAAACTTCGAAACTACTTTCTAGCGTAGGATATCACGTTATATTTTGAAAATAACATTTAGTTTTCACTAAGATTACCATGATTAATTTCGAGCTGGCATTATGGACTTCTTTTCAAAATGTTTGCAAACATTATCCGGAAAATCAAAACAGTGAAAACTAGCAACATATCGTAGCTAATTTGCTAGAAAGCTATAAAAACGTGACGAGCCGAATGTTGATCAAAGTTAATTTTTTCCAGTCACATTTGAATTTCTTTCCTGCTAATTTAGGAAAAATGAGTGATGAACAGAAGGAAAGATTCCATCAGGGTATTGTAGAAATGGGAAAGCGATATCAGGGTAGATGGGTGCCCACCATGATGGGAGAATATTGCTGGTTTCTCATTCGAGAAGGCTACATCTGACATAAAAAGAAGAAAATACCCTATATAAAACCTGGATATGTCAGGAGTTTTCTTTTGTGTACAGTTAAGTGTTTATGTTTTCTTAATACAAATCAAACATTTTAGTATGTGTTATGTTAAGATTTGTATGCAACTTCTGTTTAACAAAATTTGTAAATTCAATTATTATTTATATACTAGTGGAGTATACTTTTCAGACTGTAAAAACTATACACCCATTTTTACAAAACATCTGACATTAAATTTAGAATGCAAACAACAAAAATGCTATTAGGTACTTGCCTACTATTGTGTTTCATGCCAAAAAGAAGTTTTGCAAAAAGCATAGCGTTGAAGTTAACGATTTTCCGTTTGATACCAATAATTTGTTTTTGTAGGATTATTGTTTGATACCAATAACACAGAACAACAAATTTTCATTTTTTTATTTTTTTTAATGAATTATATACATATATATTTTGTTTTATATTCCTAATAATTATTATAAAAACAAATCTTCTATCACGTCTGGTATTATAAACAAATGAAATTCATATTGATCATACAATACTAACTCTAACTAAGTATATGCTATTCTGATGCACTCGGCAGGGTCCTATGGACCGATATGTTTGCTAAGCGCCCTTGGTAAACTATACGAGCGTATGATCAAGGATAGACTAGAAACAGAGCTTGAGATACATGGTGGCTTCTCTACGAGACAATTTGGCTTCGCTAAAGGTCGATCTACAACGTATGCAATAAGAACGGTCGTAGTCAGAGTTAGGAAGTCCAAGGAGAGATGGGTGGCTGTAGTTGCTCTCGACATTAGAAACACCTTTAATTTGGGCTCTTGGAACCTGATTATAGAAGCTATGATAAGCAAGAAGATACCGATATACCTGGTGAATACCATTGTGGACTACTTTAAAGAGTGGAAGGTCATCCTGGGCAAATCCAAGCTGGATGTGGATGCAGGTGTTCTACAGGGTTCTGTATTGGGCCCTACACTGTGAAACATTTCGCCATAATAGTAGAGGCAGGCTTTAATATATTGCATTATATGGAGTAGTCCAATCCAAAAGCACCCACGCTAACCCAGCCTGGTCGCATGCTTTGGAGATAAAAAGGAACAGGAACCTCTTAGAGCGATTGCAAAGATGGGCACTTCTAAGGGTAGCTGGGGGGCTGGAATACAAGCCATTACGGGAATTTCCTCAATTGCACTACGGTTAGTTACAAGGCACACTATTCAGTCTCAAGGAGTAAGGAAAACAGCAGACTTCAAACAAGCGAACGGTAAGAGACTACTCTGGCTAGATGGCATGAGACATGGAGGGAGGAGAGGGATACAGCTGTTTGGAAAGGATTTCTTATCCCCGAAAAAAAGTATATGCTATTCTGGGACGTATTTAGAAAGTCTTTCTTTTCACTTTTCTTTTATATTGGGATGAAGAACATTCCGAAATTAAAGTCCAAGTCAGCAAACATCTCGCTATTCCACTAATGATGATAGCGTTTTTCAAGATGGAAATATCCTGATGAAATCTTTCCCCATGCTCGTCACTAACATCGCCAAGAAGGGGGAAGTTCAGGACACGCGGATGTGAAGAAATGTTTTTAATTCAAAAAACCTTTAACTAATTTAACAACCCGCATTGAGTCCAACACTGGGTCGATATAACCAAGAATACAGCGTCTTATAAAGGATTTAATGTAGATGAAAAAATGTATATGCTATTCTGGGACGTATTTAGAAACTTTTCTTTTCATTTTTCTTTTATATTGGGATGAAGAACATTCCGAAATTAAAGTCCAAGTCAGCAAACATCTCGCTATTCCACTTGCATTTTTCAAATTTAAGATTCTTAAATAAATTACAAAAAAATGGTCAGTGGCAAGGGATGATTATAATAAATTTCAAAAAAAGCAGTACTCTAATTTGATTAAATGAAGAATAACGTGTTAGACATAATAACGAATTGATATTTTACATCTTCAAATAAGAATCGTTGTTATGGAATATTGTAAATTTACTATTAACTCTAGTACAAGCAGGATACATGTTATGCAACTGACCAGAGGCAGTGAGTGTGAAGAGTGTTCCAGTTCGACTAGCTCAGATGTTTTCTAAGAACATCCAATGTATTAAGAAAACGTCGACTTGTTAATGATGGTTCAATTTGTAAATAATTCTAATAGGCATACAATGTACCTGTAACGACAGCTGATGAGCGTGAAATATGATAATATTTTATTACATATTTCTAGGAAACATCTGCTGGTTCGATGAAACCCTGCTTTATTTTGGGCTATGTTGCGGCATTTGTTGTTTAATGAAACACATTTGATAAATCAGTCATTCATAGAAGGCACAATTTCAAAATCGATGCTTAAATCTTTTAAATTAATCCCAGTTTACAAGAAGGGGATAAAAAACTTTATATCCAACTATCGACCTCATTTATCCATCTTGTCATGTTTTTCTAAATTTTTGAAAAAGTCATTATGCCCGGTTGTATAACTTTCTCCAAGGCTTTTCGTTTTTTTCAAGGTGTCAGTTCGGTTACCTTAAGGAAAAATCAATTAATGATGCATTATTTGGGACTATACAAAACATTTACGACCTGATAGAAAATAAATTTAGAGTTGGATTCGTGACGTTTGATCTGTATACTTAATAAAAGTTTTTGATCTTTTGACCATACTGTGCTGTTGCAAAAAAGTAGTAATAATATTGTTCTAATTTGGAGCATGTTATGATTGGATAGATATTCATATTTGATAAGCGTAGCCAAACTGTAGCTCTCAAACAAAATGGTATTGCAGACACGTTCTCAATCAAACTTTTTATATATGAAGTGTTTCAAGTTATTAGTTTTATAAAAACTGCTTTTTGTGTTTATTTATGAATGATTTTCAAAATATTTCAAAAATTTGAAAGAATTTGTCATATTTGCGGAGATACATCCGCTAGTATGGAATGAACTACAGCCATGACTATCTCTTGCTGGCAATAGATCTGCCTCATTAATATCCGAGTGGACACAATCAAATTTTTTGCAACTAAATAAATCTAAATCTAAGATAATAGTTTTTGATGTTTACATAAACGGTCTGATTGTTCAGTTTTAATTGTGTAGATGGGGTTTCTACCAGAATATACTTTTAGTAAGTTCCTCGGATTGACCTTAACAGACATTTGTGTTTGGGAACATAATTTGAAATTAGTAATGCTTAAAACTCCTTAAATATTATCAAAATATTTTGTAACCTTTTACGGGCTTGTATTGAATCCAAACTGCGATTTAATTGTGGGGAAGTTCCAGCCACGCGATAAAGGTTATTTATCCTTAGAAAGAGTCATTTATGGATTATTTCCTTAAAATCTAAGATTTTGCAATCAGCACTTCGTAAACAATGTAATTATGACACTTGCATCGCTATACATGTAGAATGTGCTATCTTTGTTAAACAAAATGCAAACCAATTTATGAAGAATGGGGACTACAATAAAGCATACAAGACGCGCAATGAAATGTTCTCTCTGTATACCTGCCCACTGCTCTCAGTTATAAAAAAGTCTCCATATTATAATTGTGTCAAAATTTATAACAAGCTACCTGTTGAGATGAGGGAGATTACAATCCATCAATAAATTTAAAAAAATAACTGTTGGTTATCTTGCTCGTTGGCTATTATTCAGTCAATGAAAGTGATAAAACACGTGTTACATATGTTATTAGCATACATTCCTATTTATTCTATATTATTTAACGTATTTTAATTTTAATGTTTTTATGTTGTAACAGTACTTTTGTATGTGTATATATGTATGTATGAAAGGACAAAATATTAATACGTGCTACGAACGTCAAAAAGCCATAATAAATTATTATTATTATTATTATTATTATTATTATATATACTCACATATGCACAGATCTATTAATTCCTTGTTTTGATTGGTTCTAGAGAAAAAAAGGCAGTGGTTTAACGACTATGACGTACAGATGAAGCACAAACATGTTAAATCCTGTTCAGACATGCCCGTTAGCATGATAATAACTTGATACTATCTTTTAACTTACTCATAAAAAAATATCTTTCTACATACAGTATAATTTAATACATACATATATGTATAAAAAATAACATTTTTCAGAAACCTGACGTGATAGCCAATTTTTGAAAATATTTTCCGAATTACAATGGAAGAGTCCATAACGTACACGTATCAGAGTGCAAGAAAAAAAAACCCTGTTGACCAGTGTAATTTATTTTTGTAATATTATTGTAACGAATTGATTAGTTTTTCCATAGCGCGAGCGCAATAACAGTAATCTCGCAGTTACCAATACAATGGTCACAAGAAACATGTGTGCAATAATATCGTAATCTCGATTTAGAGGTTAGTTATGAAAAAACTAGCTATGAATATTTATGAATTATTTTCCATATATTTCTGTTTTGCACGAATTCATATTGGAGTGCCGCTAGATAACACTCGCATGATATTTTCTTGTTGAACTGACTGTTACACAATACAAACGCTATAGAGAGAATTTAGATTAGTTTTTCCATTCTTCTAAAGCAGTGTTTACACAATTCCACGACAGATTGGCGATACTTTCTCCAAGATCCTTGCCTACTTTGAGTAACGATTGTGTTTATAATTTCTTACCCTGTGACTAAAATATATATCAAAATATTATGTAAACGCTTTTCTTATTTATTTATTTATTCTATTTATTTATTTCAGTACCACCGATAAGATGCAGTGAATTATCAAAAATTTTTATAAAAATTTAATATTTATCATATATACATTTATACATAGTCATACGTCCTAAAGACAGATATAAATAAAAATGGTGAACTTTGGAAGATGATACGGTTAATTCGAAAAAAAAATAGTTTGAACCAAACCAAGCATATAAAAATATGCTCTTTTGAATCCATACTATGTATACATGGAAACATATGTATAAGAGTGGTTGTGAATGTTTGTTGGCCTAGTTTTTAGAAAGTACACTTGGAATATGGGCTAGCTATTCTACATCTTACGACGTCTTGTGACGCCAACAATTGATCGTCAGATTAATGATGAAGTGTGAATGTGAATGTAGTGAATTTTTCGGTATTGAAGCCAACAATTGATCGACAGATTAATGATGAAGTTTTGGAATGTAGTGAATATGACCTCCGGGTGACGTGTTGTTTTGATGTTTTATATCCATTGGTTTGAGATTCCACGAAATGATAACTCATTATAATGTTGAATCCCATTTTCTAAATTTAAATAGGTGTGTTAAAATTGGCAGAATGGTAAAAGTTGCTCGAAAATTGAAAATGTTGTGACAGACAACGCGTTTCAAGTTCAATCAACGTTCTGTTTTATTATCGCTACATTGTGTTAATAAAAGTTTATAATGTTTATAGCCGAATCTGCTACAAAAGAATCAGTGCAAATAAACGCTCTTTTTGCTTCTGCAAAGAATTAACAAAAGTAGAGGGATCCCTGACATGTACAAATTATGAACAGCTACTATTTCTTTGCAACCAGAATGACACGTTGTATAATGCATTGTTTATATTGTTTCGGATAACCATGAATTAAGAAATTTCCGAAGCTGCATATTGTATTTGATATATGTTTTGAAGCAACACTAGGAAACGTTACAAGATATACAAGAATACCTTTAATTAATGAAATAAAACATATGCAGGGTGTACATGTCTTATTGCTGCCCTTGTCTTACTGCCGCCGCCACCGCCAACATGGTTGTGGTATTCATTGCAGTTGATCACGTGGTAATATCAGAAAATCTAAACAAAATAATCGCTGCGTGAGTGAATAAAGTCACTGTGCGGTTTTATATATTATATTTGTATTGTAGTAGAGTCCCTTGGCTCTGAAGGTTTCATAATAGTCAGTCATAGACATATTCATACTTTTAGGCAGTTCTAATCAAACATTATCGTATTTAATCTATATCATTTAAAATTGTGCTGTATAACAAGGTGAATGTTATGCGAAATTACTTATGCTCCCTGCCGTAATTTGAGTTAAATTATCGCAAATACTTCCAGTGCACAACACCTCTGTTTTTTTCGGTACTTACAAATTTACGTCTTTATCTTTTTTGTGATACTTATATATCGTTTGTAAACAGAAATATAAATCATCTCTATACGCAATATTTACAATAAGAACTACGTATTCACTTCCTGATCAAAGCGTTAACTATTTCCTTTATTTCAATTATTACCTTTCCCTGACCGTGGTCTACTTTTACTTACCAAATATTGTTAGTTACCTTGAATGACGCCTTGGTGTGATGCTCTAATACCTCGTCTCAATTTGTCCTTATATCTTTTTAATATTTTTTCGAAAAATATATTGTTTAATTAAATCAGATATGGTTGCAATCAAATGTACATGCGGCTACAAGGAAAGTGCTGAAGAACACAAGATAATAGATTGTTCTATATGTAAAACTTCATTTATTCATTCTTGTGTTGATTTAACCATTACTGAAATTAGAACAATTAGAGCTAAAAAAGGATTATACTGGTCCTGCCGCAACTGCAATGTTTTAAGAAATGACATTGGGGAGCTGAAAGCTGCTATCCTGAGTCTTAAACAGGATCTACAAACTGAAAATTCATCAATGTTGCAAATGAATGAATACAGAATATTGGTTGTTCAATGTTGAGCCAAACTAGAATTAACGAAAGCAAATAATTGTGTTGTTCAAGGTATATTAATGTGGAAAACATTGACGTCCAGCAAATCTATCGAAAATAGTAAACATTAACGAAAGTTAAATAATCATCAACTTGCCGTGAACTCATCAAAGTTGAGAGCACGTAACGTGTAATTCTTTCGTTTGACAGAACAAGACAAATTGAATTTGAGAAAATCAAGGTAATCAATTCCAGAATGCTAATGGGAAAATCAAATATAAAAACATTCCAGATCCTGTCTTTATAGATCAGAGAAGTCGTATCGAATGTTCGTGGATTGAGTAAACATTTGAATTTTTTTCAGCGTTTCTGACCTCGTTTGATAAGTTAAACTCAATACTATACTGAATTATTTCCTTCTAGCTATTTAGTGTTGCGTCAGAGAACGACATCAAAGTTGCGAGCTATAAATCGAATTTTTGTTTCAAACGTTTTAGAATAAGCAATGCATACCCAATTATTGACATAGTGGGTTGTACTATTAAATTAAGTTATGTAAAATTATATAGGAAGTATTTATGTTCTTTATGTCCCCCCGTATGTAACTCATGTCGAATTTGAACGTTTTCTAATTTTGTTTGAAGAAATTATTATACCGCATTCGAACAATTCGT
The DNA here is from genome assembly GCA_023690525.1 of Holotrichia oblita. Taxonomy (NCBI): domain Eukaryota; kingdom Metazoa; phylum Arthropoda; class Insecta; order Coleoptera; family Scarabaeidae; genus Holotrichia; species Holotrichia oblita. Next base: position 28,257,999 of record CM043021.1, read on the forward strand.
TGATTGTCGAATACTTTAATATAACCCATTTCAACAATCCAACTATTATTAGCGACAATAAGTCCCAATCGATATTACACTTTTTCAATTTTATGAATCTTAAACAACTTAACACAATAACAAATAATAGAGAACGAATACTTGATTTGGTTCTATCTAATTTCCGAAATATATCTGTTGAAAGACAAGATCTACCTTTTGTTAGGGATGATTTGGATCATCCAAGTTTGAGATCGATCTCAACTGTAAAGTTGAACATGTGTCAAATCTTCGTAGTGATATAAATGTTAAAAACTATAATTTTAAAAGAACCGACTTTGTTAACCTCTATAATGCATTCTTAAATGTAGATTTGTCTCTTCTTGCAAGTTACGATGAGTTTGAGCTTGTTTAGCATTTTATAATGTTTTGTACGACCGTATTGGTTTTTATGTTCCCCTAAAAAATTACAACAATTCATCCTTCATTGGTTTCACCGTGAGCACATCAATAATATAAAAATCAAAAATTACCTCCGGCGAAAATACAAAAGAACTAAATCAGTGAAAGATAATCACCTTATATAAGGATTTAAGAAGAAAGATAAAACGTAATTCAACCATATTATTCAACAATTATTGTTCCAACATGGAAAATATTATCAAGACTGACCCGCGTCAATTTTGGCAGTATGCACGTTCTAGAAAGAGTAATGTGGATATTCCAAACTCAGTTGTGAGTGCAAATGGCAATGCATTTGTTGATCCACAATCTATAGTTAATGCCTTTCAAGAATATTTCCAATCTAGTTATATTCCAAGTACATTTTCAAAATTACCATTAGAATCCTCTATTTTGTCATACAATTCATTAATTGATGTAAGATCTGAAGAAATCTGCTAGACTTACTCCTGTTTATAAGAAAGGTGATCATCACTTTGTGGAAAACTATAGACCTATAGCTGTTATTAACAACATAGCTAAAGTATTTGAATCTTGTTTATATAAGAATGTATATGCTCAGGTCCAAACCTTAATATCTCATGATCAACATGGTTTTATGGCTAAGCGATCCACCATCACCAACGTAACTACTATTACCCAGTACATATCTGAGAAACTCGATAATAATACACAGGTCGACGTTATATATACCGATATGACAAAAGCTTTCGACCAGATTGACCATTCTCTACTATTAATTAAACTGGATGCTCTTGGCTTTTCCTCATCACTAGTCACATTCTTCAAGTCTTACCTAACTAATCGCAATCACTGCCTAGTTTATAAAGGTCATATCTCCAAGAGTTTTGCACCACACTCAGGTGTTCCGCAAGGAGCTAATTTAGGACCTTTATTATTTCTCTTGTTTATTAACGACCTAAGGCTTGAACTTAATTGTTTAAAATTACTCTTTGCCGATTATTTAAAGTCATATGCTGCAATCAACACCATTGATGATTGTATATCGCTTCAGAATGAAATTGAGGTGATACAGTTTCGGTGGACTAGGAACAAACTAACTATGAACGTCGCCAAATGTAGATGTATGACCTTGTCGCGTAAAACAAGTAATATTACTTACAACTACACATATGGCAAAGAAAACATTCAACGTACTCAGTCTATGAGAGGTTTAGGCATCATTTTTGACTCTAAACTTACATTTGTCGAACATATCAAAACTATGGCTGCCTCATCCCTTTGCAAGTTAGGCTTCATCATAAGAACAACACGTAACTTCAAGTCCTCAAACTCTATCTCGCCTTTGCATTTTTCATTCGTCCGTTCTAAGCTGGAGTACGCGTCACTAGTATGGTCACCAATCTACAATCGTCATATCAACACGATTGAAGAAGTCTAAAGACGATTCTTGAAATACTTATACTTTAAAGACACCTCGGAGTATCCCGTTCAGAATTTTAGCCATGGTACGTTGCTCAATTTATATAAGGTTGATTCTTTGGAACTTCGTCGTAATCATGCAACCATGAAATTTTTATACGACCTAGTCAACCATCACTTAGACTCTCCAAAACTTTTAGAACAAGTTAACTTTGTAGTACCTCGTCCAGTTTTAGATCATCAGCGGTGTTTTACTGCAATAAACCGAATAGTAACATGATGATTATCTCTATAAAATCTGTATGTATTATAATACTTCATCGAATACTTCCCTGGATATAAATTTTGATTCATTGGGAACACTACTAAATGAGTGTACCACCAACCTTCACTATAGATAATTAATTAATTACTTATTAATACTTACTTACTAATCGGCGTAGAGAAAACTGACAGAAAGTAACAAAGTCTGTATAGGCATCTTACGAGTTCTGTCTGTTGTTTATGGTCTGAACCATCACTCATGATCACTGATCTAAGATAGTTTTGCAATAATTATTTATAAATTCAACATTTCTTTGCAATAGAAAATTACCTATTGCTACTAAAGGAAAGTTAAGCTAGTTAAACAACTATATGTGTATAAAAATTTTAAGACTAATCATAGTTATTAGCTTTCTGGTCGCTTCAACCAAATAGTGTCGTTTTAATACATAGGAACATCTACAACACTTGCGGACTTTTGCATAACATAATCATAAGCTAATAATTTAATGCAATAAATAATTATAAAAATCTATTAGACTCTGGCGATAGTATGTGTGTTAAAGGTCGGTGGCCTCAGTAATTTCAATTTCATGAAGACGGTTCTTAGAAACTCATTGCATGAATTCCTTCAACTACATTAACACTAAGAAATTAGTAATTGTAGTATCATTTTTCGAGGATTTCATAAAAAGGCTCATGCGTCAAAATAATTGAGGACTAGATTACGTTACAAACACCAATGTCACTATGGAGTATAAGATACACTATTTTACTACTTCTTGTATACCAAATTTCATTACGCAATTAAGCGTTCTGGATGTATAAGATATATCCATTAATTATGAACAATAGTATGTATTTTGTACAGTCCGATACTTCAGAATTATGCTGTATCTGTAAACATAGGAAACCAGTCACAAATCCATGAGTGATAAGTTTTAAATCTTAATTGTCTCTCTTTTTAAGCGATCGATCAATTGTTCCAAGCCACAGAAATAATTCAGTGTTGACAAAATAAACGTCTGTGACAAAACATACATATTGTTTATATACTAATGAAAATATTATCAATCTTTTTCATGTCTTTTCTAATTTGAAATTGTCTTCCATTAACTCCTGAAACCTTGTTACGAAACGTTCACAGCGCAGATATAATTTTCTTCGTCAGGTTATTGCTCGCTAGCATTCGTATTGATAACTAACCCAACTTAATTTTCCCGTCATACCCTCAGGAATGGAGATAATAGCCAGAAATCCTCGGAGAGGTTATAACATAATCTCTACAGAAATATACTTTCTACGAAGGATTTGTCCCTATATTATCGATATCAGATATACTTCGCTTATTCTACGCAACTCCCTTTAGCGGCAAAGAAACGGATAGAGTGGAAACGTAGACAAAAAAGCACTTTCATAGATGGAAATAAAATGTTCGGATGTGAACAAAAAAAGGAAGACATGCCGTCGAAGCATCACTGTTGCTGAAGATGAAGACAATATGACAGAGGACGTTGTTAGAGGGTCTGAATATTGTGAATCTGCAGAAGTAAAGGCAAGGGTATTACTGTGGTAACCCGATATTTCTATGTAATATCGTATTGGGAGAAAGTAACGGAAGGAGAAAAAACAAAATCCAATTTGGTTAGAATTGTAGGATGGATTTCAAACAATAAACTGATTTTATTGTATATGCTTCTTTCTTTCAAATAAAATTTGATTTAGAGTTTTTAAAGAAAATTGTTCCTTTCATTTATGACAAAAGAAAAACCTTGTAAAATTGACATTTTACTTTAACAGAATAGTAAATAACACTACTTCAACTTTTTTTAACTCTAGTTCATAACGTCCGAATTATATTATATGAACTCAATACAATACCTAAAAAAGAAACACTAAACTATAGGCTGTCTGAGTTTATGCATTATAGCCTTACGTATGTGCTAGTTACAGAAATAAAAGAATTTGTGTCCCATAGACTTACTGTATAAGTAAAATCTCCAGTTTTTTTAACCATATTATATTTTCCGGTTTAAACAAAATGCGCTAGATCTATTGCCGTTTTAAATATAATATGTGCACTTTTTGTTTCATGTTCAGCATCTGCTTGCTAGATAATGCCATTTGACGGTCACGCCATGAAACACCAGTGTACCTATATATTTCCAGATCATGTCATGAGCTATTATATTCTTCCAACATTTGTAAGTGTTCTCGTTCCTTTCTATTTTCACATCTTTACAATGAACGAAGTCGGTGAAACGATATTAGCTTAACACTTTACAAAAATTCACAATACATGTTTGTTTATAGTGTAGTTTCGTGGAACTTGAAATTAAAATCAGAAAAAATAGTAATAGGTTAGAACCAACTAGTCAGATAAAAAGTAACTGCTTAAGGTGCAATCTTGTGGATAATTGTGTAATGGTTATATATTTATCCTTAATACCAGTATATAAGTATATGTAGTTAGTGATTGTTACACCGTCTGAATGTCTATTATTTGTAATATTTTTAATAGTCTTATTCAAATATTTTTTTATATTTATCTACTTTTGGTGCTACTACCGCTTTAGCGCGGCACGTAGCTCTTGAATTCAATACATGAATTATTTGCTTCGGCCGATTGTCTAAATATTTAACATGAATATGTGGCAACTAGTAGTATGCTTATTGCGCCACGTTTGGAAGAATTATCGCTGCTTATCACAGGTCTCGCATTTAGTATTACCTCCTGAACTCAAGGAGAGTCTGTGTTTCGATAGATTAGTTAGTTTCTCGTCTCGTAAAATTTGTACATTGAATGGATTCTTTAGAGCATAAACCAGTTTTGTTGACATTTAATATAACTTCAACTGTACCAATTAATAATTGAAGTATTTGCTAGCGGAAGACTTTGATAAATTTTTCGTCTATTTCTGTTTTTGATTCTTAGACAAATAAGGTACCGGTTGTTACTGTTACAGATGCACACCATAGCTACGGGGTATTTATAAAAGCATTCCACAAAATACTCTTAGTATCCACTATCTTATTTTTCCGGATATTAATTTTAAGTGACAAAGTTGTGTCAACGTCCACTTTGATACCTATATAAAATATAAAGGTATCAGAGGCTTTTATGATACTACATCTAGGATTCCTGCTTATACAAACTTGATAATAGCAAAACTTTTTCCCTATCGCAGTAGAGAGGCAAACAAGTGTCTTCCGATTATATACTAAATCAGAAGAAGCAAGTACAAGTGTAAATTTTCTCAAATATTTTTCAGATAACTCGAAGCAAGTTGTCCGTGTAAAATTCCATTAGTTTCGTAGATATTTTCGAAAAAGTTATTATGTAGGCAAAGCTGTGTTCGATGTTCGTTTTTCTTTGCCAATATACAGAATTACCGACGACGTGTAAGAAGTTCTAGAACTTTAGAACTCAGTAGCTGATCATTTATGATAACGCATATAGTGCTTTGCACAATTGAGGATAACAGCGCTACTAATCAGGCTAGTGATGTAATGCGTAATACACTTGGTCTGGGCTTAAGAGATTCGATTGCTAGTATTTCTTCTATTATCTGGATTTTCAGCAGTTATCCAAATGCTGAAAACCAATATCATGAGTCACACTATCGGCACAGGTGTAATACAAAGTCGTGCCAATCTATGCTCGCTATAATTCACTCAAGCTGCTAATTATTATAAATTCACTCTATTCTATTCTAATCTTGTTTACTTAAACAAATTAATATTAACTACAGTATCCCTAGGGAATAATAGGTGCTGTGGTACATGACGCCATGTTACTGTACTAGGATTAATTCATCTAATATTCCAGGTTATGCTATATCACACATAAATATTGTATGGTATAAATATGATCTTTGAGAGTAAGCCAGGGCTAACCGCAATCTTTTACGTCGAAGCTGAACGGAAGAAAGTAATAATTTTTGCTCAAAGGAAGGGGCTCAAGTATGTTGCGAAGCCCATCCATAGTACAATACAAAATACGAGTAAGCAAACTAGGATTAGATACTCTTGAGAATAACAGACAAAAGCAGTGTGCGTAAATAATGTGATAAATGTGTCACTGTTCACGTAATCCAAGATCGTAAATTGTCTAAAATGTAGTATACTTTAAAGGTTTACTCCTACAAAATATCTATATATTGTTTTTTTAAGATTGTTTTTTCTTTTCTTTTGATATACATGTAATGACGGAAATGATTATATCTTCCTTTTCGTACAGTAGTGTAATATTTTAACTTATATACTATACAATGATTTAGCTTCAAGGGAATGAAGGCGATTAATATTACCATATAAATACATTAATTCTATATCCTACTGACACTACACACACCAATGGAATGAGTTTCAAACGACAAATCATTAGATTAGTTCGTACATATATCTTCGTTGCAATGAGACATGCGCTAGTGTAATGAGAAATATCGTGTAATAAACTGTATCTTCTTCTCTTCGCTATGTCTCTATTAATTAATATCCCCGGTAGTGATTGATTCTGATTGAATAAAATTAATAACCTTTCTTCCTATTTTATGGCCTGACTTTATATACGACTCGACACTGAGAAAACAAACGTAATTCTGATGGATGCGAAATACTGATTATTTCAGCAAAATTTGAAGTAACATCTATTTATCTTGTGTTTCTTCTAATTGCTACCTGTACTGGTTTTCTACTTGATCATATAGTTTCTGTTCTTTAGCTTTCCAGCTGATGATCATGTTACTGCTGCACCATTCTTCTATTCGTGAAAGTAGCCGTTGCAAAGGAAGTATTTACGTCGAGAACAAGAAAATTCCTGCAATTGAACGGGAACTATTACGAATAGAAGCGTGATGCAGTGGCGGTGTCACTATTAACACAGCAAATCTTGTCGTTGCGTTGGTTCGGCCTTACGACGTCTATTTCTGCCGTAACTTAAAAATGTGATCACATCATTACAAAATAGTGGGTATTTCATCACGCAGACAGACTAAAAGTAATTCAATTGCCCAGCATAAATTACCTTCCGAATTTTCAAATAACCTAGCTGGAACAAGCTTCTTTTATTTGTTTTGTACAATTCTATCAAACTTGCTGTAACTTTACTTCTAGTATAGTTTCTACTGCATCCTATTACTAACAAAAGGATTCTAATACCTACACTTACCATTTCTTTGAAATATTAAAATGTTTCGGTGGTGATATTTGAGTGGTGGTGGTATCTGGTACTAGGTGTAAGCACTCAAACGCTAACTTTTATTGTAAATATATTAACTAGGGGATGGGTGATGAGGGTGGCAAGCAAAAGTTCATGGACCCCACCATACATATTCGTCACACAAATGTTGAGCTAAGGAGAAATGTTGACCTGATTTATACAGCAATTTCTATATGGTACGTATAAGTAATAAAATTCTTCACTTGCAAATGGTCAAGATTATTTTAAACTACTGTATTTTAAAAAATAACGGACAATGCGAACAACTCCAGAAGCAAAAAGTAGTGTAAGTATTACTTACATCTTCTACTCCTTAGAACACCATCAGTCAGTAGTGTAATCAAACCGTCTTTCGGCATTACAAACCATTTAAAAATTACATCACCTGTCTTCATAATTATTGTAGACACTATTTAGTACGATTACAATTTTCCCAATTTGATGTTTAAATGCTTTAAATGCTGCTCGTTTACTGTCAGAACTGATATTTATCAAATCAATCAGCTAAGGTAATTAAAGGAAATGATAGCATGAATTATTATTATTTCTAAGGTGTATTTCTAAGGCGAAATCCAACCATGTTATCACTGTAATATTAAAAACTATTGTAAAGAAGTAACTAAAAGAAGATATTAGAGCTTGTGGCAACTGTCTAAGGACATTCATTTTAATCGTACATATTTAGAATAATTTATGTTGGAAAACTGGGGTGTGGAGTGGGAGAGGCGAAGGAGCACATTGTGTGTATAGCTAGCATAATAGCAAACGTTTTCTGTGTGCAATAAATATAGTAAGAGTGTATTCGATTTTGAGCAAGCCTAAAATGTTAGAAACATTGAGGGTATGGAATGTATTAGGATGCCACAGTCAATATTCATAAGAAAGGTGTTGGTGTGAGTCGTGTTTATCCCATTCAGCAAAATAACATTTTCAGAACTGGTGAGCTGATACTAAATAGTTGAAAGTATGGTATAAATTACTTATTACATTTTTCTTAAATAAGTCATCGAGAATGCACGTGTTGAATAAAATTTTAGATGTATAAAATGCAATATACATACATCAGAGAGAGTTAGCAGCATACGAAGGAATGAAAATGCAACAGTTCAAGTTTATTAATTAACCCATTTACTACGGAAACTTTCTATAATAGCAAACATGCAAATTTTAATTGAAAAATGCAAGACGTCCCAATTACCCATAATAAAATTTCCTTCGCATGACATTCTCCGTTCAATAGGTTTAATTAATGTAATTGTATACCATCGTAAAGCTAGTGTATTGCATATATTTCAAGGGAAGGTTTTTGAGAAAAATACAAAGAAAGCATTTTTCTTCTTTCTTCTTTCTATCTTCTTTCTCCACTTCACTACTTCGCCATTGCTTTTGAGTGTGCCATGAATATTTATATATACTTCCTGCTTCGTATAATGGGATATCTTGCACGCAATGTCATGACTCTCCAGCGTTGCAAACAAGTGCAACGTGGAGTTGGTTATTTTATTTCACTAGAAAATCACTTCCCGATCGTAAGGAAAGCCTGCTCAGGATATATACATAAAGCTGTTCTTTGTAATAGGCAAGTGCACGCTTCTGCTTGAATTTCTATACCGCTCAACCATTTATTTTTAAACGTTCTTGTTAGCGTGGTTATCGACTGCATATAGTACCTACCGTGCAACTTTTTTCGTACTTTTAAAACATCCAGGTTCTTTCATTTAATTGCATTATTTCCTAGAGTATAATCCACATTTGAATACGTAACGTATAATTTGAACATAGAAACGGAACACAGAAATCAGTTTTAGTTTTATTTATTCATCTCACAGGTACGATTTGCTAGATAATCTACGGACATAGTGATTGTGAAAGTAGAGTAAGATAAATATATTGTTATACTGCGACAACGTTTAAATGCATAAACAAATAATAATGATAATAAACTTCAAAGTACCTAATTCAGACTTAGCATAGGAGCATATCAAATTATGTCAGACAGATTCAAAGTATGTTCATTACCATTGAATATGTTTTATTAAAGTATATACTTTAGCAAAACTTTACTCACGTTGCCGACATCACGAAGTGCTCACTTACCATCTCGTTATTTGATGCGAGGAGATACCAAGACATGACACCCTCGCAGTTGTAAGCGATGTTAAAGCGAACATAGGGATCGAATGTTGTTGGGAAAGAAACGATTCATGACGACACATATGGAATAATAGTATAAGGCTACGTACCGTGGAGAAGGCAATGAACTTGTACATGGATAGTATAAAATTCAAACACAGAGAAGCGCACAAAATAACGTGGACGATTCCTGGAGAAACAATAGAAAAACAAACTGATGGTGTTTTATTTAAGAAGAATAGATTAAACTTGTGCAGAATGTGAGGTTATACAGCAATACAACCATAGATACCGATTACCAACTCGTAAGCATAGAAATGATAGGAACTATAATAAATAATAAGCAAAAAGGAAAAGGGCAAAATCAGATACCAAAAATATATGAACTAGTGAAAGAGCAAGCTACGAGTATAATGTGAACCAAACCGAGTAATAGAAACATTGAAATGGATGGATGGGTATAAAAAAACGGAATAACAGAAATGTTACAAAGGTACTAGGAAGAAAGCAACTAGAAAAGTAGGCTAAATGGTTTGGTAAAGAATATGAAGTTTATGGGGAAGAAGAAGACAGAATTGATGTCAAACAAGATGGAAGATACTCAAAAAGACAAAAATAATACCAAGCTAAATTAACACATAAAAAGCAAAAGAAAAATGGGAAGTTTACCTGAGGATAACAGTATTCACGAGGATGTTATGGAAGAAATAGATGATGACGAAAGAGAATAGCGGGCAATACGGGAATCGCTATTTCATTTCTTATAAAGCTAGCTAAAATTATTTATGCTTATGGATCAGCATACATAGGTACACCCAGATGCTTAATTCAAACTAGGATCAAACAACATCAACCGTACGTTAGAATACGCATTCTTTAGCACACTTAGCCTTAGCTGAAAATTTTCTCGATACGGCCTACAAAATTTGTTTAGATGAGACATCTGTTGTGATCAAGTCGCTACACTATTTTCCTCGGGAGGTAAGGAAAACGATCGAAATACCCTCTTTTCAGCATCTGAAAACATCCTTTTCCCCTTTTAATAGCCAGTAATCATTGATCCCCTTGACTGCACAGTTGTATGATCTCCTAGACTGCCCTGTATACCCTTACAAACCAGCATTAATTTGTCAGAAGGTTTTCGCCTATATCATGGTTAACACGTCGAGTTACCATGACTTTTTAACGACCATTAACGATCGCCTTTAGCACAGCGAGTTGCAGTGAACTTTTGATATCTTGTACCTACTTTTTGTTCCTGAAGAAGCTACTTACATTAGTGGTGAAACGTCGAGTTTTTAGGTTTTATATTTTTCTGCATTTATTTTACAAACATTTGTACTTGGTTAAAGGTTAAAAGGAGAAGAACTATCAATACGAGAACTGTCAGGAGAAGACCGAAACAAAGAAATAGGCAACCTCAAGAAAGGGAGAGCGGCGAAAATAATTGGACTGGTCGAAGAGTTAGTAGAACATGTAGGATACTACCTAAGAAAGACATATATGAATTAATAATAGAGTTTTGGAGAAACGAAGCTATGCCTAAGAAGTGAAGCTCTGGTGCAATCATTGTCATCCTAAATTAGAAAAAACTTTCGGAATTCAATAACTAGAAGAATACAACTAGCAAACCCTATTTATAAGATTTTAACAGCAATTTTACAATCTTCAATAAAAGAGCGAAAAAATGATCGTGGATATGAAAATGAAATAACAAAATTTCTAACACATGAAAGATTGACTACAAAAACTAGGGACCAACAGAGGAGTAAGACAGGGAAACGTACTATCACCGACACTGTTAAATGTAGTGCCGAAAGCGATAACAAGCAATTCTAACCCACAAGGAAAATAAACAATGTAAATTTTTTCGGTATAGAGTTTGACAAATTTACGCAAAGTTTCGATGATACAAAAAGCCATAACTACATACGCATACAACGTATTCGAGATGGAGATTTTCAGTTACCGAAGTATGGCACGTTTATGTAAGTTGAATTCTAAGTAATAGTTTATATTCTGTTACGCCGCGCGGTAAATGTTTTAAAGTACTTTATAGATCTAAAGATGATTAACGTAGATGCGCTCGCCAGAGAAAATATGCCCGTATATGAAATTTGCAGTGTACGTGAGAATTGCACCACTGGAGACAGTGTGTAAATATTTTTCCGAAGAAAACTAGGTACTACGGTAGCTGAAGAACGGAACTTTAAATGTCTGAAAACTGTATTTTAATTAATAATCGGAAAAATGCAACTTGGTCAGAAAGATCGATGGAAAATTGCCTGGTGTAATATATTATAATATAAAAATTAGTATACAATGTTACGTTTAGAAACTTTAGCTCATTCTACTCTTTCAAAACTTGTTTACTGATTGCAGAGATGTAGTATTTACAAAATCTATCAAAAATTTCTATAAAAAGCCTACACAATTGTCGGGTGTATAACAGAAAGCTCGCCTTGGAAACAAACCATTCAACTCTATATTTCGTATACATCGAATAATGACCTTGCGAGAAAGGTTTCCGTTGAGCTTTAAAAGCACTATCGAACTCTATATTTTATTAAATGTTAACAAAGAGTTTTCCAATTAAACTACCGTCTATGTTGTGGCTAGAATAAATCCAATTTTGTTTGTGGTAGATTATGATGATGAAGGAACCATGATATTGATTTACAAAAATGTTCATTATAAAGTTCAAGGATTGACCCTAATTATATATTTGGCATTATCAATAAATATTTGTGCTATTGGGAAATCAGCATTTGAATTTGCTGTGGGGATACAATTCTAACATTATTTACCTGATGTAGTGCTGCAAAGGCAGCTGTTAAAATAAACAATGTATGACACACAATATTGTAGGATGAGTTTAACAAAAATTTCGACGCCAAAGTTTCTAATCCGGCACCACGAAGATTTGTCAAGTGCCGGATTATCAAAAACAGCGGATTACTGAAAGTTTCTTAAATATATACACGTACACATAAGATAGTGTTTATCTTCAATCTTAGGAATACAGAAAAACGTTTTTGTTTGCAACTTTTATAGAAGTATGGCACGTTTATGTAGGTAGTTGAATTCTATTTGTAATATTTATATTCTGTTACGCCGCATACAATATAAATAGCTTTTACAAACTTACTGTTATACAAAGATCGATTAAAGATGATAAATACAGAAAGAATGTCTTGCGTGTCTCGTAATCCTGGAGAGAACATATGCCCATTGTATATGAAATTTGCAGTGTACTTTGTCCATGAAGCTGCATCATCATTATCATTATTGAATATTCTTCCATGGGTTTATTAATTATTCAGTCAAGATATTATCTTCAGGATTTTCCGCAATCCATTCTTCAATCTCGTGTGGAGTTAGTTCTGTGGTTTCAGTTCAAGTTTTTTAGCATATCTATTAACTCGTCCAATGGCAAATTGTCTTCAGGATCCCAATCTTCTTCTTTATCGTTAATAAGATCGATGGAAATTTCTTCCAAGAGGAAATAATTGCTGGTCGGTAACCATTCCAAGATTCCGTAATTATAAAGGCAGCGTCTTTTAAATTCAAAGGTTTTTGTGATATCATCCTTCCTACTGATTGCGTTTAGAAAGCTTCTTTTGTAATTAATTCTGATCGTCTGTATGATATTTTGGTCCATTGGCTTGGCAGAAAGTACAATTTGGCGGCAGAAAAAAAGTTTTTGAAGGCTGACTTTAATTCATTATAATTTGGACCAAAAATCTAACACTAGCAATGCTTTCTGTGGAAGATTTTTCGATTTTAGAAACCGCACTACTTCGGGAACAAAATTTTCGTGGAACCACTCATAAAAAACTTCTTTTGTTACCCATGCCTTCGTTTGATGTTTATAAATGAGTGGTAGATGAACATTTTTAAATGCTCTAGGGCAACGCGCTTTTCCTATCATCAAAAGAAGTTTTTCTGCCGCTAAAAGCATGGCATAAAAGTTATTCGATCCTTGGATATTTCGGCGTTTAATATTATGCAGAAAGTTTTGTTTGATAAACAAAAACCATCGTCATTATATATTTGTTCCAGTCAGATAGTTCATCAACTTTTCTCTTAATGACCTTAAAACAGCGAGACAATTTTTTCCACTTGAGCATGCGAATTAAAGCGTGCACTATAACCAACCATATTTAGCACGAAAATCACTTTTCTGATAAATTTTTCAAGAAAGAAATAGTCTATGTTTGGCGCAAAATATCAATTAATTGGTGTATTTCTTCGTCTTGTTCTTGAAGTCCCTAAAACCATCAGTTATACAGCGATTCTTCCATCTGTTTATGTACAAGTTTAAATTTAGGAGCCCATTTGTGCTATCATTCTGGGAAATCAGCATTCGTTCAAGCTATCATTTGCTGTGGGGATACAATTAACAGCGCAACATTATTTACGCTGATGTAGTGCTGCAAATGAGTAATTGAGACAAACGTTATACTATACTAATAGATTATACATCGCCAAAAGCGTTACGTCGGTTCTGTTTCTCAAAACAGCGGATTACTGAACTATTCGGTTTAACAAACAGCGGATTATCAAGCTTGTACTGTACTATGCCAATAGTTTGAACAGGGAAGATGTATTTAAAGATTATATTCTAATGAGAAAAAACGTTGTAGTATACCCTGCATACTACACTACCCAAGGTATCTTATATGGAAGTATTGAGACTGAAAAACATGTGTTAGTTGACGAACCAATGCCAATAGATTTCAAACGGTTCTCGAGAAAATAGATGAAAATTTAAAGCGTTAATATTCGTTTGGCCACTCGTTTAGAAACAAGGTGAACCTATTTGCCGAGGAAGAAGCAGATCTATCAAACGGTTAAGGTATCTTATATGGAAGTGCAGAAAATTTTGAGACTGAAAAACGTTAATGTGCCTTCCTGGGGGTTTGTCCTCTCGTTTAGATTAACCAACTTGCCCAGAGCGATGCAGATTCATCAAACGGTTCTCGAGAAAATATCGATGAAAATTTAGCCCTATAAGGCGTTAATGTGCTCTGCTGGGCGTTTGGCCACTCGTTTAGATTAACAAGGTGAACCTATTTGCCGAACGGGAAGCAGATTCATCAAACGGTTATCGAGCTTGGTAATATTAGGTAATGTATATGATGAAAAAATTGTCCAGAAAATTTATCAATTTGGAGCGGTCACAGCGCTCAAACGCGTTAATGTGCTTTCCTGGTAGTTTGTCCTCTCGTTTAAATTAACAAGATGAACCAACTTGCCCAACACTCAGGGCGATGAGTACAATCTTTTCCACCCGTCGGAGATCGAAAATTCGACAAATGCCCGGCTAGATTTTTTTCGTTTTTTTGAAATATCTCTCAAGTTGTGTTAGCCACCAGATAAGATTGACCTGACTTATCAAAACTGTTGGACCATGGTAGTAATAAGTAGGTGTCATTTATTATATATTCTAACTATACCTTAAACCAGATGTAAATTTAAAATTCGGTTTCAAAATAAGAAACTGGTTTTAGTTCGTGAAGGAGCTATATTCATACTAGTTCTGCAGCACAAGCAGTGCCAATTACCTAGACATACATCGCAAGTAAAATGACACATAAACATTACTTAATTAAAACAAATTAAGCCTGCCTTTAGTCCTTAGTTCTCTAGTTTTTACTATGGAATGATCTGCATAGAGGTTGGAGTCGTACATCTTCCAATTACAAATGTATCTTTATTGCTCCAAAGAGAATCACGAGACTTATTTTTAACTTGATATTAGAGAATCTTGAAGACTTGGTTTCAGCAACAGTAATATCTTATATCGATGTATACATATTTATAAAGCTGTATAGTACATATCGAATATTTATACATACATATGTTTGGTAACTGGAATACCATTTACGAAATCCCAAATCTACAGATTCGATTTGACGTTCAGGACATTGCAGTTAAGCCGACCACGAGACTACTTAGTGAATAATAAACAATAACAATAGAAAAAGCTGAAAAATTATGTTAATAATTAATACTTAACATTTGACCACCCACAGCATCCAAATGGAGAATCATGTAGAATCATGGTTGTACACTCCCAATAATTTGTTGCGGTAGCTAGAAGTACAGAACAACCAAATTAAAAGGCAACTGGAAACGATTCAAAGGCTAATGTGCATCAGGGTAACAAGCACACGCAGGACCATATCTGTCGAATGGGTCGGAGTCATTCAAAGACTTCTTCCCATAGATTCTCTTATAAAAGGAAGAAAGACACGATATGAAGGCGTATTTGAAGTAATTGGTAGAATAACTCGAGTGAAGGAGCAGGAGAAACAGGAAAGCACAACCAAAGGAAAATGAACCTGGTGATTCTCACAAGGCATCACAGCCTGGATCAGTACATCATATTTACATCTGTAGAGGTGGGTTACATCTAACGTATCGCCCTCGGCATACGGTTGTTTGCGGAACTATTTGCATGGAAGGCAAAAATCGAACACCGACATATTCATCGACTGTCAATAAGTGGATGATGCTGAGCATACACTTTTTATATTAAATTGGCCGAACGTAAGGCAGGACTACAGAAGAGCAGCAGGACGAATTTTCAGCTTCAAAAATATGATAAAGGAGCTACTTTTGTCTTAAGAGACATAGACTTGTGAAAGACACAAGACCTCATCAGAAATACAAATTATATAACAAACTACCTTGGATATTTGGTGAGCTAAAAGCTTCTCAAAAAGGTCAAATTAAGAATCCACCCAATATGCCAAATATAATTTCTGAAATCAAAAAAGCTGAAAAATTCAAAGTTGATCCGAGTTTTAACTAATAAAACTTATTTTCATAGCTATCGATTAAACGTAGTAATGGCTAAATGATTTTGTTCGTATTTATCGAAATCAGAAGTAACTAATTTTCGATGCGGATTATGGACTACAGGTGTTATCGACGCTCATACCTTGAGACTATTAAAATCTCAACATTAACCGTCATTATATGTTTATATGATCTGTAATATTTTTGTGTCGGCGATAATACTTACGTTTTATCAATACGATAGACTATTCTGGCACAAAGCGATATAATCTTTACTTTACCTCAAAATGTTATTAGACACATTTTAAATTAAAACAATATAGTTAACTGACAACTTTTCACTTACCAGCTATTTAGTGTTGTAGTGATTCCATTATTAATGTAATCACTTACTACATAGGTATAACACTTCTTCGACGATCCGAATTTTTATGCTAACTATGTATATATATTTCTTCAGACATTTTGTTTTAATTCAATTTAAGCTGCGTAGTGTACAACGGCTACTAAGCTTCATATACTCCTATAAAACACTATTACTGTAATGAAGGTAATTACAATGAAAACTGCAGTTGTGGCTTAGGAAATAAAGCGACTATAAATATGGGCACTGGGAGTGAAACTAGTAAAACACAAACTTTTAATTTAGGTAATTACATTAAAGATAAAGCAGGCAAGTAGCAGCCTTGACAATTTGAAGCATTTTCTGAAAGTATCTAAACTTAACAGTCATTTCAACATTGTACGTATACGTTCAGAACTCGGAGAATGTAGAAGCGCAAGCAGAGAAGTCCATCTAAAGCCAACTATTTATTCAACGTATAAATTTTCCTTTTGCAGCGCGAGAGTTTACTGCGAAAGGCCTTAATAGAAACACCGAAGTTTATAGTCTAGTATTAAACAACACACAACGAAGAAGCCTCGAAACAATGAAGGTACAACTCCGTACATAAATTCCGAATACCTGAGCCTTATATATCCAGGGTCGGCGGAAAGACTTAGGCAACTACCGACTATGCTTTACTTACGACTGGTTATACAAGCTGTCCACAGCAGAAACAACTTTAGGTTGGTACTTCACGTGAGCTGTTAATATGGTTACTAAAATCTATATACAAAGCCCAATTAGATGTATAAATTAACATATAAATACATACATATATGTATATGCATTGATTTATTCAATATATTTACTTATGTTTCATGTAATGTTTTTATTTTCTAACAAATGTAACACCATCTTAACAACTGTTAAATGCAGTAGCTATTATAATTATGCGCAATCTAAGGTTATTCATTCGGTTTAGCTGCTGTTATTCTTCGAGTTAAGTAAAAACTAAGAATACAAAAAAGAATAAAACAACGTCAAAACTATTATGTTGTGTCAAGGCAAGGGAATAGAAATGTAGAGATTACACTCAAAGATTACACTCAAAGATTACACTCAATAAATAATAAAATTAGACCCAAAACCAAACACTGAGAACCACCTAGGCGATACAACAGTTATTTATCGGCTTATTTATTAAACATTAACAGTATATGTATTGCAAAATATATTAAAGTTAGTTCGAACTAGGAGCTACACACTCTTCTATTTAGTTTGTCCCACAACAATTCTATTGAGTTGAGGTCAAGGTTTTGAAATTGCCAGACAATAATTTTTAAAGTTTTGACATCTGCCTTTTTGTTAAGGTCAGTCTTGCATATCCAATCTGGATCATTTCACACACTAAACACAAAAGTCTAGCCAACCCATTATATACCAAAACCAGGAATACAATGATTTTCCAATATATCACGATCAATTCTATATAACGTGCTATGTCTTTTCATACACCAAAATGCTCACATAGATTCTTTTTCGTTGACTAAAGTAGTCGAACGTTACCTAGGCTGGCCACAGAGGACTGGTCAGTTCTTTCGTCGACCAATTTCGATGTCATTGTGCCCACTATAGCGTTTTCAGCCGTTTAACTCTACGAAGATGAGGGTTACATACGCCTATTTGGTCGCCTACATTTTCTTTCTCTACACTACGTTTGTCGGCAATTGAATTTATCTTTCCGGTACTTTCTGCGCTTTTATTTTCTTATTTATCGATGTAATCGATTCTCTGTTGGTGTAGTTCTTATGGACAGTGTTGCAGATGACCTAATTTGCCTGTATTTCGACATCTACAACCTATATACATTACTACATACTATAAATGTTACATCTTTCTTGGAGTTGCCTGCTGGCGTACACTTTCTGATTCAGTATTATCTTTACCCAGCGAGTCACAAATCGGTTTACCACAAGTCATGTGTGCAGGAGTTCTTATCATGCGCAAATGTTAGAAGGCAGTACTATAGGGTTTCAAGTAAAAATTTATATATTGTAGGCTTTATTCGTAAGCAATTGCCAACGTTAAAAATTGCACTAGAAATTTGCTCTAAATATACAATGTAGTTTATATTTAATAAGAGAAAATAATATTTAAAAAACACCTAAAACATGAAATAAGTTGGTAAAACGCTGTATTACCCATGCTTTCGAGGGTCTTTGAGTTGGCCTTTAGCTGTCGAAACTAAGGCGATTTTTAACTCTGTTGTCTATTCCTTACTTATGATAATGCCATAATTACCAGTTCATTATATGGCAGTTTGTTGCTTGTTGAACGGCTCCAACTTAACTGAATACATCAGAATAAGATATCTTACTACTAGAGCAAATCCTTTGCTTCATTTTTATTAAGATTTCATTTGCTTTCAACTGTAACATTGTAGCACCTTCTTGTATGTATTGAGTGATGATATAATTCCCAACAAATTTAGAAACTTATTTATGCTAAACTACTGCTTCATTTTCTCCCAAGCTCAAAATCCTACAATGAGAATCTTTACATGATTCTGTTATATGTATGTACTTGATCCAAAGAAATTATCAACAACACTTATTTCTTTGTAGGTACATATGTATGTTTATCATTACCTCACTGCACAATTTCCATCTTTGAATTCAATGAAAATCTAAGCTGCGCGTAGGGAATGGTTATCATATTTTCTTTTGATTTCATTTTTCAACTTCAAAGAGCCAAAAATTGGTCAACGAGCTATACTTCACTTCTATAGTTATTATTATAGCAATGTATCCCGGAATATCGTTAGTAATCTTCTTCTTTCGGAAATACCAAGCTAAAACGACAACAGCGCTATTTCGTTGAAATATTTGCTAAATTGTCTTCAATCCCTTCCAATTCAATATTAAATAAATACAGATTTATTTTTATTACTTTGACATTCATTTTTACGGTGTCAATATTTTGTATTTTTATTTAGCTTATAGCTCACACTGTTCTTTCGTCATTCTAATGCACTTCTGTTTAGTTCGAATTTTTTAGTGCATTTTGTGAAAACAATAAAATATTGAAGCTGTTTTAAATACAATATCTTACACCGAAAATACAGATAACTAAATATACTGCGGCCGCCCCTTTAGTTTACAATGTTCTTTTCTCTTGTATTGAAAACAACAACAAATGCATGTACATATGAGAATATAATATACTTTAATAGGTAGTGGATTGTAAGTTGTCACTAGATCCTAAAGAATGCTGCTACACTTCGAGATGTGTGCAACTTTACTTAATTTTTTATTTAAATGTACTTTCGTGGGAGTACTGCCCTGTTACATAGAAATAGTGTTCATATATTCCAGTCAAAATGTTACATTGTCTTTCATTTCTCTACTACGGTTATTAGGATGAGAGTATGTCATGTAAACTTTTAGTAATTTCCGAAGATGATTGATTTTTGTAACCTTTGCAATGACATTACAAAGTATCTGAATAATAATATTGTACAATATACATTTATAGCAATATATATGAGCTAATAATAAGCTCCGATAGTTTGTTTCAGCAAAAAATAAACACGGGAACAAATTGAACTGTCAAATAGGAAAATGTTTCGGTGTCTGGGTAGGATAAATAGAAAATATCTTCTTAGATCCCACGAGCCGGTCCTGCCTATGTACATACCAGTACAAGTTGGAGAGTGGCGACCTTCCAAAGAACGTCGCTCAAACACGAGAACAATGTTACCAACATTGACGGTAGCGGTGTTACTGGCAATCGAGCAATGTTCGAATGTATGTGCGAAACGATGTATTGCGGGAGATGGTTGAAATGTCTGGGTCGACATTTCGATGTTTACCCACTCTCCTCTTCCTCTACTTTCACGTAGATCCTGCGGTAGTATATCTCCACCCCATCAACGACCAGCCGACCGTATAGCCTGCACAAACCAAAGGGAAGGGCGGGCAAAAGGAGTTTTTCCCTGCTCCGTACCAACCCCGGTTGGAATTATCTGGGGATGCTTCGAAGTCGACAATTCGATGGCTTTCTCTCGTTTATTTACTTTTTTTATGTAAATTTCCTTGGCGCCCACTTAACTGAAATTTATTTTTTCCTCCAAAATGTTTACGAACATGAGAGGAGTAGAAGAAAGGAAGGAGTAATAACTAAGATAAAGCTTTTTTCTTCTATTTTGCTTTCATTCCTCTTGTTTTTATAATAAAAAGTCAGGCTAGTGTAACGTTAAAAAGTCTAACAAATGGAAAACAAAAGGAAAGGCGTATACTATAATCTAAGTTTTTACTGGAAAGAAGAATTATATAATCAAACAATCTAGAAATGTCCTTAAGCGGGTTAAATTATTTGCACTACTGAGTTTATTTAGACATGCAAATATATGAACTACCTCTCGAAATATCATGTTGATTAGCATTACTCTAGCTTGTGTATTGTCTATTTTGCGGTAGTAATTTTAGTATTATATCTTATGTAGTACAATCCTCTTTTATTATCTTACAAAAGCTTGGAAATAGCTAACCCTAGTTAGAGTTGCGCTTACTGCGGAGTTATCTGCGAAGCTTTATTATGTTTCCCTGGATACTTCTGCAGCTGTTGTGAGTTCATTGTGTTATGATTATATTGTATTCGCATTTATGTATTTTACATATAAAACCATAAGAGAGGCGTGGTTACGCTACAGCTAAGAGATTGTAATCATTACGACAGGGTATACTTTACACTTTATCATTTATGAGATTGGTTTTTGGATTTTCCCATTGCCTTTAACACAGTAAACTAAGATTTCCTCTTGTCTATCTTCATTTACGCTACTTTCTTAATTTTGTCAAAAAGTTTTTGAGTCCTATGTTTGAGAAACTTGTGCTCTTTAAGTATAACAAAAATAAGTATGCCAATAAATGAACCAAAAGGGAAAAAAATAATAGCAGTTGCTAAACAAAAATGAACAAAAGGAAGGTCACAATCACAAAGTGAAGTTCCGAGAATATTGTTGTATTTTAACTATATTTTTCTACACTTAATTTTGGTAATTACAATAATTTTGTTGTTGTTTGTTGCATAAAAATGTATTTTTTTTAAGATCATAATTATTCTATAAATTTAAGTAAAACAGCTAAGAAAATATTACACTTGTCAAGAATAAAACAATTGGCACAATCACAGAGAGTGAGGTAGCAACACCCAGAAACCAGTAGTTCTATCACATCGATACAAAATATCAATCTCAACTCAAACTTTAAATAAATCAAATTAAATGAGAATTGAAAATGAAAATTAAAAATAAACGGGAATAGCAAATTTAAAAGAAATACCAAAAAGTCGAATAAAAACCGGTCGATAGTCGCAGTGGTTACGTGGCTGACTATCGTTGTAGCAGAACGACATGAGCCGGGTTTCAATTCTCCGGAAAGACGGTGACATTTTTCTCGGCGAATTGAAATCCGGATCGATTTACCAATCACTGTTGGGAGCAAAGTGATTAACCGCGCGGCATTATCAAAGGCGGAATGATGCTGTCACAAAGCCATTCGAACACACACTAAACGACACCGCGAGAGTTGCATGGTAGGCAAACGAGCGATACAGCTTACGGAGTCACCGTAACTAAGCACCTACCACACATAAAAAAATAATGATAATAAAAATAATACAAATAAGTAAATAAAAGTTAAAAATAGTCTTTTTATTTTTTTCTATTTGCGCGTACCTTTTCTGTGATTACTTTATCATGTTACGTAGTTCACTGTATTTAAATTTAACGAAAGTCTACGTGTAATTAGTAGTTTCGAAAAATTTTCCAATACCACATTATGTTCTTCTATATGGGTGCCAGTAACAACAGCGTCATATGCATACACAGTCTACGCATCTAAGCCTTACACTAATGATGATGCGACACAAAGATGTAACGGTATCTTCTGAGAATTATAATTGCTCAAATGGCGTGGTAAAAATATTATATTGTTGCGATTTGTCTAACTATTGAAATTCTGAGCAACAATCTAATTTAAGCATAAGAACATTTTGTAATTTTGTATATTCGTACTTTTTGTCCGTTTCACTTATCACTACCAGTACTGGTAATGTGTCATTATCAAATCTCTTACATTGGATAGAGAGCTTTGAGAGCGGGCGGACTCCAACAACTTACAGCTGATGCAAGAGGGCACAATAGATCAATAGGTCACAGCAAAATATCACCCATACATAAATCTAAAACTACCACAAGCACTACCGGATCATAGTTAATCGCTCTTACCACTGTTACTACTGAGCTTCTTCAATGTTTTCGTTCAACGTAAGTCAATGTAGTCCATGTGTCTTATTGACGATTTTTTGTGTGTTTCCCTTTCCGCTATATTTTGTAGATCAGCTCATTCTAAGTGAATTATTTTGCCAATTGCTGTTCTTCGATAACTTGAAATCTTTAGTTCTGACTACTATTAATTTATGTAAATTACCGTAATGATTTGGGTAAAGTTATTACACTCTCATTACATATTCTGGCAGTTTCATCTTGATACTTGAATTACAATTAACATATTTAATTTCATTGTATGTTTGAGAGTTCTCTCCGCTTCTTTGAAGGGTGCCCCGTAACTTGTTAACGTGAATTCCCATATGTAATAGCAAATTATTATTTTGTATTTTCTGTTAATATCTTTCGTTTTGAATAGAACCTTCAGTAGAAACTGAACTTCGTCAGAGCTGGTGTTGCATTATATTGGTGTTTGCATTGCTATTGTCATCATATTTGGTCTTGGAACCATTTCTTCATTTGGTCGATGTATTTGTAGATGGGCCAGCATTTTGAGTAGTTGTAGCAGTTCCTTCTCGCAGCTCCTTCCTCATCCCAGCTCCACTTACCCTTTAGTTAGTTCTATTTTTTTTCGGCGAATACAATGGACTTTTTACAAGTAGCTTAACAAAAATGTCATCAATTACAGCTGCAGCTACAACGTGATACAACAAGCTTTCGCAATTTTTAATTGTCATCTTGCAATATTCCAATATAAATGGTTGATAAAATTATAGTTAGAATCTGATCTGCTATAATTTCTCGTCGGTGTTGCTGTTAGGAATTCATATAAATAAATATGAATATGCCATAACCCTAATATTAAAATAATACATCCCATTTATTAACTTTAAACTTGCATAACAACTTAACTGCCGCGCCGGTTCCACGAAACCGACACCACTAGCTTCCACCCTGCTGAGTTCCACCTTATGATATACAGGGTGATTTATGACCTCACCGACAAACTTTGCCATATGAAAGCGCTTGTTATTTTAACAAAAAAACATTATTGGAACATATATCCGATTTCAATTATTTTTAAGGAAATAAAAGACTGCAAGTTTTTGTTTTATTTATTTCATAAACACTTACATATTTAAATAAATTACTTCACAACTACGAACTAAAGAGTTTTTCACCCGAACAAAAACGTATGGTTGATTTCTAATTTGTGTAGCTGCATTTTGTATTCTCTGTAACAACTGTGGTCGTGCATTAATCTCCTCTTGATAAACAATTTGCTTCAGGTGTCCCCAAAAGAAGAAATCAAAGGATTTAAGTCGGGTGATCGCGGACACCATGCAATTGGACCGTTACTGTGTTCGTCGTTGTGAAGCATGCATTGAAGCGGGAGGAGGACATTTTGAACACTTAATATAATTTTCACATGATTTTGAGATTTGAGCAATTTATTTAAATATGTAAGTGTTTATGAAATAAATAAAACAAAAATTTGCAGTCTCTTATTTCCTTAATAACTGAAATCGGACATATGTTCCAATAATATTTTTTTGTTAAAATAACAAGCGCTATCATATGGCAAAGTTTGTCGGTGAGCTCATAAACTATCCTGTATAGTTTGTAGGTTGCGCTAAGCTTCGATCTGACTTCTAATTCCTTCGACAGTTCATTAAATATGTATCTCATGTGTTTCCCTTATGTTCCTTATAGTAATTTAGTGGTTTGCTTATTATTCTCTCTATGGTTCGTGTTATTTCTGGCAAGTTGTCAATGTAATGACTTTTCTTCTCGATGTTCTTGATATTATCTGTGAATTCAGGTTAACTCGGGTCTTCCCGGTCGTATTTCATTGCATTCTTTCAGTTTTGAAAGTACATTTACCTGTTTTATAAGTAATTCTCTTGGTATTCATTTCTATGCATTTTGTTGGTTAGATGTCAGATATCTGTTATTAAATGAAGTTAGGTAGGTCCTGTCTTACGCGTTCGTCTTGCAGCGTAACCACCCGTCAGACTTAAAAATTCCCTAATTCATTTTATAATTCCCTGCTGTTGGACGATTTCGTGTGGCAATGTCTACTTCCGTTCTTGAAGTCACTTCCTTATCGCCCTTGATGTGAACAACACGTGAAGAATCTTATCTGCGGTTGAGACCATGTGGCTTAGTATTTTTGGTCTCTGCTTCAGTTGAAAACGGATGAGTATTTTCAACCGAGATTTTTCTTAGTGTGTGTATGCTCCGATTAGGTGAGTTTCTTAGTCACATGTGTCTCTATTTTCCTTTTTCTAATTTTCCGTTTATCTTTTCATATTTTAGGAGTGGTTAGTGTAGCTTTCCAGTTAAAATTTTATTGTAGTCTCCCTTGTTAAAAATTATAATCTACAATTTTGGCTAACGAACTGGTATACGTAATTTTGATACCCAGTAAAACTGTTTGGTACGTCACCATCAACCCGTGAAATCTGGAATAGAGTATCTAAGGTCCAAGATACTCCGAACAACTATAACGAGCAACATTTATGGTAACTCGTCTAGCAAACTCCTTGTGAGGTCACATTAATCTCTTGTATTTTATGCGGGTCACTGTAATAAATATTGAATAAGCCATCGGTTTAAGTTTCTGGAGTGAATTATTATTAATTTTTTTTTTATGTAAAACGTAAGTTAACTTTCTTAATGTTTTTTTAATTTGTTATAAAATGCAAATTTTTTAATTTCATACAGTTAAATTAGTCTTGGTAAAATTGACTAGATATATTTCTTTTATTTTACACAATTTTGGTTATCGTAGAGCATTCGACATAATAGATATATATTTCTAAATTATTTACCACCTACTGAAATGGCATGGTTCAATCTGTAATATTATTTTTTCCAACTAATTCGAATTAACATAATTTGTAAGATTTTATGTGAGGTAACAGTCTGCAGATTGGAACAGGTATAGTGTGTTTCTGTATATACAGATATAGTCAATTTCAAAATATTCAAAAGTATAACAAGTTACTTACTGTCTTCAACATTTATTTTAGTATTATTAAACAACTGTTTATGCCTAAAAATTTTCTTAATTGACATTATTGATCTAGCCCGAACTACTTACTTGCCTTCTGTTTTCTGGGCTAAGTATCTAGTGAATCTCGAAAATAAAAGAGAAAAGTGTGTGTGGTGTGTGCGTAACATAGCATACAAATTTGTCTGATCTGCTATCATTTGAAATATTTGTTTTCCGGGCTAAGCCCATATTGTGAATCTCGAAAATAAAAGCAAAAAGGTTGTGAAAATGGCGGTCTTGATTACCCTTTGGTTGTATTCAACCATCACTTCGTTCATTTGTATCAACATTATTAGTTTCAACTCTTCTTAAATAAAAAAAAATTATCAAACGGATACTGCATAAAAAGAAACAAGCACAAATACTATTAGTACTTTACCTTCTAATGATTCTAATGGTTCTGCTCCCGTTCATTGTCAGCATTATTACTCAACTCATCAGAATCTGGCTCAAAATGAAGATTTTTTATTGAGTCTAAATTCATGTAAATCGTCTTCGTCAGACATATTATCTATCTCTTCTAATTCTTTCTCTGATAAGGCCCTTTGTCTTTCAAAACTCATTTTATTGCAGTTATTTCTGCGTTAGTGTAGCAAATAACCTTATGTATATCAACAGTTGTCAACGTTTTACTAATGCACTGCGCATCAGGTGATTCAACGAATCATAGTAAAACAATGATCTGTAGAATCGACGAGGAGTAAGTAACAGTTTCCATGCCATGTCGGGCCCATCGAACCGGCAGTCAGATATCGGCATTTTTACGAAAAACATTGATCCTGAGAAAAATTCTAGGAACAAAGTTAATTATTTAATGACAGTAAGTACCAGAGTCGACTCGGCTTGCAGCGGTAGTTTTGTACATTTAGCTGGACAGTTAAACTGATGAGATCTGTCTTCAGATATACGACAGCTTGATAACAAACTACGTGTTTTACTCTTTGCGTGATACATATTTAGGCAATTACATTCTTATTCAGAACCATAAGTAACAATAACAAATAACTCTGTTCGGATGCACATTTTGGATTCGAGCATTAAATAATGTACATTCAAACAGATTAATGTTGTAAAGAGAATACGAACAAATTACATTCTGAAACACGAAGACGTTATAATTTGCGACTGTCTGTCCTCAGTGTATGCATTTTACAGTTTCATTTTCCTTTGATTTAATACATTTACAGGTAGTACTAGGTCGGAATTGTTTTTACTTTTATTACTTTCTACTACGTGTTTCATTACGTGTTAGCTTACAACCTCATTGCTTTTACCTAATAGCAATGTACGCTTATTATACGACTATATAATTATAAGCAGCTGTTAACGTCCGTCAAATAAAGCTTCGTTTCCTTCGTAACTAAACTAGGTTAACCTCACCTACAGTTATGTAATTGTAGGCCATCATCGGCTCGGAGAATATTGTGCATAACCTAATATGTTTTCTGCCTTGTAATGTCGTGGTCTTAAATAGTGAGTTGTTAATATGTATATGTAGTAGCAAGTGCTTAGCAATATTTGTATATAATTCAGTTAACAATTATCTTAATTAAACTATGAATATTTCATGCGGTTTTCATTCGTTTAGTAATTTTAGGAATGGAGAAGTAATAACGAGATTATTAGGGTAGGTAAAATATTCCCTTCATTAAGAAATAAAGCTATAATAATACAGTAGCACGAAAACAGAATTTATTTTTTATTATGTTTCAGGTGTCTATAAATGTTTGTGGGAAAGGAGTAACCTAATAGGATACAATTCTTCATTACGCGATCTGATGGTTTACATGAATATTAAATACATCACCGCAAGGCTATGATTTTACATAGATAATTATTATTTACCTGAAATCAGCGACGAAGTTAGACCGGTATAATTTAGAACGTACTTTATTTTAACTATATATAGAACATAGTGTTCCACAAAATATTGCGGTCAATGTTATTAGAGGAAAATGATGTAATAAAAATAAAATTCGTTTAAATATTTAGTTTATGGTCCTACGGTTTGAAATTTCAATGGTACCCATGTATATTTTAGTGGTATTAATTCTATGAAATAGGTAAGGCGATTATAATCATGTTTGAATCACATTCATTGCCGTCTTTTTTAAGATTCAATTAAAAACACTGCAATTGTAAGAAATAGATGAGAGAAAGTACTAGTAATGCTCGGTATACTGTCAATTGAATTTGCATTAATGCAATACAGTTGTAAGTTAGTATACAGGGTGTTTCAGGGTGCGTTAATTTATGAGCACTTTGTTCGAATGTAGTACTTACTGTAACACTTTTTTTTACAAAAGAGGCCTTCTTCTCTGATGATTTTTTTTAATTTAATAAGCAATGTCTATTAACTTTTCGCAATATCTTAAATTCAATAGCCGAATGGTCAATAGCTGAAAACTACATAGGTCGTGTTCTTTTGACTGAGCAACACTCCCACAAACATTATTTCCGAAATTTCTTTCAGCAGCCATTCCACAATACTTATCATGCTAAACCCTTTGCAAAATGATTAAATTTCAGAATAATAATATAACGAACAATTTTAAATACGAGTATATAGGTTAAATAAGCCATGAAGGGTTATCGGGAAAATAAAGAGTTATCTTCTTTAAATTTATATAGTTTTGAAAATGTTGAAAATAAAAAGCACTATCCTATTCTCCGATTTATTAGTTAGTTAGTCTAAGGTCTTTCTGGCCAGTCCCAGCGCGTCGGAAATTGCAAATCACGTTAACATTGGCCGTCGGAAATCAGCAAGCGATATTAAGACGCTTGGGATACACTGCCACTGAACCTGCTTCGGACAACGTAGACCAGTGTCGATCGGAGAAAACATATGTATATTAACAGCTTGATTTTAAATTCAATGGGCTTTTGTAAGACGGAGTGGATGTAGGACATACCTCACCCGGAGATATGTGGTGGCGATGTTGGAAAAATGTTGCGTGAAGACCTACTTGGATTCACGAAAAACGTATAAGCTCGCATTTAAATTGATCAATCTTAAATCTCCATTTATACCGCCCTTCGACCACCTCGAAGAGTGTTGAAGACGTCGGCTATCGAGAGTGTCTTTACGAGATGTTGCATCGAGCGTGGTATCGCCTACTTAAATTGCCAGCCTTGTATGAATAGAACGTGGAATGTCCACTGCAGAGAATATAAAAAATTCAGGTCCTAAGAAAGACTCTTGCTGGACACCTGCACATATTGGCCCAGAGGCTAAAAATTCGCTAAACTGCTTGACTTGCGTCTTACCTGAACGGTAAGACAGGTTGAAATACCTGTTTGTTATTTCTACGTTTCGGAAGCGGTCAATCATCTTCAAATTCATTTTTTAAAATATAAACCTATTTCGTTTATTATCTTTTAAAATAGCCTGTTTTGTTCTGATTTCAGTGCTATAACAAACAGAGGATATTGAAATATATCTTTAGTATAATTCGTATAAACTATACGTTAAAAGAGACAATTAACTACCCACAAACATACTTGGCAAGGTTCAAAACATGCTGTAGATATGTATATTACAAATATAATAGAAATTCAAACTTAGTCAACCAGATATATCTATGAACAAATTTCCCGTGAGTCCAACCATGTAAAACTTGCTTTGTGAAACGCTACCAAAAAAACCGGAGCTTTCTCAAAGACGAAGATTTAATGAACAAATGTAATTTTTAACAGTTGTTCACTAGAAAATAATGGACATTATTAGGTTACTCAAAACCCTTATATGTAGCGACAGCAACGGAATCAAGGAAGCAAAGAGGTAGTGTCTGCGTTGTCAGGTCGAAGATACAATATATTCTTAGCAATAAAAAAAATCGTATAACTATGTATACACTTATGGTTAGCCTATACATAATTGTGATGAGACCAATATGAACCTCTACGTTATTACATGTAAATTATTTGTAGACATGGCACGTTTGCAACGGCGTTGACGCCAGTAGCGTACGCATGCAATTTTGCATTTAATTTAATAGTGCAAAAATTGCGCACTGTATTCACAATAGGATGGTTAAGAGAGCTCACCGATCATGGTATATGTATACACCGCACTACTGCATACTAATTTGCAATTCGAGGATCCTGTCGTACATACGGTGACCTGCCGATTGCAAGCTTGATAACTATCTAACTTATCTCCCGCTATGTAGGTGGTATAGATTTGTTAACATTAATTATTTGCGATTGTCTTCATAAAATATTTCTGCGGAAAGGGATTGAAAATAGAAGAATCATCAGACGGCTTGTAAGAGGTTCAGATTTAAAGTCTCTACATTTAGGAACTTTTGTACGGTTATTTAGAGAAGATCATAATGAGACCTGATCGTCAATATATATAGGAAGAAAACATGCAGCAATATGCAAGTGCGTATCAGCTACAAATAAAACTCTTTTATATTGTAGTAACACACTCCATAATGTGTTCCGTCATATCACTATGCCGTGAACAGAATCGGCATTCGTCACAGCCCAGCCTGCCCATTTCCTTCAGGTGGTGATACCTCACAGAGCCGTGGCTAGTGAGTAAACCGTTATATGCCGAGCTTTCTCTGTTGAGCTTCAGCAGTGATTTCGCCTTGTTGGCTGAAAAGGTAATAATTTTTTTGATTGTCTTAGTTTTGTAGTGTTAGTCCAGTGCGAGATTATTTGTCCGCTTTTCCACTCTCCCACTTTTTTAGCTTGTGGTAAGACCACACAATCGCTCTGGTCCAATATCAGAATGCCGCGCTTTTCTATGCAAGATCATCGGCAATTTCGTTCCTCACGCCTAAATGTAACGTCTTTTCAGACATTGCTGGGCACAATACTCGATGGCATATATTTCTATCTGAAAAATTGTTGGACTAGTACCCAGTAAACTGTGAAATAAATTAGGCGGGAAAATTATAAAACTCTATTTTAGGAAATTGTTTGTTCTTTGTGGTCGACCATTATTATCAGCTTTCGTTTATATTTATGTGCATTTTCCAACCAGATGATATTTCATCTTCTAATTGAACAGCGAATGTCATTCCTGTGGCAATATGCTATAAGCCACCATATATCTAGTTAAACAGTATTCTTCTAATCAATCAAATTTGAAATTTGAAACTTAGATTTTTGCTATCCATAGATATTACGCACTATAAAACAGTAAATTATTAAATAGCAGGGTTTTCCTCGACTAGCAAAAAATAAACTATGTGCAAGTGATTTTTCTAATGTATCTCAAAATACCTATGTATACTTGCGGATGTGTTTATTTATTAATTCCGTTAAATTGAAGCAGCTTTATCTATTCTACCGTTCGTCCGATATAGATTTGTGTCACATCCTGTGCTACTTCTGTTTCCTTTTCTAGTCTTTCTTTCGCTTTTTTTAGATGTCGTCAGATTTTCTGATTGATTTTGTTGTCTTAACCATTTACGCAGGTATCCCACTTCTCCTTCGGCGCTAGTGACTGGTGTCGGATGTTCGGCTCCATCCTTTCGTCCGGTTTAATTTTAGGTTCTTTTTCAGATATTCTTTATACTCCTTCTGCATTTGTTTACAACTTTTCAGGGTCTCTTCACGTAATTTTTGGCTTATTTCTTGAATGTACGTATGTAGTTCACGTCTAGTAGGAAGTATAGATCATGGCTTTATATTTATAATTTATAATTTGAGCTAATGATCGATTACTCTCACCTGAAGTGACAATATGTCACGAGAGGTATCCAATGTAACGAGCGTCACGTTTATTAATACTAAAAAACCATCAACTATAAAATTCGGTATTTGCTGACAGTTTACAGACTGAAGGAATATCCTAGTATAAAAATAACCTATTAGATCATGAATTGCTGTGGGCGGGCGCTCCAAAAGTCTACGCATCGGAATACATTTCTTAAAACTTAATTCCAAGTATATTTTATAGTTTCAAATATTCCGTAAACACGGGCTAGTATTGATACTAATAGTTTATTATTATTGTTATTTCAATATTAATAAATTGTAGAGCTTATGTAGGCAAATATGAATCACAGTTTCAATAACACCCACGTAATTATTTCTTGTAGCTATATTGACATTAATAGAAATTCTATGCCACATCTTATTCGTGGAAATGCTGTGAAATAACAAGATTAAAGTAAAACTGGGAAACGTTTTTTTCGCTTGCCATTTAACGCTTAACTTGCGACTGCTCCACCGTCACATTAACTTTAATGGATTTTGCTGTTAGTAGGTACCACTACTCATTTTGCCATTTCGCTGGTAATTCTATTGAAAATATGGTGTAAGCACGGCACACACATATTCTTCTTTTGCTGAAAAGAATCCTATTAAAGAATTGCGTGCGGTTGATACATATTTTGGTTCCAATCCATTAGAGTCCAAGTTACACAATGCTATTGACGTATAGACGTAAGCGATTTGCTAGAGCTTTTTGGGCCTGTGAGATGTTTATAAGGTTTTTCGTTCTTAGTATCGAAGAAAATCGAGTAAATTGAAATAACGAAAAAAATCTTTTGTGTTTTCTAGCGCCTGAAAATATTTCTCTAACGTTTTTGCAATATTTTCTGAAGTTTATTTTGGAATACAGTAATAACATCCTGATTAGTTTCCGCATTTCCTTTGTAGCTACTATGCAGCTTTCGACATAATTTGACCCAGACAAATATCTTATTCCTAGAGTATTTACTTTTAGATTACTGACATAGCGTGTTGAATTAGCATAGTTTCCAAATGACTAGATATTAATTTACTTAATTTTCCATAGTCTTTCCCAACGTAATATTATATATTCCGTAGCAGAAACAATCCTTGATGTAAGGAAATATATTTTAGTACTTGACAGTAGAGCAGAACCTGGTATGTTACACATTTGCCATATTGCGATAGATAATTTACACAATTTTGCTGGCTTATCTTATACATAGTTTCATTATTTGTTG
The DNA here is from genome assembly GCA_023690525.1 of Holotrichia oblita. NCBI lineage: Eukaryota > Metazoa > Arthropoda > Insecta > Coleoptera > Scarabaeidae > Holotrichia > Holotrichia oblita. The sequence continues at coordinate 28,290,855 of CM043021.1, forward strand.
TTCATAAACTGAAGGTCATGCTAAAAAAAATAATCTTTTCTTGTTTTTTTTTCTTTTATTTCATCAACTGTTGGTTGATTAGTTTAACGCATTGGTAGTATTGCTATTGACGATCAGGAAAAACGAAGAATAAACAATGTCTAATTAAAGAAAAACATTATAATTGTTATTCAATTATATTTCATTCTAACTTCAGGTAAATCTTGTGTTAGATATTTAGTATATGTACATACATTATACACATATTTATTATCGTTATTACACATAATTATTTCAATACTTGAAGCGAAACAACATGAAGCAAATAGCTTGAGGTAACAATTAATTAATAGCAGTACAATACCGTAGAGTGGGATGACCCCTAGCGGCAAAATTGGTAACAATGTCCATGGTAACTGTTTCTAAATCAGGTGCCTATATTATTTGTATTGTTAGTATCTACAAACTAAACTGATAACTAAATTAACTACGTCGTTTAATATTGCTGGTTTGGTGAACAATCGACCGACCAGTACGTGTTTCTCATAATTTTGTGTAAAGTTGAGAAGGAATTTAATGAAATATACGCATCTGACTTTAAACTATTAAATGATACGTACTTTCCTTTAGATTAGATATCTAAATACGGTTGGACATTAGAAGAAGAACTTGTTATTAAAATTATGCTACGCAGACAATTAAGAATGCGCTGCAGAAATTAGTTGATGCCTATTGGAGTTTATGCAGAACTACTGGTCACTGTAAGGTTCTATACCTACCTTTCATAATCAATACCATGGACGCCAAATTCGTACTACGGGTATTTGATACCTCCTTATCACCAAATGAGAGTATTACACTGACACTACTAATAATACTGTAACAGTGAATAAGTAGTTATCAAACGTTTTCCCAAGTTTCTTGAAAAGCTAATAGCATATTGTTTTGCACCGAAACTATTGAGTAAAGCCACATTAACATTGGTATAGCATAGTTCTCAAGGTTTGTTTCGTTTCTGTTCACTTTCGTCTTCTTGTGTGATTTATTTCTGTATTTTGATGCATTGCCGGAACGGTTTCTTATCGTTGATTTCTACAGTAAAATATATTCCATAAATTCCCTTTAAAATTACAAATGATTGAAGCAATTTCAACGTCACCACTTTCTCTGGCTTTGACTTCGCTACTTGTTCCTTTGTAGGTCAGATTCACGCTGTATAAACATTTATATAATTTCTATCGCAAATTAAAAAGTGATAACCTGGATATTACTATTTAATTAATATCCAATAGAACTTGTGCTGCCCTTTCTACAGCTTAGGCGGACGACCCAAAACTAGAAAGTACCTTTTATAAAGACAGATCAACCGTTTCAATAGAACAAACTAGAAACATATAAGCGATGTTAAATTAACAGAATATTTAATCTTTATACTGTGGTAGCAATATAACAGCAGCAAAAAGCTTTCGCCCAACATTAACCACATAGCACATTTATATTTAATCTCTACGCAATTCGAGAGGGAAGTGTATCGTCCTTTGTAGCGAACATGTATCGCTTTGTCTCCGGTGCAAGCTAGCTAAGAAGGGGTTACCCACTCACATTAATGGCTCCCTTTCATTTCGAGAAACTAAAACGCTTCGAGATCGGTCTTCATGTGTATGTGTGTGTATTCTAGGACAGCGGTCTTTACTCCGGGTTTACCCAATCACCGCACATTCTGGGTCTACCGGGCTCTACGTTTTTATTGGTTTCCGAAATCACTGCCGTGGCACGTTCCCGGATACTTTTCTCTCTAGTGTATATGTATATATATATGTATGTCTATCCTTTCGATTTCTACGATCCTCTGCGAACTTTCTTTCTTCTTTTTCCCCGTGTTCGTCTTAAACGCTCATCATTTTCACTTTTGTCGTAGACCTACGCACACGTGCGGCCACGCACACTACGTTTATGGTCCGTTCTCTGTCGGACGATTTGCCAAGAACTCTTCTGCACTCTATTCCTATTAAGACAGACCCCGTTGAATTATTTAGCGCTTGGGAAATCTGCCTTTGTTAAGCTAGTGCTGCGCCCTCTAATGGTACATTATGAATGTATGTTGTTGGATGCGTTGTGTACTTAAGCTCATGAGCATCACAAATGCCCTTTTAACGACAAGGAAGTAAGTTTACCGTACTAGAGTGCCCTTCGTATATAAGTTGGGCTTTTCACTTATTAGCGAGACATGCTTTCAAAGTGGTTTATTTCTAGTCTAAGTTGATAAACTTTTATTTCTAAACCAAAACTAAGGTTTTCTTTTTAAAGAATAGTTTAAATCCCTGCTGTGGGACATGATATAATATGATATGTTACTTTAGTTTGTAATTTAGATTTTAAACTTGGAGTATGCAGCTTAGTAAATGTAGTGTAACACAACAAATGCAGCTAGATAAAAAATCTGTTGAATGCACTAAGGAATATAATAAAAAACTTAATGAAAAGTCTTAACAATCAATAGAGTGGAGGTTACAAACATAATATTTTAAGTAGGTTGATACATTTTATATTAACAAGGGACAATTGGGTAACTGGACCCAACAATTTAACATAAAATTGTATAGGAAGAAATAATAAAAATCACTAAAGACACTGCTAATGGAATTTATAGTAGATGGATTATGATTAGTATTGACGTAATACTTTACTAACGATGTTAATTGAATGGTCTAAAATTATTTGTACCTAGTGAATCGAACGGTTGAGCCTGCACAGCATACAAGTAACACAACAGCACCCTGTGCCAAGACTAAGTGAAGCAAAAACATAAGAAGATAATTTTGTTGGGCCACAATTTCGAAATATTCTGAAAGACGAACATTTTGGCAACACTGCAATAGATGTCGAAAAAATTATTGGAGTGACTTTCGCCTCGTGGTTACTAACTTCTTAAAAAGTAAAAAGCTGACAGTTACGTTACTCTGATTGGAAATATGTTGTCATCGTATCAAAAAAGGGTTGCAATATATCTCTAAAGATCCGTGTTCTACGCTCATACGTGGTTTTTCTTCCTGGAAACTGCGGAGCTGTCAGACATGAGCACGGCGAAAGCTTCCATTAAGATATATCAACAATGGAGAAAAGGTATAGGGGAAACTAGAACGCTTCCATGTTCACCAACATTGGGCTCATTTTAGAGATGCTTCAGTAAAAATCAGAAAATAATAGCAGAGGGATGGCTCATTTAGTGACCCTAAAAGTGTAAAATCTATCAATTTTTTATTTTTTTGTTAAAAATATAATAGCACTTTTCCTTGAAAACTGGAAGCAAGTTTTTAATTTCATTGTCATTTGCCTATTCAACGCCTTAAAATAAAAAAAATGCACTGAATACATAACAAATAAAGTAAAATTTGTTGACAATAGTAATAAGTATAGTAAGAGTAAGTAAATACATGAATCTAATAATTAAAATATGTAAATAAAATCGATAAAATGAACAAAATAAATGAAGTAAATAAAATAAATAGAATAAAGTAATCAAATAAATAATATGAATAAGATAAAAGAATATTTGGTATTTTTTAGGCGACTCCATTCTGCCATTCAGTGTATGATAGGGAAGATATTCCGTACTTTGGCGTTTAGAATTCTGACATGGAGTCCGAGCGATATAAGTATTCGCGAATAATCTGGCTTCGTTAGTATTGTAACCGTTACTATGACCTATAATGAGAAGCTAATGTAGAATTCATTGTGACATGCTGAAATTAAATATAAGAGCAAAACAAAGAAAAAAATGGGTGATACATGCAGCAAATAAGTACAATACATGAAAATTATACTGAGTGCAGAAAAGTAAAGAATATAAATCTAAAACGAGGTAACTGTGGCAAAACGGAAGGCGTGCAAATCAAAATGGTTTTTTCAACATACAAATAGTAATATTAACAATAGGGAAGATAAAACGCTTACTAATGAAAGCAAAATCTTGCAAAACTACCCAAAAAATACTTTTTAAAACTACGTAGTGCAGAAAATGTATCAAATGTAAACGAGAGGGAGAATAAGCGGGTCAATCTACTAGAATGTTAAGAAAGGGAAAATCACCAGGAAACGCCCAAACAAGAACAAAAATGTTAACAAATTTTGGTGATAATTAAGTAATCGTAAAACTTGACTTTGCTATATGATCTGTCTTTCAAAGGACGTTCATTTGTGCCTATCTACGTAGCATCATTGCTGTCGTACATATAACAATAATGTATTTTAGTTTATTCATGTTACTTATATACATCATGATTATGTTAGAAAAATATAACCTTTGCAATTTGGCATCACTGACGCGAATGCTTTATCGACGTATGTAAGTGTCGACTGCAGTCTAAAACTACTTTCAGCCAAAGACAATCATAAAATGGTGTCGGATATACTAGGGTTATGTTATGGTTAATGTACATACGTATTTGATTGCTTTAATTGATTTTATGCAACAAAGTCACATATACAGAACATTTAGAACGACTAAGGCCAGCAAGAAAAAAGAGTTAGAGTGGGAAGGTTGTAAAACATATATGGAACAGCACGCTTGCCAATGCGTTAATTCGGTATATGTTTTACAACCGCCCCATTCTACATCTATCTCTTTTCTAGATCGACTTACTCCCGCTAAATGATCTGTATACTCATTGATAAATTTACATAATTAAATTAAGCCTCACAATCAAGATACCAGCTCCGTTCGGTGGATTTTAAGAAGAAAAACGTAGGTGGTAATGTTGCTAGCAGAATATCGCTGTATGTAGCGAATTTTGGCCAAACCTATTTTAAGTTAATAAAGACGGATATTAACAGAAGAATGTCTCTAACATATTTTGGAGGATTAGCAGACAATTCACTATCATCGGATATATAAACCATGGAGATAGTAACAAGAGCGCTTTTTGAGTCTAATCACTAGTCCAGAGCGTTACTTCCTAAGAAAATGTTCAGAAGTAAACAACATCTATCATTGTAGCAAGAATAAACTGATCACCTACAACAAAAAGAAAACATCTCCAATGAGGACGTCCAGCAGTTAGAACCGAGTTCTAACTCGAGCGATGATTGAAGATAAAGCTTTCAACACACACACTATCACACACGAATTTAAGATAATTCTGTTAATTTTAATTATCAATTAGGCAACTTTTTTAAAAATTTATTTTAAATAAATTTCAATCTATAATTAAAGAAACCATGTCTTCAGTTTAAGATCATCAACATATGTATTTAAAATCACTAATTGATAATAATGGTATTAACAAAATGCAAGTTTAGCGCTTTCTCATAACAGCATGGAGAGCAAAATCATACTGTAATATAATTAGTATCGACTTTTCTAGGTTGTTCAAACTAACAAGTTATCGGTCACAATAAATATTTTGCAAGAACGATCTAATATACAAGTATTAATGTTGGGATGGGTGTGCAGCTGAACTATTGACGGCGTCAATTATATTGTACTACATTATTGCAGGTTAATCAAATATAAATAGCTGAACATAAATTCTAATGCAATCGAAATTAGGTCTGCGAAGTTGGCACCACAAAGTGGTCAAAAATCGACAAAAATGCTAGAAAGGATTGACAATTTATTGACCACTATTGACCATCAGCGATTTCGATTGACCACCTTTTGTTTAGGCTACAGCCGCTATACCCATATTTTGGGGTCTAATGGCGAAAATGCTAAAATTAGCCAATATAGACATTTTGTTCATCGGATACGATTGACCATCGTTTGACCATGTTTGACCACCCTTCACATTTTCAAAATTTTCAAAAAGAAATTTTTTTCGATTTTTTTTTACTGCAAAATCTAAAATTTTGTTGCAGTATAGGATTGACCAAGGTTTGACCATGATTGACCACCAAATAATTTTTTTGAAAACTTAAAAATATTCGAAAAAAACGAAACAAACAAGTTCATATCTCCAATGAAATGACATCAAACCCAGATATTGTTATAACCTCTTGCGTCGCATATTTCACAAATTTCAAGAGGTGGTCAAACGCTGAAAATAATAGAACTTATTGTCTCGTGTCTCTAAACCACACAAAACTGAAAATTATCGTTCGACCACCCTCCGGTTAAATTTTATCCGATCTTAAAGTTACGTATAACAGTTTCAAAGTTTTTCGCATTTTTCACAAATTTTGAGAGGTGGTCAATCGCTGCAAATAATAGAACTTATTGTCCCGTCTCTCTAGATCACAGAAAACTGAAAATTATCGTTTGACCACCCTCCGGTTAAATTTTATCCGATCTTAAAGTTACGTATAACAGTTTCAAAGTTTTTCGCATTTTTCACAAATTTCGAGAGGTGGTCAAACGCTGAAAATAATAGAACTTATTGTCTCGTGTCTCTAGACCACACAAAACTGAAAATCGTCGTTTGACCACCCTCCGGTTAAATTTTATCCAGATCAGAGGCAACAGATGTCTGGGAAATACATAACGATATGTGTAAGAAATTATCAAAAGTTTAGAAAATAAAAAAAGGAAATAAAGCCTAGTTGTATAATACCTATATACGCAATTATATTATATATATCATTATTATTATAAATTGTTAAACATTTGGCACCAAAATTTGATTTACGGAGAATTTTGAGCTATGGGAGTAGAACTAAAGATGTTTGGCTGTATCTTGTAACAAATGTTGCCTCTCATCTGGATAAAATTTAACCGGAGAGTGGTCAAACGATAATTTTCAGTTTTGTGTGGTCTAGAGACACGAGACAATAAGTTCTATTATTTTCAGCGTCTGACCACCTCTCAAAATTTGTGAAAAATGCGAAAAACTTTGAAACTGTTATACGTAACTTTAAGATCGGATAAAATTTAACCAGAGGGTGGTCAAACGACAATTTTCAGTTTTGTGTGGTCTAGAGACACGAGACAGTAAGTTCTATTATTTTCAACGTCTGACCACGTCTCAAAATTTGTGAAAAATGCGAAAAACTTTGAAACTGTTAAACGTAACTTTAAGATCGGGTAAAATTTAACCGGAGGGTGGTCAAACGATAACTTTCAGTTTTGTGTGGTCTAGAGACACGAGACAGTAAGTTCTATTATTTTCAGCGTCTGACCACCTCTCAAAATTTGTGAAAAATGCGAAAAACTTTGAAACTGTTATACGTAACTTTAAGATCGGATAAAATTTAACCGGAGGGTGGTCAAACGATAATTTTCAGTTTTGTGTGGTCTAGAGACACGAGACAATAAGTTCTATTATTTTCAGCGTTTGACCACCTCTCGAAATTTGTGAAATATGCGACGCAAGAGGTTATAACATTATCTGGGTTTGATGTCATTTCATTAGAGATATGAACTTGTTTATTTCGTTTTTTTCGAATATTTTTAAGTTTTCAAAAAAAATATTTGGTGGTCAATCATGGTCAAACCTTGGTCAATCCTATACTGCAACAAAATTTTAGAGTTTGCAGTAAAAAAAAAATTCGAAAAAAATTTTTTTTTGAAAATTTTGAAAATGTGAAGGGTGGTCAAACATGGTCAAACGATGGTCAATCGTATCCGATGAACAAAATGTCTATATTGGCTAATTTTAGCATTTTCGCCATTAGATCCCAAAATATGAGTATAGCGGCTGTAGCCTAAACAAGAGGTGGTCAAACGAAATCGCTGATGGTCAATAGTGGTCAGTAAATGGTCAATCCTTTCTAGCATTTTTGTCGATTTTTTACCACTTTGTGGTGCCAACTTCACGGACCTATCGAAATTGAATATAATATGTACCTATACCAATATACATATAACTCGTGCTAATGATGTTAATAAGATAGATTAGATAAACTATAACACAATGTAATAAAATAAAATTGTAGATATCAAACGGATTACAATAAACTGTATTATTGTGTAGAATTATTGCAATAATGATAATCCTCGTAAAACCGATTGCTAGCACCATACACAGTGAATAAACACAGCATTGCTCCACATGTCGTACTGTGGTATACTTCTTTTACAAAATAAAAATTTACAGGAATTTCAGATTGTTGGGGCGGTTTGTGTGTGTACCGTTTTTATATAAGATATATCTACGTAGATTGAAAATTCTTGGAGATGACACTACTCCCTAAAAATTACCATTGTACTTGCAGTACATCCATCCACAAACCTACAAAGTGTAATTTTTTCCGAATGTCCAGATTCTCTGCATTGTAGTTGGAGAGTAGATGAAAGCTATGCTTTTTCAAGCATAAGCAGTTGTTTGAGTTGGTTGTGTATTTTTGGTGATAACCTTTTCGTTCAGGAACAGCTGTAGTATGTCCATATATGAAAGTATAGACATAAATATAAGTGGGTATTCGCCAGAACCGTATTACCCTATTACTTCGTAATATACGTTCTGTATGTATTTGGTACCCCTTGAAAAAGAATTACTTATGTCTTTTCTACACACGTGCTTATTTCACGATCTAAATATTTGCTATACTACAGCGTTTTAAAAAATGCGGTTAACTACATATCCGATAAATTCTTGTACGTATACGGATGGCAATGACATTCGCTAATGAATTACGTCACAAGAAAAATTCCTTTAATAAATCCCCTACGTCTAATTGACTTTAGTTCTCCCGTCCTAGATGCACGTACTAAAAAATCTGTATAAAAACATCAATACCCTGCATACTATAATACACACTCACGCGATATGCATGTTGTGTCAAGGAATAGTTTTACTCGGTAATAAGGTCACGTTACTCATTACATATATGCAAAATATATGTCCAATGGTAGTTTAATAAGTTATACATAAGCGGAGGCGGTAATTATAAACTCATTTTAATAATGCATGCGGGCTGGTGCACAACCCAAGCATACGCAGATCCTTCTTGTATCTACCCTAAACGAAGATCCTTTGGAGTAAGATACTGAAATGATGGAGGATACCCGCTGAGACTTCGTGTATATATCACCATTAAAATTTTAACCAACCTACAATATACTGCTGTTATAGCTTTCGTCTCTAATTAATAAAGGCCTCGTATACTAACGTTAGTTTGCAAAATTGCCTGCATACTATTTCCTCATTCTACATACTTAAAAAATATATCGCAGCAAGAAATAAACGTTTAACAACCACGTAAAATGCGAGTTGCATAAACACAATACTCTGGCAAAAGTGCTATCCTTGACTTATAGTTATTCAAGCATTACCATTTTTTATCCAGTTGTGTCTATGTTAAGTAAAAATCACATTTTGTTTAAGCAAAACTTTCCAGTTCAGCTAACACATCTGGTAAAAATATGTCATTCGTCTATTCTTAGTTCACGACTAAGAAGAAAGTAAATGTAATGCGAACATTCATAAAAAAATAATAAATACATAATGAAATTAATAACATTTTTTGCAAATTAATTGAACTGATTACAAAACTGAATTCTTGTAAAATAATTGCCCGATCTCCTGCTGGTTTCGGAGGTGAACAGTTTAGGCGCCATTCCACAAGTTATTACAGTCCCTTACAAAATATCCAGTCAAGGAGATAAAGGAAACACAGTAGACAAAATTTAACAATATTTATTATTAAATACAAAACAGTTTTTAGTAATATTTGACAAAATTAAATTATTATTATTAAATTTGAAGTGTTCACAATTTTTAAGTATGCAATCCTTGAACAGGAAGAAAAACAAAGAACAACAAAACCTTTTTTTATCGCTGTGGTAGTGGTTTTACATATGGATACTCGTCTGTGCCACAGTCCAATGACCGGCACCACGATTGACCCTCGCAAAAGACGTCTAGCGGCGACTATCCTAGCAACTCTTCCCTTGGAACCTGTCAATACAAAAAGAGAAGCAGTAACTTGCTCACAAAAATATTTGCGTGATCGTACCAAAAGCAAATTAATTAATTTGTTACAAAAGATTAAAAACTATGATTACAAAGACAAACTTGTATAAGAATTTAGTAGATTTTAGTATATTAATTAGCTTTAATTTTCTATTCTAGGGCGGTCTCCTTGCCTCGTTATTGGGGCACAGTTTTCAGTTCGATAATCTTCGTCTTATTGAGATGTTGTCTCAATAAATTATGGTTCAGGCAGGTCATGTCCTCAAACTCTAGTGCTACTTGTCTTTCGAAGGTTGCGCTAGAAATATCACAATAATGTCTTTAGAGCGCCGTGCGGCTCTTCTTCACGTATTATTGATGTCATGATGATAGTTACAGCAGAGAATATTGTATGAAGCAAATCGAGAAAGTTGACAATTTTTATTCTTATATTGTTCAACAGTTGCTGTTTACTTTAAAATATAGAAAAAATACGATTACAAGAAACCACTGAACTATACTAAGTACTATATATAAAGGCATATATAGCCGCAAAGTTCATTCTAACGATAAGGAAGAGAAGAATTCTATAAAACGGTAGTCTGTCATAATATCGCCGATTATCAATATTATATTTATCTAAAAAATAAAAGTAAATCGATAATTAGAAGATGTTTATTGATTGACAATAAACTAAATATAACATAGTTTCTAACCTACCTACCATATTTCACTTGACTTTAGATTAATCTTGAATATGTTCCTGATGAATGATACTGTAGCAAGAAATGTAAACATCAAATTGTGGAAAACGAACATATTGTGTATAATATTTTATTCTTATGACAATAAACAATAAGTTTACTTGAAACTCTTGTGCGATAATATTATAGTCGCAAAATTTATGGTGGTATATGCATTTTTTAATTTTGGAAAACACGGAGAGTGAATGCAGTGTCTCGAACATCTCAGACATCTAAGACACCAAACTTATCAAAAAACAACTTAAATATTAATACCTTTACGGTGGAAAAATCCGATAAACATGGAGGAATAATCTAGCTGGCAGTAAAAAATTTTTGCAGCGCATAGCAACCCTTAGTCAAGAGAAACACTTTCAGTTTCTTTTTGAAGATAGTGGGACGCATACTAGACTTCAGATTCTCCAACAGTTGACGTCCCACATTGCGCATTGAAACAGGTCCTGATATTTATAAACGTAAACACATATTTCGAATATATAAACATTTGTCCCATACTTTATATTTCTTAAATTCTGCCCAACACAGATCTCTAAAACTTACACTAGACAAAATTCGGATCGCGAATTTCGAAAGACGAACATTCTTAAGAACAGTTCTTTCAACATTACTCGAATTACCCATCTGCGTTTTGCCAAAATTCAAAAGCTAATCAGTAGCTATGCAATACAAGCTTCGAATATGTATCGATTACAACGATACTACATAAATTTTAGTTCATAACCTGCTTTTGACCATTTTTCTTGAAGACGTTATATGTGATTACCAAATCCTAAATTGGAGACCCCCAAAAGTTTCGTCCAGAAAACTAGCAACAAATGGTCGGTTTGTTCACACCAAATTGTAGGTCTTACAAATGGCATAGCGCTCTTCTTACCGTTTGACCAGCCCCTCACAGTAACAGCACACCATGCGCAGCATGTGCGAGGAGCCCATTCCTTGTCTTGATATTTATTTAATTTTTAGACCAAAATAGTGAAAATATAAATTTTCTATGAAAGGTGTAATATTCCGTTTATGTCGCTGGATAATGAACGTTCCACATACATAACAGAACTTGTTGAGATTATTTGTACATGCGCGGGACATTATGAAATAAAAAGACGCTATCACAGCTATCACAAGCAGACCTAAATTGAATCTAACGAGCCGTGCGTAGTTCCTTATACACCAATACAGTCGGACATCTACAAGTTCCCAATTTTATTGGCTTCAGAACACAAATAAGCGTGGTTTAAATGCTGTAATGTACGGCAAGAACATGTTCAGACATGTCCACTCAATGTTCGGCACTACAATATCTTGTAATATCTTTCTTATATAAAAGTCACTTTGAAATTCTGTAACAATAATGTACTTTTTGAAAAGCTAATTACAAATATTTCTCAAAATCCTGACGACCGCAAATTTAAAACTAGTTTTAAAATCAGCATGAAAAACGACATAAAGTACAGCTAATGGTGTATAAGAAAATAAATTGTATGGGATAGTGTTATTAAAGGTTACATTGCAAAACCTTGTAGATCCTGCAGTTTACTCTGTAATTATTTTTCGCCTATGCTCGTATTATGTGTCCAACAAAGTCATAATTGACAGTGTCGAGTTATCCGCAATTATGCTATTATCTCAGACTTCATATAGCTATGATGAATTTTCTTTCATAAAACCTTTGAGAACCATAATTCATTCATTCAGTTGTAGTACTGTATCGTTTAATTATTTCTGTCCCTACCTCTTCTGTCCATCTTTGGTTACGACTGGGTAAGCTCCTGTTCCTCAAATCAAGGGATCGCATCGGATAATGTTGATTTCCATTACAACAACTGCAAACCTGTCTAGTACTTCATTACCCTTAATGTTTTTGTGCCCTCGGGCTAGGAATAACACAATACGTCCGGCTTTGTTTGTCTCCACGGTGGCTTTTCTGGCGTCTGTCATTATTGTACGTGCGTTAACAACGTATTCTCTCGTAGGTAAGACCTTATGGTGGATTGGGACTTAAAACTGCATTTGCTACCTGGTGTTCTCTGATTAAGATAAACGCCATAACGATACTCTACATGTCAGTTTGGTATATATATTACGTATATGTAATCCTGTAATATGTATCTTTGCAAAATAACCGACATGCCCTGTTCTATTTGACTTTTTAGGCCTCTGCAGTATGAAGGTGAACCATACCAAGATACTTTGTAATCACTGTTTGGTCTTTCTATTTAACTAATTCCGAATCTTAATGCGATAACATTTTGACCAATAGCACTTCAATATCATTTCTGATTTCTTGCTGGTTCAATATAGCTGTTACACAGACTAAGTGTTAGAAAGACTGCACTACTTCTCCACTACCGTTAACTGTTTATGTAAATGCTCTCGTTTTATTAATGGAACCTCTTCTGATTATTAATGGAACCTCTTCTGTACTAATTTATTTTAATTTTCCCGAAACGATTCTATATAGACGGAAGAACAAAGCTTAATTAATGCAAGAAGTATAGTGAAGTGAAATGTATAGCATTGCAGAATTTCTGATTCGGTATAGTGTAATCTAGGGATAGGTATTTTATGATATCCAAACCGTCATTAACATCCATTCTCACGTTGTTGGCCTCTGAATTGCAATTTTGAAATTAAATGTGGTGGCGCATAGTTTAAAAGCCTTGGGTATTGGCCTTTTTTTCCATTCACATATGTAAATGTTTCGTATTTGTTGTGATTGACGTCTAATTTTAAATAGTATTTCTTTTCTGAATAACTAATAAGCTTAGGAATTAAGGTAGGTTAACATGTATAGTGTCTAAGTTACCTAAAGGTTAGAGGCTAAGTATCTCAAGGAAGTTATAAGACAATTGTACAGCTGTTTTCTATTCATTTCAGGAGAGCAATGAACTCTCTATCAAATAATAAAATACTTTAAAAGTAACGAAATTCGTAAGTGCAATGCTATGTATTAAAGAAGAACCGCAAAAGTATCTCGAGTAAAAAGAATCTGACATGCAATTTAATTGCTATTTAATGAATTATTAATTATTTTAATAAATCTTTTAGTTAGAACAGCCTTAGGGTTAAATAACTTCATTTGTTCCATGTGTATAGACTTTACTTATATACAAACGATTTAGTAGGCATTTGTTGCTTGTTCTTTAAAGTTGTTGTTGTACCATTAAAAATTATTATAATCCGACATTGCAATCAACATAATATATTAAGTGTTAAACAAATTACCTTACATTGCTGCTCTACAAGTATTGCCTTCATCATTCTCTCTCTTCTTTATTTCTTTATAGAAAATAAGTGAAACTGGAATAAAGCACCTGACATATTAAAGCAAAATAAACAACAATAAATCAAATATGAATGATGGATCAAGCGTTGTCTCTAGTTAATACACGGCACGTTTGACTCCGGGTAAAGTTTCGTTGCGGAGGAAAAAAAAACCCTCAGCGAAAAAACATTTTGGCAGAGTGTTTTATAGCCAACCCTACCTCATATATTATTACTCCTACAACGGTACCTTTCTGTAACGGTTCAGACAAACTGTGTACATACACCGCATCGTATTAAACGCAATGATGTTCCGTTTAAGGTGATGTTATTAAATATACAGGGCGATGATTAATTGTAGCTGTAAAATATCTGTATTGTTTAATGTTGTTTATCTAGATGGCGCGATGCATAAGATGTGTAGGATATTAGTAGGGAACAGCATTTGAATGTTTGGAATACAAATCTTATCTCTGAAACACAACTTTGTCGGGCAGTATAGCTACCCACTTTGGTAATGATGTGGATGCTTCATCATTTATTTGCCCCTCGCTAAAGTAACAGTATTGTCATAAGTAGTGTTGTAGATCGTGTCATCTAGTGTTAGCAACCTACTAAGTTACAGTATGTTGATACTTAAAACAAAACCAGCATAATATATGTATACGCAAACTAATATGCCTCTAATGCCCTCTTGATGTATAAAGTACTCATACATATGCATACGTTCATTCATTCATGTATGTATATTGATATTTATATATACATAAAATAAACCTTTTAAGTTCTTTTAGTACATCTTAAATCGTAAAATGTATATACTTAATCTAAAATATAGTAATGTTCAACTTAATATTTCTCATTTGTTAAAACACAAATAATATGACTCAAACTAAAGGAAGAACATCACAATATATTGAAAAAATTATTAAAATTAATTCATTAAAATTATTAAAAAATTTATATTTTCAGATATTTTCCCTGTTAAGGGTTTACCGTGCTAATTACTTAAAAGCAGAAATACTAGGTGTAAACTAAAGAGCTAATAAAAAGCAGTAAACTCCAAGCAGAAGGTGAAAAGACTTTAAATTATTTTATCTAGAAAGTCTGCAGTTTCAATCCTTTTCTGCTAGGTAGAAACTAACTTTAATACCAAAGAAAGATTCTTTTAATCCTTGGCGTGCACTCTAAAGAAATCAAAAATCTCCTAGACGGCAAACGAACTTGTGATGCAGAAACAGAAAAATGAATTTTAAAATCGTAAATTTAATTCAAATGGACGGACGTTTAACTCGGAGTAGTACGAAGATGGCAATCTTCATCTCTCTCGCACTCCCGTAAAGCATTAAATCTTTTATTTACGGACAGAGCGATTACATACATACCAATTTTTCCATTCAGAGAATATTTGCTCGTTGCTCTTTCTGTGAGTGCAGGAAAAAGACAATTGCGACCTCATTCTTTCAGTACGTTCGGTAGGATGCCCTGTTTAGTTTGGAATTTACTGCATAGCTCAGACAATAAATATTACAAATTGCATTTCGGACATAAATCTTTAGTCGAGGTAAACGGACAGATAGCGCTAAGGTACTTACAGTGCGTACCTATGCAGATATTCTCCACGAAAATAGATCTTATTTACCAAGATGAAATAAGCTGCAATGCTTTCGTTGCTATTTATTCCTTGACGGTTTCATTTGATTTGCCGCCCTACACTCGACAAAAGCTTGATACTCTTGTTATCTTATTCAAGGAAGTGATCTTGAATACAGATGGAAAATAACAACAGTACCGATATACATAAATGTACACGTTTAGTTCTGAAGTAGTTTACAAATTGTTGTATATTTATCAGAAAAAGAGATACATCCTTAGATTAATCCCAGTTTAAAAGCTGACCTGCAAACCTGAGCTTAAGAACAGTCAAGCCTTTCGTCAGTACATGGGGCAAGTTGCAGTGAATTATAGAAACTTGGGTTACCACCGACAACTCAAGGTCTTTGGCGGTCAAAGTCAAAATATTTCTTGAATAGTATTAAGTCTTTCAGAATGTAAATAATTGTTTTATGAAGTGTCTGTGAACTGAAGGACCACATAAGATAAGCAACTTTTTTATATTTTAAAGTTCTTTTGCTAATATCAAATACTTAATTAGCACATACAACGTGTTAGTTACAATATATGACATTTATTTCGCAAATATGACATTAAAGGTATTATGGATTAATATGACTATAACAAATATGTTGAGTTTTGTATACAACAAACAGCTCTACAGATATATACATATGTATAATATATTCCAGGAAAGCTTATTACACTAATCTCGCTTAGTATATTTTTGTCTGCAAAATGGATAGAAGAAACATAACTTTACATCTACAATAGGTACTTAACAATAATTGAGCGTGAATAGCAATAGGTACAGAGTAGTGTTGTAGTACTGTGGTATTTACATAATGTCATTTTTTTTGCTGAAACATGCACCAAATTGATAAAAAGCCTGAAAAGCATATTATCATGGAAAAAAAAACACTTCACAGCTGAAGAAGAAATAAAGAACAAGCTTTGACAGATTGATGGATTCCGATAGAACCATTACAACACAATCACAGCACTCAGACTCTGAAAAGATCTATTCATAAGGCAATGTGCTCGAGTCAACTATTAGGAAACAAAATGAAATATTATGAAAAAATTATTACATGATCCAAATTGCCTTAGTTTACATATCTGCAGAGCGCTGACCACGGCAATTAAGCAGATATTTTAATCATATGAAGCGAGAGAATTTGTTGAATTTAAATCATATTTAACTCAAATATGCAATTGGTCATAGAAAGTATTTTAATGGCATTGGAGGACATTATACTAGAAAATAATCATTTTTGAAACACGTCGATGCAATAGTACACATTAGTAGAAATGATTGGTAGGTTTATTGGTTCTATATTGAGAGAAATACAGCAGAGCACATAAGCAGTATTAATCACAAAGTATTATATTTATTTAGAAATGTGATATAAATTTTACTTCGAAATTAGCTATATTCCCCCTTTGCAGTCCACTGTTTTGACTATATTTTTTTGTTTCGATCGTATAATGGTGTATCGAAGTTTCATCTGCAGTAATTAATTGGCAGAACTCTGATTTATTGCGCCTAGACTACGCCGACAGAGCGATGGAACTATTCATTCGAACACGTTTTTGGTCTAACGTGAGCAAGTCTAACGCGCGGACAGCTTTCTCATACATAAATCTTGATCGAATATGTGATAAACACGTTCTTTGGACATACTCATAACCTTCTCTCTACTACTATATCTCTTACTTTAATTCGGCGATCGTTTAGCACTATTTGGTGAATTTTAGCGGTTATGATCAGTGGTTATAGTTGGACATCCCGAACGCTCACCTTCTCCAGAGCTTATAGGGGCACGTTTAAATTCTGCTGACCAAAATGTCACTGCGATAAATAATGGTGCAGAGCTCCCGTATACACCATCCAACTCATCTTTAATTTAATAAAAAATATTTAATGATAGCTTGACATTCGATTTTGTCGATTTTTACATACTCTCACTCAAACGATTGTTAAACAACAACTGCGCGTCCAACATGGCTGAAAATTTGGTGGGTTTCTGTCAATAGATGCGCAACCACATTATCTAGATTTTATTGACTAGTGCCGTCATCTTCACGTTGGAGTCGGAAATATTACAGACCACCCTCATAATAGTCGCGTTCTTGAAATTTATATCATCAGATATACCCTGCGAGAGAAATATCATCCGATAGTGATGTTAATATAAACTACCATCGGTATCCATACAGAAAATCGCTGGTGATAGTGATACTTCGAAAAGTCCCATGAAAAGAATGTCTAAAGTCAGTAAGTACCATTCAGGTAAAATAATGTCAAGCCAAGCATCGTTATCGGTGGCATGAAATATGGCAGTTATTCAAAAAATACTATAAATGGATGAGAGTAGCTTTCATGATAGTGGACTGGTTAATATTCATAATTGTCCTTTCGGGTCACTAACTAATCCGCGTTGGTTCTGAGAAATCATTTTCAAATTATTTACGGCACAAATTTCTATTCTGGCATTCTAGACGGTCAGTTAATTGAATTCAAATTATACAAAACGCGAACTTCTTAGAAAACGTTTCATTATCTGCTCATAGTGTAGTTATCTTTCCAAATTATTTTAAAGAAATCTTCCCAGATAGATGGAAATGAACAAACAGTGAAGACGTTAAATAATCAGCAGGATCTCTAGATGTAATTCCTTTCAATTTCTATCTGTGGAGTGTTTGAAGAGTAGGGTACTTCTGAGGGAGCAGAAGAATTGTATAACTGAATTAGTTTAGAATGTTATGTTGTCTTCATATTGACATTCTTATAGGAATATACAAGCGGTACTAAGTATGAACAATTTTACTCTTATTATAAAATGTGGGTAATCTTGGATAACAATTTTTTATCTTTCATGATATAGTAAACGATCGTAGACAGCTAAAAAAAATTATAGAAGTAAATATTACGTAGTATCCAAAAATGAATCAAACAGTACACATTTTCATTTAAAATAATATTTACAGGAACTTTCGGGGAAACCCGAAACGACATGTTTCTGACATGAATAAAAATTAGTAGATTTCAAGTAGTAATCCTAAGCTAAACATGATTTTTGCATTTTTATATCAGATATACAACGGTGCGATAGTCAAACTGGAACATTTAGTATATCCCAGTACCGGTTATTATGTTAATCTTGGCGGTTTCTGTATTTTTATGACACAACATATTTGTTAATTCCTTTCCTTGACAAGGATAAATGTTAAGAAAGTGATACTAGCCTTAAATTCTAAACATATTATCTATTACTTCCGACAGGTAATATTGGCATTTGGAACTGAAGCTAAATGGACTTTACAAATATAATATAGAGGTAATTATTTTTGTATTAAATATTATTTCGGAACGTATAACTGAACTTGTTACCCTCGAAATTAATTCGGCACTTGACGCCAGAAGAGTCTTTGAGTACGTAGAGGCATCCCTTAATTGATATATAAATTTTGGACGGTATTACTTTGTATACGTACTCACGTAGTATAGCACACAATTTAGACTTTCGGTTCAAAGTAAATTCACAAAAATGCGTCTAAAGCCCATGGCAAATTTCTATCGCTATATAAAAATTGACGATTTTCGGTACATCATAATATATATACATAAATATACATATATAAATATAAGTACTATATTACATTGTTGGTTACATTAACCTCATCGGAATTATAGCCAAATAGTTTTTAAATAAAAATTTCAGTATAACAGAAGGGCTGTTTCAAGTCTTGGACGTAACATGTTAAATAATATAATATTTTTCGTGAATTAATCTTAACTGGCGTTAGTCGTAACTTAAACTTTGAATTAAATATAACACGTGCAAATCTCAAAAGTTTATCTGTGCTGGGCTAATTAAAAAGTTGGGTCTAATGCATTGAATACAGTTATATCGCAATGCGTCAGGTTTTTTATTGTATTTGAGACAATTAGTGAAGGAAAAGTTTTACTCGTTACAACAAAATTAATGAACAAGTACGGTACTCATTGCGATAGCATGCATATAAGGGCTATCAAGTTTGTAGCCGATGATTTATGCAGCTAACATCTAATCACATATAAGTTAATTTCGGTAGTTACTTGAGCAGTAAAGCAGCTGCCATCAGTTAAATTAATGTATAGTTATTATTTTGGAATTAAATTGTTACATACAAACTACATATACATATATCCGTATATTGCTATACACACAGCTGAGACTGAAGAGTTGCTAATAATGTAGAAATGTAGAAGAAATTTCTTGGCTCTAGTCTCCAGTGAATCAATCTTTCTTACATTGCTGCCCTAGTGGTAATCTCTCCGCGTCGGTTTGATACTTTATTTTTTCTCCAGCATGGTAACATATTCAAGCCATAAGTTACTAATTAGATTTCTTAATTGCACACATCAAGAATCACTATTCATCCGCAAAAATAAAAACTTACATACACCCTCCTACTGATCCGATTCCAGTTTCTTTGACCTTTATTATTATTATTATTTTTAGAAGGGAAAATCTCCAAAAAGACACTTGCTCGGTTGTTCGTTGCAGGTAATGTCGGATTTTTATCCACTAAAAACGTCCCTTACAGCATATCGTCTTTCCATATTGGTATCCACTTTCGTATTTCTTCAGTGCGGTGCCGTCTGTAATATCTCTGGTCTTCTTCTTTTCGCCGTATTATGGTCTCTATGACCTTGTACGCAAATAGCCATTGGTGTTCTTCTGTCATTATATTCTTCATCATGGCGTCAACGCTGAAGCGTTCTCTTGTCTCTCTGATATATACTCTCCGCGGGTATCCTCCCGCTCTGAACATGTGAATCATCTATCACACATCTATTTCATCACAACAATCGCACTCGTCACTGTTTCTGTCATATAGATATTTTCGACAACACCCATGGTCAGACAGGGCTTGCGATATGTAGTAATCTACCTTTGCATAGGGCTAAGTAGTTCTACTGAAAGTGTCCCAGCAATTACTCCTACCCCCTTTGCCGATGTCGTTCTGTAGGCGGGCGCAATTTTGATATTTATCGGTCGCTACATTCTAGTTAGCTTCCCAGTCCCAGTTTTTTTGTTATTGACGATTTTACTCTACACTGGAGTGGCGTATAGGAGTCTGGAGTTGATCAGGCTCCTAAGTAGCTTCCTCTTTGAGGCCCAAGGGCAGCTAATGTATGGGATTAATACTGATAATACACCGATGGTTTTTTCGGCCTTAGCAGTCACATGGTCAATATGTGCGGCCGACGTGTACTTGCTGTCTAACCACACTCCCAGGTGTTTTGTGTGTCTGCAAGGAACTATCTTGTGTTCCTGAACGTCGACTCTATAGAGGCAATCTTCCGCCGTGTTGTTAAAAGAACGGATTCGGTTTTTCCCGGGCCAGTTGTAATCGCTTTGATTCCATGCACGCAGTAATTCTCAACATTGCCACATTCGGCACGTCCATGGGATATTGCTCCCCTTTCGCTGACACCGCAAGAGCCACGTCGTCCGCAAAGCCCACAATATGTGCACCATCCGGAAGATCCATCCTGAGTAGGCCAGTTCAGGATATTCCATGTTTGTATCAACATTCATTACTCGTACAGTATCAAGTATAGCCAAAATTCAAACTTTACTAATGTACTTTGTTCAACTAACGTTTAAGTAGTTCATATTCAACTTTTCTGAACATTTATAGCACAATTAGACGTATACACGTGAGAGTATATTATCTCAAACTTTCTACAATTAATTCCTTATTGTTAATTTACTTATTAGCTCTGAGATGAAAGGCGAAATAAGTCGTGGAGCCAATCCACAAATTTAAAGTCCGCTAAATTAAATTTCTTACAAATTATGACACTAATGTCAATTACCTTCGATGGCGAAGCCTTGGCATGTTAATAGATAATAATGAATTATTATTATTATTATACTTTATTATTATTATAGTATATAATAATTTGAACAATGCAAAAACAACATGATTTTTTTTGTTTTTCATATAACTTGATAAAGGTATGTATGTACTACATACATATATATCTGTCACGCAAGAACGGCAGATATTACTGATCGTAAAGCCTATACATAGACGATCAAAGGAGAAAAATCTGCACGACTAAAACTAAGACCTGCGTTACAGGCCGGTCAGACACGTGTCTAATATTTTCCAACCCTCTTCAAACTCCTAAAGGCCCATTCAAAAGTCGAGTGTGCCGGTAATAGGAAAGTGGTTTACTCGTAAATTTGTCGAATAACATTCTACATAAAGTGCAGAAGCCAAGGGACAGCATAACGTGGAATGTATTCTGCTGTATTCTAACGTTATTTCTATCTTACATCTCTTGTATAAGTTACTGCATCAACACACTCATTGAATTTGCGAATCCTATAGTATACAGTGTAAAACGAGAGAGTGAGCTTATTTATTCACATACAGAGATAAATATTTTACCGAGTGAAATGCGCAGCATCAACTTACTAGTCATTTAGTTCTGGATAGGTGTTACGCTACATTATAAAAAAAGAGAATACATTTCATTTTGTGATACACATTTGTCCAAACTGGGGATCTCAAATTTCTCAGGTTCATGCCAACTTCAATACGGTACAATAACATTTCCTATTTAACTCATTAACATAAATAAATATATATCCTGCAGATTATATCCTCTATGTCAATGTTGGCCTTACTATGCTTCATTATTCCATACATTTATAACTTAGAGCAACGTCACTATCCTGATATAATAAGACACAAACAAATACACATATTCTAAAAAATGCTAAATGCTAGTTCCATATTTAACAAGTAGCAACGGTATAAGTTGGGAATTACCTAGAATTGCATTTCTCGACACAAGGGGAAAACAGAAACATTGTTTTGTCGATATCACAACTGTTATGTATATAGGGGAAGTTAGGCAGGCATCCTACGAAGCACATTGCCTGCCATTGCATCGCTATGTACATTGCCTTCCAGTATAAAAAAGCCTCCAAAGATCTCTAAAACTTTAGTTATTGTTAAACTAAATATATTATCGACGTATAGATCAGTTGATAAAAATGCCGCGAGGTAAATTACCATGTCAGGAGAAACAAAAATAAATTGTTATAAAGACATTCGGTTTTCAAACCGAACCATAGCTAAGAAAATGTGATGAGCCCATCAACGCATCAAGAATTTTATAACGTTGGGTAATTTCTAGGGCAAAAATTGCGTCAAGGAGAGCAATCAAGGACTGACTCGAAGACAACGCTCGGCGATAATACAGTTATTATCTTCTGGTAATGTAACCGCGTAACAGATAAAATGCAATTTAAATTTATCAGCAACTAACAGGATTGTACAACAAATGTTATCTGACAGAAAACGTTTTTAGTGGCAAAAAAAGGTTTCAAAACCATCCTTAGAAACACATTTTCAGGCAATACTGAAATTTGCGCAATATAATATGAGACGGGATTATGAGTTAAACAGCGCCATATTTTCTGACGAGAAGAAATTTAATATGGAGAAGCCTGATGGTTTCGAATATTATTGGCACGATTTACCCTAGAACATTGTTGCGATGAACCGAAGTTTTTGTGGCGGTAGTATAATGTTTTGGGTGGCTTTTACCCATAGCAACGAATATGGAACTTATGGAAATGGCAACGTTGGTCGACAATTGCCGACGCAAAACTGTACATTTCAGCATTTCATTAAAAGGAAATCAATTTATTAGAGTGGTCAAGCGAGCTCGATATGAACTCCTTCGAAAATCTTTGGGGAATATTGGCAAAAGAGGTGTATGCCAATAATAAACATTACGATAGCGTCGATGAACTAAAATCAGCGATAACGATGGGTTGGAATAATATTTCAATTTCAACATTGACCAAATTGATAGACAAATGAAGACCCGGATGTTTGAAGTTATTTTGAATAGAGAATCAAACTACTATTTTAGAAAGAATTACGCTATAATTATTTATGTTTATTTGAATAGTTAATTTTGTGTTAATGCAATTTTGTTTTCAGTCACCATTTTTAAATACTTTTTTTTATTAATGATTTTGTTAGACACATTCGTTATATGTTGAAAACTATATGCAATGACGTTATTGGTTAATTTTTTATGAATATCATTAATGTAAATTGACACGTTCTACCACAGACAGTGCATTGAAAATATATTGGACTGAAGGCTGTAATTTAAAACAAATATACAATATCTGCTTTTGTTTAGTTATTGTCTTTTGTTTTAGATTTACTTAATATTATTTCTAGCAGAAAAAATATCTCCCACAGAGAAAGCACTATCATTCAATCAATCAATCAATATTATCTGTAAACAAGTTTATTCTAATTTGAAGAAACGTCATTTCTAAGAAACGCTTAACTATACATACGAATATCATCATTACTAGAAGATAAGAAAACCAAATCCTGCATATTATTTGTTCTGAGTAAAATATTTGATACGCGATATAGTCCTTAAATCGAATGGAGTTGAATCCAGAATCGTATTTTTATCTGTGCAGCTTTTGTAGTGCATCTGTTTGTCAATACTAATTATTAAATTTAAAATTTAAGCCATCGTTCCTACAAGTCTGAGATATTATATTTGGATTGTTTTGACGTGTAGTTTTAGACATTCAATTGCTAACATGTTTGTGTACTAGTGTAAAATTTAGTAATTCAGGTGCCTCTTCCAAATTTCTATAGATTGTTATTATATGTGTAATAATAATAATAATAATAATGGGAAGAATCAAGTTTCGTAAAAAACGGGACTTCGGTCTGTATTGAATACAATACAATCAAGTTTCGTAAAAAACGGGACTTCGGTCTGTATTGAATACAGACCGAAGTCCCGTTTTTTCCGAAATTTGATTCTTCCTAACGTAGTACGGTCGAAGTACTTCCTCTCGATTATTAATAATAATAATAATAATAATTTCCTACAGATACACGACCCAAGTACAGAAAATGCTTAACCTACTAAACTTAATAGCGAATACAGAATAAGTACTAACAAATCAAATGGTGATAGCCAACATAAAATAAAAGCAAAATATATACATTAACAGAAAGTGATACTCTACGAGTCCGCAATGACAGCACATATTGAATTAATGGATTCATAATGTATATCACTTAAATGATATATAGTATTGTAATTGGTACATACAGTTGTAATCCGAGACTTTATTAACGTGTTGGTTCTATTTCTATTACACTAAAACGTATATGTATTCAGAACGAGCGTTAAAGATAGGACAATTAAAATTAATTTTCTCTAACAACGATTTATCTTTCACCCATGCACAATCAACATTAGTATTTAATAAAGTATGCAGAAATTTTACACTACTTATAATTCGTCTTTTATACAATGAAATAAATTGTGATCTCGACAAAATAATATTGTAATCAAGACCCCTTTCGGAATATATGCCATCAATTTTGTATTACTATTTAGGAAACCGTCTCTGAACATTTTCTATGTTATTAATATGGATTTGATATATTGGATTCCAAACCAAAGACATATATTCCAATTTTGATCGGATAAAAGCAAAACACAATACACTTAAACAATTAATATGTTTAAGTTCTCTACAATTTCTAGAACTAAAGCCGTACATTTTATAACCATCTGAAACTATTGAATTAATGTGAGCAGCGACTGTAAGTTTGCAATAAAAAGTAACGCCTAGATTTTTCACACTTTCTTGACGAATGAGATTCTTTCCATTTAATGTGTACGTGAAATGAATACTGTTACTTCTGGTGTACGAAACGATTTTGCATTTACCAACATTGAGAGATAGATGGTTTCTTGTACACCAATTACCAATTGCTGATAGATCTTTCTATAGTTCAAGACAATCATATTCGGTAACTTCAATATTAAATTAAATACGTGGAACATAGGTTTTACAAATATTGCCGTACATTCTCGAATGACAAAATTGGGCACAAGATCGCCGCACAAAAAACTATCCACCAACTATCTATAAATTTTATAGAAAACTTGAAACGTCAAGCCGGAAATATAATCAGACAATATCGGAGTTAATGTCTTTTCCTTAAAAGACAAGCCATTCAATTTAATAAAAATATTACCACTTTGATTAAAATAAGGAAAATAATATTTAAATAAAAAAGAATGCTGATCGGGATTTCTCTGTACAAATAAATGGTTTGTGATTAGGCTTTTTTTATAGATAGTAGTCTGTAGTGGATTTTTCTGTCCATGGAATCCCACTATCATAGAAAACGATAGTATTCTATGTAAATCTATACCAAAAATAGTCCGTTCAGACAGTGCATATTCTGGATTTCTATATTAGCAGAATGAGCTACTTTAATTTGCAGTCGTTATACCAAAGCAGAGCCCTCAATCTAACTTCAGAGCAATCACTGAAGCAGCGCGATTCTCTTCAGTTATATTCAATACCAAATGTCTACATAAGAGGAGAAATTCTGTCTTCTTAACCGGGGACCAAGTATTTCAGACTAATGTTTGGATAATTTCAAATCTTTTGTGATCGTTAATATTTTCTTGGATAAATCTATGATGCTCAGATGCACAGCTTGAAGTGAAAGTTGAATTACCAAAGTCTGTATCCTTTTCTTTCTTATTTCCATTTGAGGTCTCATGCCACATGTTTTGCACGCTTTGGCATGGTCAATTCTTCTCTAGGAGCTTTAACTTGACACTGGACAGATGGACGAAAAATGTTAATATTTGAAAAACTTTCATAAAACTCAAATAGCAAACAATGTGGATTTCGAATACACATTTGATAACACCAGAAAGAGGAACAGTGTTAGGTAAAATTATTAGTACGTATTAAAGAAAAATCACGTTGAGGTTAGAAATATGTGAATCCTTAAAAGTAACGAAAGTCCATAGTACGAAGAATATTAACACGATACGTCTATTATATTTTCCTAGTGATTTTATGATGATTACGAATTCATTGTTATCGATATGCTAACCGTCTAGACCCATGTTCTACACTCGTGACCGACAGCCATTACGAGTGATTTTAATGACTACTAATTATGGTACAATAACCTAGTTTTGAAGTACTAAACGTAATGCTATCGCTTCTGTTTATTTTGGCTAATAATTTTATACAATAAAATGCACGCTTGTGTAGTTTATAGAAAATCTCTTTAATCGGTAATATGCAAAGCTTATATGGAAAAATGTGTACACAATGGTAGCTATGATAAAATATCATTTATAATTTTTATTTTAAGAGAAAAACCCCATAAATTTACAGAGTACTTCTTTATTTCGTGTTCATTACGTGATATCAACGATTCGATCTCTCAACGATATCAGTTCCTATTTAAATATTGATATAACAATTGGACAATTATTCTGAACCGGATATTCTATTATTAACTAACAAATTAGTTAAGCACCAAACTGATTGACGTTTTTGTCAATATCGATTACAGATTTGTTTGCAACAACTTATTTATTCCCACATTAAATTATTAATACTATCTTGCGTACCATTAATTTTAACATCGTTAGTTCATATTTTATTTCAACAAACTACATCTCGTATCAGTCTGTCAGTAAATGATTTAATTAATAAACGACTAATTACCACTGCTTGGTGATATAGGTACCAATGCATAAAATAGAACTTATTTTACTGAAAGAAGCCGATCGCAGTTAAGCCAAACTCTGCTTTCATTCGCGCGACTTACCCTTTCAGGATATGTAAATATCATAAATAAATGTAAGTCCTTATTTCATCTAGTTATACAAATCCAAAAATACAAAAAAACCAAAGTTAACGCGTCACAAATTCTGCCCGGTAGTGCTACTTCCGACTTTACCCACTAGATGACATGGGGTTGGAATTAGTCCATAGTTGCAGATATGATTAACGTTGAGTGACGAGTGGCGACGAAATTAGGTGTTGCATTTTGGAGAATTGCTGACCAGGTCAGATAGATCGAAACCACGTGGTTTGGTTCTAATGCTGGATCCATTTTCATTGCACTCGTTTATAGGTTCATTTCCAACAATGTATTATGAGCGCCTATTACAGACATTGTTTGGTTTTTATATTGTGGTATTTCTCGACGTTTTCATGTAGCTAATTATTGTCTCACAACTAATTCGTAGTAGCATAGGTTCCCATTCTACATACCATTGTAAGAATTTTTTCCAGATTTAAAAGTTAGTCTGAACATACAGTATGATGAATATACAGTAGGTATTGCATTTTTAAAGTAAGACACCGTCACTTCTAGCATTACAGTGAAATGATCAACAAATAATGCAATTTTTACTACCTATTGTTCAGAGTATATTTACAATTCGATGTACTTTGTACTAGTTAATAGGTACTACCCAGTTTTCGGTGTGATTATTAACACTAAAAATGTCACTAATGATGGAAAAATTTTAGCCGATGTTTTTTATCACTTTGCAGTTGGTTTTCTTCCAAGGTACTTTGTACCAACAATAAATGTTTTTCTGAATAACTTTCCAAAATCTTCCAACTCGGCGCCCAAAATTAATTGGTACTCTTTCGTATAAAACTGTCTGTACTTTGGTTTGTGTTGTCGATTCTTGTGCTTACACGGTGTTTAATCTAACATGTGTCTCAGCCAAATAGAATGTATAAAATCTCTACATATGTTGACACTTGGCAACGGAATTCTAAAATACGTCGATTGTTCTATTTTTAGCCCATTTACTACTACAACAGTAGTTTACATTTCTTTTGTCGGGAACGCCACCAACCGCTTTGATTTTAGAAATATTTATTGAGAGTGGTCCATTTTAATATTACATTCAGTAGGCGTGACGTACAAACAGCGAGCTTCTTATTTATAGGAAAATCATAATAAATTCCATAGAAGCAAAACACAGACAGCATAAATTATTAGACTTTCTGAGATTATTTTCCTTCAATTTGATAACAGGCCACCCAGCAATAAGTTGGGCGGAATCACTGCTTTCTGATTCTAAATATTTCCATAACGAAGTGAGTGTAAATTCCCAGTTATACAGCATAAACTAGCTAGATTTGATTACAGGTCGTTTCCACAGAAAGTTGGATAGGCCCATTAATTTTTTAAATATGTCTATAACGAAAGGAGCAAAACTTGTTAACTATGCAACACAAATCCAACACTTATATTTGAAATTATCGTTAGATATGCTAACATTGATTTTCACAACACAGATTTTCTAATTAACTCAGTAGACAAATTCAGCAGTAAACTGCCTCGGTACAATGGCTCCGCCCAGTTTTGTTTACTTTAAAAAGAATTACACTCGCAGATACATATACCTAGATTTGTTGTATTATGTATTACTCAATATTCAACGAACAGAAAATTAATTAGTTCAATTGAAAATTCATTTAGTTTTACCTGTAGAACTAGAAACCCTGAAATGATTTTTACTCTAACCATCATATAGCCTAAATCAAATGTAAACAGTGCTGATACTAACGCATTAAATGGTATTACTACCAATTATTATAGTGCAATCAAATCAAATTGAAGTGCTGAAATTGCACATCTACAAAAGTAGATTATTAGGTAGTACACGTGTAATGGACTGATGTGCCTTCGAAGCGAAAAACGATATGTTCCTGTATCTGACTTTAATTGTAATGTAAACAGAAATATACTACAATTACTTAAGTTATAGGATAGAAAAAAGTTGAGTTGGATATTTTGAGAAAGTAAGTTCATCTCTAAGTTGAAAATTCCACAACCAGCCAAGTAATAGTAAAGTAAACAGATGTACTATGATAGTGCAGTGACATAACTATTTAACATTATAAACGAGATTCCTAAACTGTTATTCCTTAAAACAAATAAAACTAGAAGAAAATAAGTTAATTCTTGATACAATCTAGCTACTTCTAACTCGTTATTCGTACATAAAATTTACAAATCTTTATCCTCCTATGGAGAAACTGTAATGTAATATAAACTCATTTGGACGAAATGGTCTACATCAACAGATGCAATAGAAAAAAAAATTGAAAACCAATGAGCTTACCTACCGTAACTAAGGGACAACGTTTATTTGTGAATCTTGCCAAATAAGAGGCGACGACTATAAGAGAGTCAAGAACTATATCTAGAACTGTACAGTATTTATAAAATATCAAATAATTTTTACATAGATCAAACAGCTAATTGTGAAACTATGTATCATCCAATTTCCCAACTTGTAGCAAAAGGTAGAATAAAAATATAATTCGCTTCCTGCAAGATAATTGTAACAAGCGTATGCGAGAAACTCATCTATCCCTGACCAGCGGCAACAAACTAGCTTTGTTTTGGGTACTGGGCCACAAGGGAATTAATGCAAACAAAGGGGGGGGGGAGATCTGCTCACCACGAAAGACGGCAGGGAAAATTTTAGATATTGTTTCTTTAGATACAAGGCAAATGGAGACAGTATTAATCCAACATATCGGATTTAAATGAATCGAAATATGTAGTACACCCTGAAAAAGCACGGACAACTTAAAGAATGAATATAAAAGACCTTTCATTTTAACACGTTGATACAGTCCAACTCAGACTTAACTCTATGTGTGTACTCTACGAGTATAAAATAACGAACAAATGCCTTTGTGAGGTATCCGACCCAGATAATCTAATTGTAATTTTGTAGTAAGAAGCTGTAAAAGGAGGTACTTGAAAACCTATTATTTGCACCTGACACAAACCGAAATATGTTATAACAGAGCGGTTTAATAACTAGCTAACATTGAGTTTACTCTAACTACCCCTACCAATACTTCTCTACGGAAAGAATATTTAATATCGCAAACGCTAAAAATAACTTGATCTCCCATACGTTGGCTTGACTGCTAAGCAATAATAGTAAAGACAAAAGAAGAGGAGGACAGAAGAAGACCGTTGCCTATAGTGCAGTGGGTTAGTCCGTAGAAATCCGACACAACTTGCGACTGATAACTGAGGTACCTAATTGACCTAATTCAAGAAGAAAATTGTGTATGTGTAGTTAGGTTATATGACAGTATACGTAATATATTTTTATATGTACTCTCTGGTACTTCTTAGCATCTCAAATAGTTTCATATAAGGAATCTTTAAATATCCTTAAATCAGCTAATGATTGGAGATTCTTCCTACCTCAGTCGTATTACCGTGTTATTACCTAAGCTGATACGGATGCAGCTCTAGGGAACACAGTTTTGATATATGTACTTTAGATTCTAGGGGGAAACATTACTTCTAACGAGCAGTATATATATTTATCTCTTTTCGTCATGGAAAATGCTTACAAATACTTTATTTTATCCGATTATAATTTTTTCCAAAAATTACACTTTATCTCCAATTTTACGAATCATAATTTATCACAGTTAAAGCCACATACTACTTCCTCTAATGGGTGTACTAAATATAGAGGTTGAAGTGATGAGAAAGTAATAAATCATTACATTTCAGATCTTTATCTGTCGTTGTACGTCTAATGAGCTTCAACGTGTCATATTAAATTGTAGATTGATTTAAGCGGCAGTATAGTATTATAAGCTCATACACCAGTCTATTTTAATATCGTGATTTTTATTAGTTGAACAATAATGTTGATATTTGTATTTATAATATAAGCGTATTATTTATTATTATAAGGAAGTAAATACACTTAAAATGTAAATCAAATAACTGTTAAATTGAATCAATGTAGTTAGAAACAAAATGTTCAGTTTTATATTTCCGTTATCATAATATTTCCATTTTTACTAATTATTGCAACAGCAACAATTACGTTTCTTAGTAGCAGTTTATTAGCAACATAATGGACAAAACCACGCCTAAAACGGACGCACAGAGAAAAGGGAAAATTGTTAGAATAATGCGGATAGAAATAATGGTTCCTAATTACAAAGTATTTCTCCTTGTCACTACTGTAATTTGTTGTGTTAACCGTGTCTACCTTATCCACTTAGTTATTATTCCTTTTCCCCTCGGTGTCTTTACTCCGAAACAAAACACCTTTTGTCCTTTTCCTATGCGCGATCTTCTTTTATCTTGCGCGTTCTGAGCGCCTATCCTTTTAGCCGTAAAAGCTACCTTTTTTCATCATCTCGCAGTAAATTTACCAGCGTTTATACAGGGTTATACTTGCATCATCTAGATTAATTAACATACAGCAACACCGTAAACCGTAGTAATGAACCAACATCACCCAAAGAATTAAAGAACGGTTTCACCGAAAGGAGCGAATATTGGACGAGCTTGTGGAACCTATAGCCATAGTTAAAATTACGAGGAAATGCAAAATAAAATGATGCTTTAATTAAATAAACGGTGTGTGTATTAAGCGATATTAAGGGTGAATGTTGGGATAATTTTTAAATTGAGCGATATTGCAAAATACAGTGACCATAAAAGTTTCGTAAAAAAATGAATTTATTCGCTGCAGGTCGTTATTTTTTACCGGATGGAAATTACTTTTTAGAATAAAGCTTTAGTAAGTTTGTGGTGGCGGTCACTCTTTGAAAATTTAGACAATACAATAGCCATTAAACGTAACCAGCTATAAGAAAAATTATAGTTAATATGTTTGTGTGTTTGGTTTTTAGTTTTCTATTTATTATTATTAATTTATTTTCGGATATTCCTATACCGCTGCTGTAGGCGTTTAGCTTTTGCACACGGTAAGTGTTACAAACCAACCGTTTTATAGTTTGAAAAGAGTATTTATTTCGTATAGGCAATTGTGAACGAAGTACATAAACTCGTTGTCCTTTCCTGTGATGATATGCTAACCATTTAAGGAATAGAGACTATTTTTATATGAGTTGGTATTTTGGGATAGTCCAACAACAAAGGATGGATTTAATATTTGCTGCCAATATTGCCTCCAGGGGGCATTGAGTGGACTGCATTATATGTATGTTGCATTTGGTAGCAAACATCAATTTAGTGTATACATTACTGGGATGGTTATTTCCATACTATTTATAATCCGCTCACAATGCTTGGCTTCGCTTTTGTAAATACTTTTTTATCAGAAGTAACCTACCTGTAGGATTAGTTGCGTCGTAAGGAGTGATTAAAGACCAGCGAGCGACAGGCGAGCCAAGCGCATACAACGGTGCTTTTATTTTAGTAAGACAAAGATTTCTCTGGCTTTTAAGGATTAATGAATTATAAGTTAACATGAACAATTTGACGTAGATTTTACTCAAGAAGAAAGGTGCTTTCCGCTTTTATTTTAATTAGAGCTAAACAGTCACATAAGAAGTATCTACATTTACATATATCACAGCTTTACCCTAAACGTACAATAGATCGAAAGTTTAGAGGTTAAAGCAGGACTTTTTACAATTGGTGAATGTTTCTCATTATTGTATAATGCCATGAACGATATGGGATTGGAAAATAATACAATAAGAATTTGGAATCTGCATGAAACCAATTGCTGTTCAGAGTCTTCTGAAACAAGACTGTTTGACGCTAAAAACTTCCAGTGTCAGTGCTACTGATAGGTAAAACAAAACGGTTTCATTACCTGTTTCGACTTCCTAAGATACCGGATGAATGGCATGCTCTAGGGCACAGTAGTTAGCCTGGAACCACATATGTGAAAACTACAAATGATTAGATGGAGGTAGTATTATTTCAAAATTATTCTAAAAAAGTTTCCTGACAGCAATTGGCACTGATGGTCTTGTTTTATTTATATACGATGGTCATTCTACTCATATAAACATCAGATTGATGGAGATGCCTTCTTAACAAAACAACAGTAACAATCACAATTTTATAATTACGTTCTCACACTAGCCATGTGCTACAGCGTTTGGATATTGGTAAGTTCTTTTCAAATTTCCGTTAGTGCCACAATACACAAGTAGGGAAGGTTTTTTTGTTGCACAAACACGCATCAAATTGTTATGTAAGATGTATCCAATTTAATTCACTTTAAATAAATAGGTGCTGCAACATAATCGAAATTTATAAGAGTAAAATACACGAAAATTGTCAATTGTAAAAATTTTAAAGCATCATCACAATATTTAATACAATTCATACAATCTAGTATAAAAACCTTCAGACATAATCTGGTCCAAAAAAAGTTTTTACATGTAATTTTTTATCACATATTATAATTCAATTTAAAATGTACAAATAATTTGAAAATTGACGACCTCTTGGAAACTCATGTGGTATCGAGCGTTGGAGATTTTTCTAGTTTGCCCAAGTGAAAGCTAATGATAACGAGATATTTCGAACCTATAAGTAACGCATTGTACCAAATCTACATCTATCCGTGATTTCTGAATATCTATCAAAGATTTTATATGTATATATAAAATCCTACTTTATCAACCTACTATGAATAGTCATATTCCTATTTATGATATGCAGGTCGTGAAGCAGCAGTGCGTTGATAATTCAGAGTGTGATTTGGCATTGTTTCACTGTAATTCTTCAGAATTTTTCATTAACTTCATAACCACGATCAAAACCTACCACTGTTACTTTTTGGAGTTCAAAATGAGACTCTGGAAAGTAGTTGAAAGTAAATGAAAGCCGACTAAGGTGTTCAGAGACGCAAAGTTCGCGGACAAGATTAGGAGATTATTAGATAAATTGTACGAGGAGAATTGAATTAGAAAAGTCTTGTTTTATATGAGAACACACTGGTGCAGTCATCGATAAAAGCGATGGTGAAATTTAGTACCTTAACATACTTGGTTGCACAATTATTAAGTAAAGAAATTGTCAGAGCAAGAGAACGTTAGGTATACAGCAAAAGTAGTAACTAGTATTAAAGATAAAGGCAAACTTATACATTAATCTAAACATAAAGGGAAAACAACGTTAGTAACAGGATCAAATAAAAATACTGTAGAAGTTAGAGCTGCACAAAGTTTAGATCATTTTTATGTCTGCAATTTAAATTCTCACACTTCAGTGGATGAGATTGCTAAATATCTCGACACAATAGTTAAAACAAACATAAAATGTGTAAAACTTAATTCGAAATACTCTGTCATTTATTTGTCTTCTAAAATATTGGCGAATACTTGGCCTAAATGTGTACAATTAAATCGTACACCTACAGAAGAATCCCAGTGAGCAACACCTAAAGAATACACATGTGAAACCAATTACAGTAAAAATAATGCATCTCAATGTACAGGGACTATATCTAACAAATTATATAAGTTAAACATGTTGCAATCTACGGTAAATTATTTGTTTAAACGAATAATATTTTTTCTCGTAGAACCTAGGACAATTACTTTCCGACATATAGCCGCTTACCTCTCTTAGTGGCCCACCCGTACAGCTAATGAAGCAGAGTTGCATTCGATTGCATTCTCGCCTGTTAAGGCTAATGAGATACGCTCAACTATGTTAGCTTTAGATAACAACAAGAGTCCTGATCCGGATGATGTTGCAGTAAAAACACTAAAACATGTGTGTGACGAAGTAGCATTACCGCTGGCATCAATAATTAATGCATCTCTATTGGTCGGTAGATTTCCAACTAAACTTAAATGTCAGCATAGGTTCTGAAGAGGTCGCTCGACGAAAACTGCAACCTTTGAATTTCTTAATGCAATTTCTGCAAGTGTGGATTGGATGGAATACACTTTCGCGGTGTTTTTTGACCTCACCAGTGCGTTAGAATACTGTGGATAAAGATTTTGTTTCACGTAAGCTGGGTACGATGGAGATCCGTGGCTGCGTATTAGATTGGATAGTTTCGTTTATCAAGGAAAGAGAACTGTGCGTGAGATATGAGGAGTCAGTGAAGTTTGGTATCGATGTGGGAGGGACTCGTGGTTCTGTGCTCGATGGATTTCACACCTATACTGGTAATAAATCCTTTCATCCTTTCAATTTAGGTGTTGCTTACTTTAACTTC
This sequence comes from Holotrichia oblita, assembly GCA_023690525.1. NCBI lineage: Eukaryota > Metazoa > Arthropoda > Insecta > Coleoptera > Scarabaeidae > Holotrichia > Holotrichia oblita. Next base: position 28,326,212 of record CM043021.1, read on the forward strand.
CTGAAAACGTAATGAGTAAACACCGCAAAAGTGGTCCGGTAACAGGGATGTAACTACATCGGCTTTGCCGAAATAAAAACACTAAACACCACATCTCAGTCCCTTTATAGATTAAATCGGGGAACTGCCATACAAATTTGTTTACCTTATTAGCAAACAAACACGTTATATGAAAACGTCGACAAATGCCAATACTAAAAAACCAAAGAAATGCGTATAATAGGCGCTCATGGTATATGTTGGAATTCACCCTGCGGGCGAATGCAATGAAAATAGATCAAGCACTAGAAGCGGACCACGTGGTTTCGACCTTCCAGGTCTCATCAGCGCTACTCCGAATGCAAGATCTAATTTCACCATCTAATTTCATTTCAAAATAGATCAAGCACCTATTTTCATTGCATTCGCCCGCAGGGTGAATTCCAACATATACCATGAGCGCCTATTATAAACACGTTGAAACATTTTCACGAACTTTCGATATTTTAAACCCCTTGATTTGCTTCTTTGAAAATATTTGGAAACTTAACGCATAGATCAAGGAAGTTGCCAAATCCGTAGCAATGAGTTGGTTTTTGAAAGAGTTCAAAGATCTTTGTTCTGACTGTCAACAGACACAGCACTCAGATGATCTCATTTCACTTTTGGCTTTTTGCTGGTTGATAAATTAGTTATTTTGTACCTAATAAAAACATGATGTAAATGCAAAATGTTATGACACTCTGAAACTGTTTATATCCGGGTCGAGTCTAATTGACACATTTTGTATAATATGTTAGAACTATACTTTAATATACCCACATCTCATTAATTTTGACGTTCTCTTTTTTGTTGCAGGTAAGAAACATAGCGACTTTCCACTAAAATGTAAGGTAACAGGAAAACGGTAAAAGTAAACTTTATTTTAACTAGTTTAAATTCACTTACCTCTTAAAAGTTTTGAAACGTAGAGCTAAATGCGGTAAATTTGTATAGAACCCGTTACGATAGCAGGCACCTATTCTACGTTAATACGCTATTCCCATGTATACAGCTTCCCCTTGAGAACGATAACCACGTTTCCATTGACAAACGAAATTAATTTCACCCTAGAAAATTTAATTTATTATCTCGTTTTCGCTAAAATTTAACCAGAACATCTTTTGTAACGTAATGTAGCCCCAAACGAAATAAAAGCATTGTTTCATAATATTACAAGGTTTTGTAATATCGCGGCGAACGGACGAAAAAATAGTGTTCCGTACATAATTAGAGAAACAGATAAAATTATTTACAGGCCTTGTTTAATTTCTACGGATAACGAAATTTATGCTTTGCTTAAATTTAGTCCTTTCTCAGACCGAAAATGAGAACGTATACTAGGACCGCATCCCTAACTCAAACCGGAGCTCACACATCCGGTAACCAGAAGAGGTTAATAAATAGCAGGCGCCTGAGTTTCATTTCGTGATGAGCTGTAGCGATGTCTATGAGGTCGCTTTATGTGTGTATATACCTTCGTATCATGTCAGGTTTTATACCCGTGGAAACTAGAAAGGAGAACAACACTGACGTTAAACACTGTATAAATTGAAATATTTTGTATGCGAACATGCAGAGTTAAAGACAGTTACAACTTAATTACTATATTGCGGAAATTAACCAAGTCTTAATTTTGTAAATTAGTGTTTTCATACACGTTAGAACACTGACTGCTCAAATGATTATTATTTAGAATTACCTCTGCATTATCTCCTTATGAAATGATATCATTTGTTTCTTCCTTTGGTCGGTTGAATTAGTTTAATGTAGGCAGTAAAATCAAATACTGTTTTACATTGCTTTCCTAGGCTATACAAAAAAGCAACAAAGTTCTCATAAGCAAGAACCTTTAATTATTATTGGGCGGCAATTTGTAGGCCATATATTTCGAGGCAGGTTCCACAGTATTTCTTCGTATTCCAAATTAAACAGATTGATGTAGATTTAACTAATTGATTTTAATGATATGGTATATTAATTTTATTTTATTTTTTGTATTTTATTATAAAATACAATCCCCAGTTAAGAATCGGTGGCAAAATCCTAATTTTCACGATGTATTATATTTATGTAAGACGGTGTGTGAGTTCTTGAAATATTGGAATGCTTTCTATGTTTGCCTTAATCTTAAAGTTTCCAAATGCCGCCGAGATGGACATGGATAATCTGTTGTGGAGACAGCATTAAACAGTTTACAACTGCAGGACTCACCGCGATCTTATTAAAATGCCAGTCTAACAGCCCGGGATTCGTGCCGAGAACGGATGGAAAATACACGAAGAATGGAAATGAAACTCCGCAACTATGTTCAGTAACGCTAAAGTCGAAAGAGTGCGACTCATCAAAAATTGCAGATCAGAAACAGTTCGAAAAGCCAGAAGAAATCTATAAATACTTTGCTTTGCAACGGGGCAAGAGTTTATCTAATAAAATAATCTCATATGATCTATGTATAAGCCCGACATAAATCGCTTAGATAGGTATCTTCTCTATCCTACTTAAGGGCGAAATTCTACCAGTACTAATGAAACTTTCACTTGATCCTACTGTTAAAGGATGGCAAACAAATTTTCACAAGACCGCTAGGTATTTTCGCCCGATCAGCATGAATTCCTTTATCTTTACAAAAACGCGATATATAACATTGAAAATACATTAGAGAATAAAGGAATTGCTCTATGCGCATTTTTTGATACTGCGATTGTGTTTTTGATGACTCATTTTGATGACGGATCAATTTAAAATGTAGCAGAGAATATAACCATAAAGAAATATATCCAGTGAGGGATGCTATGGTAACTGATTGTAGATAAAATTATAACAAGTTATCAAGTCTTGGTAAAATGTTATGCCGATGAATTAGTAATGATTGCCTAGAGCGTGAGTTGGTTGTGACATATGCTGAATAACGTGAACACCAACACAAACAAAGTGGTTATGGTACCATTTACAAAAAGGAGAAAGCTGTTCTTAATGGCATTTACGCTGGGAGAAATGCAGATTGACAACTTCAGTAGAGTAAAGTATGTTAATGTCGTACTAGGTCAGAAAAACTAAACACTCCATGGAATTCAAGAAAACTTGGGAGCAGACCATAAAGTTACCATGAACCATGCCGTGTCTTTCTGATATAATCTGATAAGAATGGGATGAGCCTTTAGATCTACTGGGTTATAATAATGCCCTTGATTACACATGAGCGTCACTAGTAGGGTGACCACACCGAAAGAAATGTTACAGTCTCGCTGCAAAGGTGGGGTCAAATGCAGGCATGATACAGAACCGTTAAATACGTTTGTACGTGGAAGAATCTAAAACAAGTATAAGACTAAACATGGGTATTTGAACGCTTTTTCAATTTAAAATCTAGGCCTTTAAATTATGCGCGCACGAGTATCTGACAAGTCGTTACTAAGGTGCTCGTATTATTTATTCCCAAATAACCAGACAGCGCTAAAGACTTTAGCGGCTCAGATTTTTGAGTTCAAGCTAACATAGGACTGTCTACTAACCCTGATAGCTTTGATATAAAGAGAAACAGTTATACTGATGTCGTTACCAGACTAGCGGTGATATGGAGATAACAAGACCATCGATGGGCTTGCAAAACAGGCGTGACATCACGATTCGTTAGAACAGGATCTTTCTGTGGCATCATAATTATCATTTTCAACAGCAGGAGTGTCAACAAAAACCCTTATACTGAACTAACATTTCTAACCTATGACAATCGAAAATATTTTAGTGAGAGAAATCTAACCGATTTCCGTTTTATACACTGAGCCTTTGCTTAAGAAATTGGCAAACTAGGTACAAATAATGGGACCAAATGCCAATTCTAGGTATAGTAAAACAACATAGCAGATTATATGTGATGTTGCTGCACAGATTACTTTCTGCTACTTTCTGTTGAACAATGTGAACAACGTGAAACAATTTGTTTTAGACCACTATATACGCGCCTAAAAATACAGATCATCTGACGTAAATGCTATAAGTGCATCTTGTGGCAGACACCTATTTTTTTTTATTTCACCCAGCAGTAACTAGGCTCGAAGATACTTTTTTATCAGTAGTAGAACAAGTTTTTATGCTGATTTATAAGCTTACGAGAACTTACACGACAAACAACTCAATTGGAGTATCTAATACTACTTACGGAAGACACGACTTCTAAAGGAAAGCAACTAAGTAGCGTTATGAATCAAAAATGATTCAATTACTTATGGTTAACAATAAAAATTGTATAGAAATATATGTATTTAGGGACGAGATGGTTTATACTGAACAATAATACTGGAGGATAGCTTGTTGTAAGTTTACTATGAATTATAATGTAGTTATGATTTAGCAAGAAAATTATCTGCCATTGAAACAAGGTTCGTAGTATGTTGAAATTTAATTCTCTGGTCTAACATACCAGTAATTTTAGGCAGTATCATATCTTTCCATTCCTAAAATGTCTTCCGTAAATATTTCATGTTTATGTGTGATTCACAATTTCTGCAATATGACGAATAAAGGCCCGCATAGTTAACATTTTTACAACCTACACAGTATTTACACCAGCAGCTACTCATACAGAAATAAGAATAAATGTAGAATAGTTTGTTTTTTTTGACGTAATAGTTTTGAAATGATGCAGCGTTTGGTTTTGCGCGTGTTCAAACATACACAAAAACATTTAATGCAGACTGTAACCATTTTTTAAATTTTGTAACAATAGTATAATACAACGCAAAATACATTACTAATGAAGCCAAACAATGTATCGCGTTATGGTTGAATTTGCAGCAATGGCAGCGAGAATATAATAGATTTCACATTAAATAGCTACCACCACTGTTCCCCTAGCAATACACACGTGCGCTATTATGTTAAATTAGGTCCGATGATAGGGCATTTTGTTTTGCACCGTTAATGACATTTAAATTGAAATTATGTAAACCGTAGTAGTACTTGTTGCCTTTCCCGAAAATCCATTTAGCGAAACCCTTATCACGTTATTGTGAACCGGTTCTCCCGTATCAAACCTTATGCGTTATTCCCTTCCCACAAACCCCATCATCATCATATATATCATTGTGTGTTTTATACACGGAGCACGCCGGCAGAGGACCGTATCACCTGTTTCTGCGTGCTCCTGTGTTGGTGTGAATTTCTACGCATTCTACGGCTGTAATTTTTCATGCTTCCTACCTTAATTTTTGTACGGGTCGGTGAATTTTTGCGCCTTCGCCACACTTTTGACGTCGTAAGTTTGGGTATATATATGTTCGTGTACCCATAATCGTTAGGTACACGGTTGTTCCGTGTTATTCTGTGTTTGCTTATAATACCTGTCTCCTTACAATTTGTTACAAATTCAGCGTTCCAAGGGTAGCTACTAGATAATTACAGATAAAATTATGCTTACAATTACTGAATAGATATTTTTCAATACGTTGTTTCAGCGGTTAATAAGCTCTCTGACTCTCTGATACTTTTGACAAATAGTTTTCCAGCTATCCACTCGTCAGGTTACGCTATGAAGAATAAAAGGCAAATACGAAATAGTGAACCTTGTAGCCTTATATTTGCCTTCAATCACTGTTGTGTTGTTTATACAAAAACGGTCCAAGAATGTCATCCTTTATTCTACTCTACGCCTGGTGATACTATAATCGGAGGGAGTGATGGCAAAGAGCTACCGCAAATTATTGACGTTTTATCATCAGCTCTATTATATAATTTGCAGACAAGGAGAATTTGATGGTGCTTTACATGCAATGTATAGACTTGAACTCTACTAGGTGAAGTAACCAATACTAACTCCATCCAGCGGAATCCACAAAGAAATGCGGAAGTCACTGAATTCATCCAAATGAATGTCCTTCATTAAATTCTGCACACTTTTCCTTTGTAAGCGCACTGCTTGCCTTGAGTTAGTTTTTTTTTAATTCGTCGACGTTACTAGAATTCGACCAACTTAATTGTCGTTGTTTTCTTCTAACATCGCTAGTGTGGAACGGGCGTAGTCTGAAGTAGCTAAATCTTTCCAAAATATTGCTGACACATTGTGTGGTATAAGACGACGCTTATTCACGACACTTTTTCTTTATTTTTTTTATTTTCTTAATTTTAAAGCCGGGAATTTATGAAGGAACCTGAAAAGGTTAACGTTAGTTTATCAATGAATTGAGGGATCGTAAATGTCAGTAAAAACAGTACATATATATAAACTTATTTTGGATGTAAATGAGAATATTGAAAAAAATCGGACGGGCTCTCAGACATAATGGGTGTAAATCTGAGGCCACCGCTAATAGTTTTGAAGCCATCTTGTCTGATTGGAAAACAATAACTTAGTAGAGTTGCTATAAGGGCAGTTTAGCACAAAAAGTGACGCAAAAGTAGACCACAAAGGACTTAGAATAAGGAAACTGTTCAAACTCTAAACAAGGATCAAAACGTATTAAAAAAGTTTTGCGGAGCAAGACTGTCATCAACGCTTACTAATACTAAACATTGATGTCCTTGCAAAATAACCACTAACGGACCGTATAGATACATCCAGAAAAAGCTTAAGCTACTGGTAACTTATAATTCAATGTAAGTTTGTATATTTATTATTTTAAATGCTGGTAAAGTTGTCATCAAGTTTCCTGGAGAAGGTATGTTTTCAATGCTATCGAATTAATGACCCCGGAGGAGGTAATATAGTCTACGCTACGCAAATAGAAAATATATTACAATGCTCACGCCATAATTGCGTCTGTGATAGCAATCAAAATACTTGAAACTCCCTCTTTAATAAATGCTAATACGTTCCGGAAGCATTATGTATATTATAGAAATTGATATTCATTTAGAAAATTGTCTACTTTGAAGTTAACGATTACAAGAAATGAATTTGCCTAGCTAACAAATGATGCCATCAAAAAGTGTTTACTCGCAAATTTAAGACACAACTGATATTTGGTCCGGATTACACCCATTCCAAATATTGGAATATTTCCTAATTTTGTTCGTCTAGATTTATCGCATATCAGCTAATGTAATTATTCCATAATTCTGTATTCCTTACGCATTACCGAACCCTTCATTTCAGCAAACGTGTAAAGAGGAAAAGTAATCACAACAGCCAAATTGTGTCCAGTTGTATTCGACACATAATTACGTGACGGTTATGATCTATTTCATCGTCAACATTGAATCGCGTACGTGCAGCGCATTCGTTATTCTAGATTTTCAACGTATACACATACACAAAAGCTTGCACCTAATTATCCTTTCAAATTGACACTTCACGGTTCGCAGATTGTTCGATATTCGTGACATACACAAAGCCTGTATGTATATCTGCAAATAGACGCGTCGTGTATAACTTTGTGCGTGTATTTTGCCCGTTTCTGTGTCTACCATATATGAATATTACACCAGCAATGGTAAGTGTAGCTATATCAGCAAATACAGTGGGGTTGTTTGCTTCTGCTTTATCATAACCTCAATTTTGGTATGCACTTTTTACTTCTAATCATCTTTTAGTTCGGAATATGAATGATTGATTTGAATGATTTCAAATGAGAAGAATGATTACCCATAAATTTAAACATGGAGGCAAATGAGAATAAAGAAAAAACAAAACAAATAGAAGAGACAAATAGAAGAACTCGAAGATACAAATACGAATTCATTTGTAAAACACTAAACAGCAGTTTTACCAAATCTGCTGCCTTTAATAATAAAATGTAGAATAAAAATAATCCTCTATTCCTTACAAAATATTTAATTGCTAAAAAAAAAATTAAATATTTGCAATGCAAATATGATTTTAATTAGTTTGAATTCACTTATTGTAGCCAATGCTTTGAGCTGCGGAGGCAATGCGTTGAAATATGTGACCCACCCGTATATAGTACAGGTTATTTTTACAGGAAGTTGTTCTGTTTGCCGGTATAAGTAAATCATTGTGTGAACGTGTAACCATCTTATGAAATATGTATATTCTCGTTTTTTTTGAAACAAACATCCATTGCGCTTATAAAATATTGTGTGTTTAGTGACCATAGCGGAAGTATTTTGTGGCGCTTGAATATTGGAATACAAGAGTGTCTAGAAGGCGCGCCTACCACGCAATTAACTTTTTTTGGTGTAGAAATATTCTGTTAGCAGAACTCGGCGAACCCGGGACTTTCCACATGAGAAAAGTAAAACAAGCGCAAGCTATTTATGTCCAAAACGCTTCTTCGTTGCGTTCACCGAAATATGCCGAAAATAATCTGTTTTCAAACACAGCGCAGTGGTCACTGTATCTCAAATTACTGTCAAGAGTTAATCCCAAAAATTTGACATTTTCTTCCATAGGAACAGATTTATCTTCAATTGTGACGCACAAACCGCCATCAATAGTAATACTCCCTGAGAACCGCAAAAGAGCAATATTTTCGACGTTAAGAATGAGTCGATTGGCACGACACTACTTGGTCATTTGTGATGTAGTGGTAGATAATCGCCGCGAGGTCTCCGCTATAGAGAGACTGGATGCTATACAACTATTGTCGTCAGCGTATTGCGTCAGTAAACATCCTGAAGACGATACGTGGAGATCTTTTACAAACATATTAAAAAGCGTAGGCCCAATAATAGAATCCTGGTGAACACCACATTTAACACATATTGCGGATGCATAGAATTCACATTCCACCCTTGATGGCTATAATTGACTTACCGTTGGTGAAATACGATTTAAATAAATCATGTGAAACTCCACGTATGCCGTAGCTCCACATTCTGGAAAGCAAGGCACCGTGACATAACATAATCAGAAACCTTTGTTAATTCGAAAAATATTCCAGCTAAACTAAACTAAACTAAACTTCTGTAAATCGCGTCGCTTGTTGATCTTTCCTGAACAAACCCGAATTGATTTTTTCAAATTTTATCCATTTTAGCAAGATAATCTGTTAAACGTGTATTTAAGATCTTTTCAAACACCTTTGCAAATGCAGTTGGAATGGTAACTGGCCCATAATTGGTAGCGACATGACTTTGTTATGTACGATGACATGAGAACAAAATGAAGTAGATCGCAAGGAACATCATCTATATCGGCAGAGTGCTTCTCACTCACACGCAAAATAACTCTGGTAATTTCATCGTCGTCTGTTTGTGCAAGATATAAATTGTGAGTTGCGTGTATGTAGCCCAGTATTCTGTAGACAAGTGGGCGACAATACTTTTTGTGTTCTGGAATTTACAGAAATTCTGATACCTCAGTCTTGCTTTCTAACAATGTCTCCTGCTAAATTGTTGTGTCAAATTTACTGATCATTATGATTTGGAAACCATTAATTACTATTTATAAAGCTCCAGCCGTTAAATGACGAAATATTTAATGGATTAACCAAATTGTTACAATGGAATGCTTTTTAGTTTCATTTACAAAAGCGATATAGTCTTGTTTTCGAAATTTAAACTTAATCTTGAATAAGATGTTGTGTACTATTTTTCAATAAAAAAGCAAATTGTAATTACTCGTATATTAAGAGATGATCAGCATAATATATTTGACGAAATATTTAATGGATTAACCAAATAGTACAATACTCCTGTTTAAGCTGAATAGATAGCTTTGTCCGAAATTTAAACTTAATCTTGAATAAGCACTGTTGTGTAATAGCTTTCAATAAAAAAGCACAAGTTTGGTTCAGCGTTTACGTCGAGATTGGAGAGATGATCAGCATAATATATTTGTTACAATTGATATATATTGACTTCCTTTATTGTAACAGTGGAAATCTTACTGAATCCTCCAGTATTTAATACTTACGTGAATAGTCTCCTAGTTGTTATCGAAAATTCGTATTTATATCAATAATTTAGTAAAATAATATCATGTGCGGTGCTTATTTTGATCTAAGCAAAGCATTAGATTTAATTAATCATGATATGTTGTTGCAGAAATTGGAGGGATATGGTGTAAGAGGAGTCGCTTTGAATATATTTCAATCTTATCTGAGTGATAGACGAGCAACTGTCTGTGTAACCAAAACCGTCGATAATATACGGAAAAATTCTTACAGTGAGCAGTTATATATTGCTCAAGGTTTCCCTCAGGGATCAATCGTTGGACCGCTACTATTTGTGACATTTATTAATGATTTGCACGTCTCAGTTAAAAATTGCACATTATATTAATATGCCGACGATACATCCTGTATAATAGTAAATTCTTCATATGAAACGTTATCGAAAAGTACCAATAGAATTGTATCGGATATGATAACATGGTGTGACAATAACTTACTATGTCTAAACTTAAAGAAGACCTCATTTTTGGTCTATCATACTCAAGGTAGTAGGGAGTCATTGTATGTTAGAGGTCAAGATGCTTCGCTGCCAGTCTTCTAGTACCAAGTTTTTAGGAGTTACCTTGGATGAGTCAGTTAACTGGCGTGAACATATTGCAGATATGTCAAAAAAATTAAGTAGCGCTTTCTTTGGGATATACAGCCTAAGAGACTCTGTAAGTTTATCAACTTTGAGAATGTTTTATTTTTCTTTTATTCACTCTCGTATCGGATACGGCATACTGGCATGGGGACAAGCTTCGGGCGTAAAATCATTCTTTGTATTACAAAAAAAGATTATCCGTTGCATGCTTTTTTTGCCCTCAAGAACTTCCTGTAGGAGTCATTTTGCGCAGCTGAATATTTTGACAGTGCCATCTATCTATATTTATAAATTAATAAAATTCTACACCCAAAACAAAACTAAATTCACAACTAATGCGACGGTTTCAAATTCCAGTATGGTGACAAGCTTCTAGCTTATCAATACCACCACATAAATTAAGGCTCTATGAAAGGGGTCCGTACTACGCAGCTATTAAAGCATACAATGCATTACCAGCTCACCTGAGGCGATGTGTACTTCAAATGATTAGAGGTACTTCGATGAGTATGTAAATTTTAAAAATGTGAAGGAATATCTGATTAAGGAGAGTTTTTATAGCTTCGATGAGTATGCACAGGCCCGAGGCGCACACCACGATGGAAATTTCCATACACATGTTCTGTGATGCTCTTTTTTTCTCTTGTTTTGTTTGTTCTGTTTTAGATTAGCTTGTTTTAACTTGTGTCCTTTTTACTATGTATCTGCTGACAATGTCTATATCTACATGATCTATGACGATAAAATATATTATTATTATTATTATATTATTATATTATTATTATTATATATTTCTAACTGCATTGTTAATGAAATATTGCAAATGAAATGTTTAAAATATTACGCGAGAATTAATGCATATGTCCTTGTATTTTGGTCATGCCTACCAATTAAAAAGTTACGCCTGAAAACACCATATACAAATGATTGCTAACAAGTGGAATTATTATGCCAATTAGCTACCAAGCTATACTTTGATTTTATTCTTTGGTAAACTATTCTTTAATATACTCAAGACCTTTATTAAGATAAGTATCTCGAATGATAGGAAGTCATGTAATTGTCTCTGAACAAGTTCGATTCTAATAATGATCGTGATTCCCCAAATAACAGCTCCACTATGTGCATCCAATTTTTAAGATATATTTATCCAGTGCCCGCTTACCTTGTATAGACCCATAAATACGGTCGTTAATCCATTAAGTACCAGCACTAGAAATAATTACAAATTGATTCAAGTTTTTATATAAATATAAAAATCACTTCTTTGTTTACTTGCGCTTTGAATTCATCCTGCAGCACCCGTTGCCATTAGAACAGTTGCAATTGAGTTTTAGGTATGAGACAGCAGATGATTTGAAGCGAATCTTCTCCAACCAATTGATTTACTGAGCACCATGCAAAGTTTTATATAAAATCGAGACACTGGTCATTTATCAGATGAGGGAATATTGACCAATACCAGGTTTTAATCGGACGTGAATTGCGTGTTTTCCCACCAACCAGTCTTGGTAATCAACTCCTCTCATATGCTGATGGGAAAATTTGATGAGAGATGGCTGAAACACGTTTAATTTTTCTTTTTTCCCTGACTCTGGCATAAATTCCTACAAAATCGTTATGGCTGACACCCATAACGACGCACTTATCGTAATTGTACTTTACAAGTAGAATCTCATGTTGATTATCAAATCTATTATTGCAGGAGTGGTGTCGTTTGTATTTTTTTCTCCATTCAGGATTGTTTTTTTGTGTGTGTTGGTTTAAGTATAGTTTTTTTAATGAATTCCTAACTCTCAATCGGTAGGTGAATAATTAAATACACCATGAGATTCTGAAGGACTATGATGCATTCCAAACGACTGGTGCTTCCTTCTCATATACACAGAAAACTGAAGGAATCAAACGCTAGAACTGTGTAGCACGTAAAATATATAAACACATCTAGTTGACTTACTAGATGTCAATTGTTTCAATCGATTTTGTTCTAACATTTGATGATTATCTCTAGAATGGAAAGATTTCCGGTAAAGACATTTTATTTTGCAATAGTAAATTGTTTCGTAAATACAGATCGGGACATATTTTTAGCGTGCATAGGCTTTTAAGTACATTGACTTTAATGAATTTTTCCCATCTCTAATGAGATATGGACATAATTCATTATGCCTAAAACAGCTGTCATGTTTATGTCAAGTCTTTGTCATTTAAAAATTACATTAAGGGAGATGTTTAGGGAACAATAATAAAGTTAAATAAAGTGCCTCATTCAAATTTATTTATTATAGCTTATGAAAATTTTATTATTGCTCATTTAACGTAATTTTTAAATGTCAGAGTCGTGACATAAACATAACAGATGTTTCAGGTGAATTATGTTATTAGAGGTAGAAACGGTTCATAAAAGCCAATGCACGCTAAAATAATGTCCCGATCTGTATACATATTGAAATGATAACTCCCAATCTCCGATCGTTAATAGCAAATTCATGGTAAACATTCCATATTGCTTAAAATTTGTGTTGTTGACATGCAGGCAACTGTAAAAATAAAAAGTACTACGTTAATTAAATATTCGTAAAACTTGACATTGCTATCTGATCTGTCTTTCAAAGAGGCATTCACTTTCGACAAGAACGTACTTTGATACATTGGTTTTACTTCTATAAATTATCTATTAGAGAAATTTGACCTTTTCAATTTGGCATCACTGATGCCAAATTTCACATGCAAACTCCTTCGAAAATGTATACAATTAAATTAGATCCCACCACGGAGATACCAGTTCATTTAGGGGGATTTCAAGAAGAAAAATCTAGATGGTAGTATGGCCGGCAACTTTTGAACATCGCTGTATGTAGCGAATTTTGGCTGCAGAAGTTAATAAAGACGGTTATTAACAAAAAAATGTCTCTAACGTTTTTTGGAGGATTAGCGGACAAATGGGTATCATCGGATTTATAAACCGTGGAGACAGCAACAAGAGCCTTCTTTGAATATAATCACAGAAGCAAACAACATCTAGCATCATATTACGGGCCACCTAATAACTAACCACCTATAAGAAAAGAAATACCTCTCAAGGGGGACGTCCAGCAATCTAGTTCGAGCGGAGATAGAAGACAAATCTTTCAACACACACACAAACACTATCACGCGCAAATGAACAGTGAATTAATTTACTCAATTTTAATGATCAATTTGGCAATTTTATAATATTTTTAGAAATTAAAATATTTAAATTAATGATTTTAAATTGTAATATCTCTTTCATAGAAGTTGTCTTAATAAATTCTATCTTTTTTGGAATTGAACCAGCAACCGTCAAGTACCGGGAATGTCACTTATTTCCATCAGACCTATAATATCATATCCTTTTTTGTCATTATCGCTTAAGATATTTGATTCTAGTACAATTACAACCACGTCTGAATAATCTACATTTTTCACATCATGTCAGAACCCTTTTCGCTGAAACTCCGTTTCTGGATCCGCAAACGTCAAAAATTTTCTGTTACCATCATTCAATGAACAAATTAATTAAAGCATGAACATTTTTTCTAATTATTTGTTTATAATTTGAATATATTGAGAGTTACTAAGCCGTAATGGTTACTTCAAATATTAGATTAACTTTTCAGAACAGAAAACATGACGAAACAGTCTAAAAGTTATTTTTTTATACTTGTCAAAACGAGTATAGCATGAGCATTTAGAGCGACTAAGGCGAATTAGAAAAGAGATAGATCTAGAGTGGGGCGGTTGTAAAAATATATCTACGGAATTAATGCATTGGCCAGCGTGTTATGCCGTATATGTTTTTCAACCCCTCCTCCCCCCACACCCCAACTTCCCTCCCCTCCCCACTCTACATCTATCTTTTCTAGCTCGACTTGGTTCCTCTAAAGGATCGGTATACAACTCGCGTACACTGTAGTCAGTTTTTATTTCAACGCATCGATGTTCTATAGGGTACGCCTACTTTTGGAAAAAAAACAAATTTATGATTATACCAACAGATAAAATTGTGATGCAATAGTATTCTAATACAAGTTAATGGTACTTACGAGTTAAAAGTAAGACAATCCATTTAAATCAAATCATCTAGTTAAAGACTAAAGTGAGTAGTATATGTGATCCATTTGCGTACGGCTGTATTTTTTACTGTGACAAATAATGGCTTTACATCGCTAACAGACCAGTTATAAATTTGTTTTCATAGACTCTTAGGGAAATAGGAAAACATGGTATTATGTATGTATATTGATATGTACATAAGCGTCCCTATATCTGTATATAATAACGAAATAAAAATTGAAAGAGTTAAGTCCACATTTTTTCGAAACAATTATAGATATAAAGACATATGTACAGATGTTAATGTGTTCCACCGTAGTAATTTTGTCGAATCGTTCATAGTATTTACAACAATTTGTTCGTAGTGTTACAGTTGTCTAATTTAGAGCCGCTCGTTCGCAACCACATTACATAGACGACGTATATGCTCGGAGAACGTACATACATATGTATATAGGCGTTCACGTGCGTTTTATTCGACACACAAACAGACACGATTAGGTATAGTAGTATACACGTACAAGTTTCACGGTACGTCAATTCGTTTATTTGCGCTTTTATATATTGCGTTAACATTGCCGATGATTTATATAAACATCCGTTGCGTGATGTCGTTCTACAATAAATCCCAATTTCCTCTCTCGAAAATGCCCAGGTTCGTCGCAGTCGCTACTGTATCCCGTATAGACCATAACAGCCAGAGCCATCTCTTGACTGCTATTTTATATTATGTGCAGTCGCGTTTAGTACCAGACGCAGCGACACTCGTATTTTAATATGATTATTCAGTGCGTGCAGATCCTGTGACAGTGTGCGTATTTATTTAATATTGTATTATAGATGCGCATGTCAGTTTATTAAATTTGGACTTGGCAGAGAAATACTGTATAGAGCTAATATGTGTTACGTATGCAATTTTATTATGCGTATTCCCTCTTTTAATTACTATCCCGAAAGTGTCATAAAGTCATTTGTTCTGCATGTAACAGAAACAGTAAATAGTGATTTTGAAATGTAGCTAGCTGTTTCAGTTTCATAACTCGGGCTTTTGGAAGTTAGATTATTACTTGAGTTTTTATTATAAAGGTGGTGCACATCGCATTCCAATAAATCTTCAAATTACTTTCTCGTAACGTATAGTAAAAAATGCTAAACTATGGTCAAATACCAAATTAAATGGTCAAGATATTAGGATACGCCTAAAAACCCATATATACATAGATGATTTTGGTTTCTATATTGCTAACAAATGAAATTATTAGGCCAATTAACTATCAAACTATATTTTGTGTTGATTCTTTGGCAAAGCATTGCAATATAGCTATTCTTTAATATAAACATGGATATCAAATACTGTACCGTAGTTTAAAAGACAAATTGATTCTGGCTTTTATATAAATGTAAAAGCACCTTTTTTTGATTGCTTCTGCGTTGAGTTCAGTAAATTGTTTCTCCATATCTCCATATCAAAAGCTAATTTTACAACTTTGATAATAAAGCACATAAAAGTAACAGATTCTTTGAGACCTCTCTTAGGTATATAACTAACGTGTCAAGCAGTTGTAATTCATCACTTTTCTCCTTTTCGTAAGTAAATACTGTGCTTTCAATCGATTTGTATAGCAAAAATATCCACGCATTTGATCCAAATCCTTTGAAATATTCGCCTTCAGTTTATAGATCCTATTTGCAATTTGTGCTACACCAAAAAGTCTGAAGTACAAGGTATTCAACACTCAAAATTACCCAAATTTTAACAATCCTCAAGAGCTATCATAAATCAGGCACCGTAAGAAAATATTGCTGTTATGCGTATTACTCTACCTAGTTCTTTGGTAAACAGGAAACCTAAAACTGAATTTCTCAGCAATCAATGGTTGTAATGGTTGTAAGATCACAAATAATTAAAAAATACTCAACTTTTCCTAGACGAACAGTTTCTATTACCATTAAGTTAAAAAGAAATAAAGAGCGTAAATATTTCAATATTTTAAATTATGTTATGTTTTAGATAGGTTTTGCGATTAATCTACATCTCCATACTGCATGGACACAGTAGTAGTTGTTACTTTCAATTATTAAACTTATAGTTATCGAAATTGTATGTACGTAGGTTAGGAAGGACCCCTGTCGTGGCGACCTATAAGGAGCATATTATTTTGTGAACTCTCTTTTGCACTGCTAATTAATTAAATAAGAACGCCTGTCAATACTAGATCACAGTCAAATAAAGCAATTAGGTAGTGCTTTGGCAGGCCCTCAATAATAGCTCTATGACAATTATCAGTCATTGCGAAATTAATAAAGTATTTTAAGAGATTTTAAATTTTTCGAAAACAATTCGGAATAATCAATGATTAAATAAGAAAGTAGAGTGTGAACAAAGGAAATCAATATAAGTTCAACAATAATAATAATAATAATGTACATACATATACATATTTAACATGGTAGCGTAAAACCCATACATGCAAATCTCGGGAGCGTGGCCCAGCTATCGCATGCAGCGTACCATTTGTAGAACATGTAAAAATTTTCCCGAAAACAAAAATTAGACTTCTGTAACTTGGTCAAAACCAGATTATTACAAATTTGCCAAAAACATAATAGAAAGATATTTAAAAAGACAAAAGAGAGACTAGGGTCGTACACAAAATCCCTTAACGGATATATCAATCGACTATATTAAAATTTAAGTCTTAACTGTGGTACCAAGTGGTACCTGCTTGTCAAACGTTGAACTTACAAGTAGTTATAACGATAACAATTTGATCCTAAAGATTCCAATAAATTCATATGCTATGAGGCTTGCCAAGTTGATTAAAAATAACAGCCGTTACTGCGGTTAAGGAGACAGTAACGCAATTACAATATATACTCGATAGAATTTGTTACAACAGATTGATTGCTCAAAATATCAGAGACACATGCTTTATCCTTCAGAAGATATGTTGATCGTAGTTATCTGTTTTGTATACCCCAAGACACTGTAGCCAAGTATTTCATCTAACATAGGGATTCACAGGGATGCTACAGGTTTTGAACACGTTACTAACATCTCGAAGGATTTTTTACAAAACAATGATAATTGATTTTAAGATACACTAGTCAGCAAATCGTCAACCCTATTGTTTATTTTTGATGACTTTGATGCTTTTAATTAAAAACAATCCTGGTCTCACAAAAATCATTAAAGCTTTGCGATACGAAGATGTTCCCACTGAAGAAAACAAAAACATTCTGAACTACAGTTCAATAACGAGCTGATTATAAGCCAACGATAATGTCTGGGTTAAACTGTCGAAATAAGAACGGAAAATGTTAAATAATGTCGAAAGCTTCCACGGTTCGAATCTCTATTATAATGGCTTCCAGGTTTTGAATGTTTTCGCCTCAAGCGTGGTCAATACCTACTTTGGTTCAGAAGAAACCCCTTAAATTTGTGGCGAAATGTCTAGCTCAATGGATTTCGTATTTTTTGTACTTTTATTTATTTCTTCTTCTGCTTTTTGTCTGTGAGCTCCTAGTCTAGGTGATATTTTTATACTATTTATAAAAGAAATCTTTTTCCGAAATATAGTTTTGTTTCAGATCCTGCTATATTTTGAACATTTATAAATATAACTTAATAAAAAAAGTTCAAGCATTTGCATTCTATTTCCATAAAAACTTAGCGTTCACCTTTGCTTTTTATTTTACGCTAATCAT
Source organism: Holotrichia oblita (assembly GCA_023690525.1). NCBI lineage: Eukaryota > Metazoa > Arthropoda > Insecta > Coleoptera > Scarabaeidae > Holotrichia > Holotrichia oblita. Next base: position 28,344,452 of record CM043021.1, read on the forward strand.
TTTAACCCGAAAGGTTGCTAGAAAGCTTATTATTATTGATTTTGCTGAATCTGGAGCACCACATGCGGGCCAGAACGTAAAACGCGACAGTAGCGGCTATGCTTCTTCTGCTCTCTTTTGCCAACTAGCCGCGAAGACAACTGGCCGCGAAGACAACTGGCCGCGAAGACAACTGGTCGTGAAAGGAATTCGAACAGAAGACAGTTTACGTTAATTGTAAAATATATTTGCAAAATCGCGTGGGGTGTGAAATATACAGTCAATTTCTCTTATTTTTTAGAACAAAATACTATAAACTATGGTTGCCACAAATAAATAATTACAACAAAAAAAATTTTTTTCAGTATGGTTCTATAAAAATGTTGTTGAACGTATGCTCAAGGAATGGAACTTCCTATTAGGAGTACAATTACAATAACGTTGTGATAAAATTCATATTCTTAGACAGTATGTCCAAAGAACTGTTGTTATGAATAATTAATTGACCATTACAAAATAAAGCCAGTTAGACGTGTATTATAAAAGTGGCTGTATTTGTTATACATACAAGCCTTGTCATTCTCCTAATATAATAGCACTAGAAATAGTTTTGTCGTTCTTACTTTTGTCAATAGCAAAGTTTTATTTAGAAATCTACTTGGTAATTATGGGCAATACCTCGCATGTACTCCAACAAATCTCTGTTTCCATAATCCCTAACTATTGTTAATAAACGTTGGTCCGCATCGCGATATTTTTTTAATTTAACAGGTGCAGCACGTCCAGCAACTAGTTCTTCATAATATTTGTCTTGATAACGTTGAACGGCGCGTAAGCCATCAATAAAACGCCATATTGTAGGGTTATCCATGCCAAGTTCTGTTTGTAGACGACGATGTGCTGCTTCAGCATGATTATTTGTTCGTATCTTTTAATTCCTGATTTATTTCCACTTAGAGGTCAATATTGACTCAGGAATTAAAAGATAAGTACATAAAGGTCAAAAAATACATATATGAATTATTTGTTCGGTCTTCTCCATTTAGTGTTCTATTGTAAACATTCCAAATATTCGGAGAAAACATAGGTTCTCTTCGTCCTGCTCCTCGTCTATTCCTTCGACCAATATAATTGTCCTCGAACCAATCAAGTAGTTGTTCTAGTTCATTCGGTAAATTATCTGACAATGTTAGTATTGCGTGATCCAAGTCCGGTATTGGCACAAATGCTAAAGCAATAAATATACGTAGAAAGTTATGGTTTAGAATGAAATACAATAATTTCTCGAATAACAAATACATTAGCCACTTTTATAATACATGTCTAATGTATATATGTCTAATATGTTGTAATGGTCAAGTATAGTTATGTAATTAAAGTAGTCTGCACATATGTAGTATGCAATATGCAATGCAATGCTTTTATAAAAAATAATGTATTATATTTCTGCTCTTAATATCAAGTTGTATTCCCTAAAAAAACATACTTTTGTATACAAGCATATCTAATGTCCTCGCGGCCAGTTGTCTTCACGGCCAGTTGTCTTCGCGGCGAGATGGCCGCGGCGAGTTGGTTGCGGCAAGTTGGCCGCGGCCAGTTGTCCCATACCCGGCCAGAACGTAAAACGCGACAGTAGCGGCTATGCTTCTTCTGCTCTCTTTTGCCATTCTCATTATGCTTTCCTACAGTTCCGCAAAATTACCTTTCTCTCAAACCACAACAACAAAGACATTCGTGAATAATACCTTTGCTGCTACAATATTCGCTCACGACACAAATCTGTTTCCTTTTTTACCCTTTTTCACCTCATTTCTCGCTTATTGTATTTATTTTCTTGCCGCACTATTTATACAATTCGTATATATCCAACAGTTGTGGTGAGGCGTCTGTCGGAAAGTAGAAAAAGAAAAAGATATATTCGTAAAAACGCCCACAAGCCGTTGGCAGTGTGCTGTCAACCGATAAGAAATCGGTAATGTCCAGCTAGCGGCTGAATTATTCATAAATTCGTCCGACTTGACGGGCTGAATTTACTAATGACCCAGCGTATACTGATGATGTTCGAACTTCTCCGATTCCTCATCATTATTCCATGTATTTTCGACGTTGATGCTCGGGATGTGAATGAAAAGAAATATAGAAGTTTCTGTTAATAAAACAAAGATGAAAGGAGTGATTCAAAACTTATAATAAGCTTTCGGCAGTAGGAATAAAATTTTGCGGAATGTTTGTGTTTAATAAGGAGTAACACAAAGAACTTTCTGAAATTTTTAGGGAAAATGTAAAAATGTGGAAAGTATTCATCCCTACTAGGTTGTGTCTTTACATTGGCAAAAGTTCAAATCTGATACGTCGCTTGCTCATTTTCTCTTGTATGCAAGCATTGCGCTATATATTGATAAAAGAAATTCCAACTGCATGATCAAATTCGGATAGCGTAGTGAGACGGAACGTAATTATCTACCAACAACTTTATAGGACTCAGACAAGTTTAAAATCATTTTGATAAGGCACTCATCTTTGTGATTGATTTCGATGAATCCAAATATGTAAAATAGCTAAAACAAATATCTGAATCGCTGAATTCTTGATATGAATGCGTCCATCATGTACTTCACGTCGATTCGGACATGAGGAACATTTATGCAAAATGGATCCCAAATGTCTTATGTTGACCAGAAACGTGCAATGGTGAAAACATTGCGCTCGTTACTGACCATTCTACGAAAAATCATTATGGAGAGAAGACGCAGAAGGTTGTCCGAAGGTGTTTTGTTTTTCGTAATCGTGTGCTGCCATGCAAACAGTGCAACCATGCAACACCGCCCTTGTTCACCAGATCTGGCCTCGTCCAACTATCGTGCCTTCTCTCGACTAAAAAATAATGTAAAAGTTCGTAAATTTTTTTTCCACCAAAGGGGTGCTGGAAGCTCTGGAAGCCTGGTTTGCAGAGCAATATAAACATTTCTTTTTGATGGGTCTAGAGGCGTTGCAGTATCTAAACAAGAGGAGAGTGTTGACTCAAATTTTGTTTCATTCTATAGTAGGCGAAGAATTTTTGTATACCTCCTCTGGTAGGTATCAGAAATGTTAACGGTAGATCAAGGGCATCAAACGTGGGTTAATTACTTTGACCAAAAGTTAAAAAAAAGCAGAGTATAGAAGGACGATATCAGTCTCCGCCCTCCTTTCTTCGCACAAATTTTGTGTCAATTTATCTGCTGTCAAAAGCATTGCTAGAGTTGTTCGAGATTTTAAACGGGTTATTTTTGCTGTTACTGTAACAAGCAAATATTTCGCAAACTTGATGCCAAAAGAGGCCATTAAAGAAAAAACGAAGAGGAAAATTGGAGCGAGGTCTACTGTTTCGCCGAGGCAATGCTCCGACCCATAAAAGCTGCGCTTCAATGGCTGCTATTCGCAGTGCTGGGTTTAAAATTTTAGTGCAACTCGTCTGTTTTCCTAACCTGATTTCTTGTGGCTACCATCTATTACTATGTTCGTATGAGTGGATACATTTTTATGAAATTTTAGCCTGATACTATACTTAGTGAGCCCCTTGAAATGAGGTGTCACTCGACCTCTCATTCCATTTAAAATTTTGATACTATATCGCCCCCCTGTCGTCAATTTTTGAAACTAAATAGTAATTTTAGTTTATTAATGTAGTATATAATATTTCATATTATTGACCCAAAACTGCAACCTCTCTATTAAATCGATCAAAAGTTAGGAGGATACTTTAAAACCGCACTGTATAAGCTAGATACCTAGATTGAAATTAAATAACTCAATTTTCGGATTATGTTATGAAATTCAGTTGTTTAACCTTACATATTTGCACATTTTCGTCGGTATCTATCGTACATACATAGCTATAATGAAACTTGTATCATACCCAAATTGTTGAGGTTAAGTCAAGCATTTATATCTATTACTATTAGCTAAAACTCGAACTCTTTAGTTTTATAGAAACTAGTAGGTACTAAGTTTGTCATCAACGTGAAGCCCGCGTTAATTACACTCATGGACTGTCATTAGCATACAGGGTGTTTCATACCGGGAAGCGTAAATTTAAGATTCGGGTAGAGAATTTAATTCTAAGCTAAAAATGTTTTTATTTCTTCTTTCTAGCGGGCCTTACTGTACAGTTATGGAGATTCAAAGTTAAAAAGCAAGTAATATCATATTTTATTAGACAAAATGTGTAGGATTAAGAAAATGTTGAGTTTGAGAAAATGTCTGTAGTAAGTGTTCGAATAGTCCGCCCCCATCAGCGATGCAGACCTGACAACGTCAAACCAAGTTATTAGAAATATTAGCACAAATCCAGAGTATTTTAAATTTGAAGTGTAGCGCTAGAAAAAAAAACATTTTTTGCTTAGAATTAAATTCTCTACCCGAATCTTAAATTTTCGCCTCCTGATATGAAATACCCTGTATACAGACGTTGTTACTACGTAGCATAGTTTACTTAATTAGACTAGGTACTACTTATGATGTATTTGCAGAGGAGCGCATTCGTCTGGAACTAACTTACATATATAGTGATGTAATCAGCAACAATGTTTTATACAGTACAAGGCTTTTGTTACTATTTCTTTATAGACATCTGTCTTGAGCAGCTTGTCACCAGTGCTGATAGTATCACGTTCTGGGCATATTTAAAGCAAAATTTGCTCTACTGAAAGGTAAATACTATCCTGTTATAACAAAGCTCTGCATAAAGGGATATACATATGTACATAAAACTCTGTCTAGCTTTTTAAACTTAATACATACATTTAACCAATCTGCACATTGGAACAGTAAACTTCAACTCTACCGTTAGCACAAGAACAAATGAATTATTTAAAGGTAATCCAAAACCTCACTGTGCAAAGCTATCGAGAAATGTAGCGAACATGGAATTCCTATCTTAACATCTCTTTGAAATACGCCATACAATACCCTAACAAACTTATTTTGAACAACAAAGAAAATAGAATTAATTAAAGTAATACAACTACTTCTGTGAAGTTCTCCAGTTTACCTAGTTCCTTGTAGAGGTAGTCACGCAAGTACATGTGTACAGCGCTGTCATAGAATAATAAAATCACAAAAATTAGACATGATGACACGCTACACAATACACGATAGTAAACAGCTTATAAAATATCGTAAATTGCTTTTCACGTATACCGCGCTTGTATTTTAATTGGTAATTTACACGTAACGTAGTTTACATCCATTATTTAAATTTATCAAAGTGACGATCCTCCGGAGAGACATTCGAAACAGAATTAAGGTAATGAGAAAATGCTTATGTAAATTGCATTCGTTGGTCGGATAGATAACGTAAACGTGAATGCAAAAAATACGTTTTATCATTGTTTCGAAATGTGACGAAGACAAAACGCATTCACTAGAGACTGTGTTTCTGTTAGTCATTACCGTTTTACAGATAAGGTTGTTAAAATTGTGATATGACAAAGTACTTGTAATACCTTCTCAACCTTGTTAATTGTTTTTGTTGCAATTTTTATTTTAACAAAAAATATTAAAAAAATCTTTACAGTTGCTGATTTACTGACTACAAAATTTATTGTTACAGCTACCGCAACCGAAACAAACTTATTACATGATCTTCAGAAAATTCAAAAGCTATTGAAGGTATCATATGACCATATAACGAATCCCAGTACGTACTTCACTAGACTCTGATATGGTTTTAGAAATGTGTTAGTGAAATGACAAAAGCTATCAAAATGTATATCCCGATGCTTCATACTCTTATATCGCTGAAGTATGTCATTACTTATGCAGTAATTCTAGATAACCGGAGATCATTTGCGCGCAAAACTTACGACGGTGCACTTGGAAATGTTTAACACTAACTTGTTTACAATAATCTATTTGTGAATAACTCTACATCATCTTCAAACAATAATGTTTCACCGTTAACATAGGTAAAAACGTCCTTGATGACCCTGACAACATATCATTAGCAGTCGCCAATTTGTTCAAGCGGTTGCTAATGGTAGTTCATACAGAATTTATACCAACTATTTGATCTAATACTTCATCACAGTTCATACAAAAAAAAATTACCTTTTGAATGATTAGCATCGTCAGAGTCCGTCAAAGCACAGGTCGTATTGTAGTATTTCTTACAACCGTCACATTGGATTAGCCAGCCGGTGTTATGTTTGCTGTAAATAAACAAATAGGAAAACAAGGATATAAAATAGAGGTTTGTATAGTGCTCGTTGCAAAAGTATACTATAGAGAATAATGAATGAAATTGGTAAAGTTCATACCAGATATGTGTCAATTGTCTAGTACTAAGTTGTTAAAATAATAATTTCAATTTATCAAAAACTTTTTAAAGATAAATAGGCTTATCGTTATATCTTAGTTCACTTAAAGCTGATTGCACTAACGTAGAAATATGTGTAAAAATAACAACACAACTATGGCTGATAACTACTAGTAAGTATTAAACAATAAAGATTGATACTGTACAAAAATTCAACAACTGTGTTCATTAAAAAAACACTTTTCACGTAGCATAAGAATTGCCCCTGTTTTGGACACAATACTCTACGCCAGTGTGTCACAAATAGAAAGAAATGCTGCTAATAACTGCTCGTGGTATATGGTTGGAAATCATCCTGCAAACGAGTGCAATGAAAATAGATCAAACATTAAAACCTGACCACGCGCTTTCCATCTATCCAATCTCTTCAGCCGATCCTGCAAATACAAGACCTAATTTCATCGCAGCTAGTCACTCAACCATAATCATAAAATACCCGCAACGCATGTAGTCCGGTTCTAATGCTTCATCTATTTTCATTGAACTCGTTTGGAGGGTGAATTTCACCAATATACCATGAGTGCCTATTACAAGCAGTTTTTGTGGCTTTTCATTTATATATCTATCAAACTATTTCCAATCCTAACCTTAAATTTAATCCTAAAATTAACCTATAATAATATTTGCAAAGCATAGCTTATTAGAACTGTAGGTTAGCAAAATGAAGAATAGAAACCTAAAAGCCCTCCAGATAAATGAATAATGTTAGCAGTGTGTCACCAAAATATTACCAAAAGACTATGTCGAATAAAGAAAGCTAATATAAACTAATATAAGTTTATAATAGCATACTATAATCAAAGCTAACGATAATCAACGCATTCGACATTTTTATATAATCGATACTGACCTTCGCAATTGTTCGTAACGAACCTATCATCCGACACAACAAAATAGTAGAATTATACCACTTACGAGAAGGTTATTTACAAACTAGGCCAACAATTCTACATGACCAAAAATGCGTGCTTGTGCTGCATTTTTAACTAATTCCCTACATTCATTTCCTTGCTTACACTAATTAAAATCATCCTAAAGGATTAAAGTACATGATAAGGACTAGAAAAATTAGTCGTATCGTTGTCTCACGGAAGCTCGTTAAAAGCTCTTATCTAGAAACATAACGTTTTAGCATGACGACGCGAGCAATTGTACATAAAACTTCGACAAACATCACGTGCAATTTAGCGTCCTCTAACTTTTACGACAAAATTACGTGATCCGAACGAATTAATAAGATAGAATAAAACTCTCCATCAAGTTTGCGGTGGCCGTACGATGCGGGCAAGTTTGTCGGACAGAGCGATTTATCTTGACCAGGAAGTCACTTCGAATATATCTGTATATATGTCATAACTTCCAATATCTAATTTCTTCCTTGTTACTGCCGCGTGCGACCTGGAAATGTACACGCAACATCACTAATAAACGAACAATAAAAATACTGTGAATCATTCACGGAATGTCATTACCTTGAGCTTCACTGTACTTTAAGTGTAATTGAAATATCACCTTTGTTATGGAAACGCATTTATGTATTTCTTAATGTGGTACTAGTAAGGTAGCAACTTCGAGCGAAGCAAGTACTTATACTGTGTTTGTTGTAATACTGATGTTGATACAAGCATATTAGTGTTATATATGAATAAAACATAGGAAAGTAATAAGAATAATGAATACACTTTTAAATTACAAAATATCATGAAGAAAGTTAAACATATCAGTAAATAATTACTTAAATCTTGAGGGTGAAAGGGTGACATTGAAATTATGCATGTAGATGCCTTATTATAAATAGTTTTTCAATATTGAACAGTTATTAGTTTAAGTAAACGTGTATGAACAATGATAGTTATATTTGGAACTAATTCAAAGAATGTGTTCAAATTGGCTGTTTATTACTTACACACAAACTGAAGCTCTGGTATTTGATTAGTGACGTCTTGGAAATATTTTTGTAATACTTACTTAACTTAAAACTCGGTTCTACAACTGATCTACATTCTCTACAATTTGCATAGAATGTACGTCATTTTTCATAAATCTATGAGCCAGCATATGACCCAGTTGTCAAACGCTGCACGGCAAGAGTAATAATAAGTAGTAACAAGCCATTAAATGAATTTTGCGTCGAAGTGAAGTGTGGTTATAATATATTAGCTTACATAAGTGTCAAATATGATACTGTTACCAAATGAAGTATGTTTATTTATAATTTTTTACAAAAACTGTTGAAGGTGACTGTCGAAGCTCTCGACACTTGATTTAAAAAAGGCGCCATTGCGCATGGTCACAAAAGATAGTAAGAAGAGAATGAATCTTTTTTGTAGATATAGTAGTAGTTGTTGTTGTGTTATAATATATGTTAGAAACAAAACGAAATCTTTCATTAAAAGCTACCTTAAGAACCAAACATATTTTGGTCACATCGAGCCGAATTAGAAATCGGTAACCTGTGAAGTGTACAGTTGATTTACATAAAGCTATTGAAGAATATCGAAAAAACAAAGCGTCATTGCGACCGTTACAGCGTCATTACGACCACATTTAGGTTAGGTAGTCAATGCGACTGTCTACAGCGTCTGCTGGACCACCTGAAATCACGAAAATAGAAAAAACAGCGACAACTCCAACAGCAACCGGTAAGTGGCTTCTCAATTATCCCAACTTATATCCTGAACATATTCAACTGAGAACCGTTTCTATCGGAAAGCATACATTCAAAATATAATAATTCAAGAATGCCGGACGAGCAGGATGCGAATTTAGCCGGTTTAATTGCGAAACGGGGTATTATTAAGAGTCAATTAACAAAATTGTCAACGTTTGTCACAAACTTTAAAACCGATGATGATATTAATCAAATTAAAGTACGTGTTAGTCGTTTACATAAATTTTATGACGATTTTTCCAATATTCAAATGGAGATTGAAATGATTGACTCTAATGTTAAGATAAATGAAGCGGAAAGAGATACGGTAGACAAACAATATTTTGGCACTTTAAGTACCATAAATAGCATTTTAGACAAACAAGCAGATATAAATAAGCAAGAAAAGGCCCCAAATAATTCGAATTCTAATGAAAGTCGACAAACAAACTTATCATTGCCAGTAATAAAATTACCTTCGTTCAAGGGAACATTTGCGACTTGGAGCGCATTTTATAACAGTTTTAAACCTCTAATACACGATAATACAAAATTATCAGATGTTGAAAAATTCCATTATTTAAAATCTTGTCTTTTAGATGAGGCAGCAAGAACAATTGAATCTCTTTCAGTGACTCAAGATAATTATACAATCGCGTTCGAAACTTTAGAAAAAAGATACAATAATAAGCGACTTATTGTCCAGGAACATGTTTGTTTTATAATTAATCTTACGCCAATTACAAAGGCTTCGCATGCCTGTTTACAAAAACTATTAGACGATCTGAAAGTAAACATTCAAGCGCTAAAAACCTTAGAGATCCCTGTTGATCAATGGGACGCAATAATAGTACCTATTATAACCTCAAAACTAGATTTCTTTACAAAAAAGAATTCGAGTCAAATTTGACTTCCGATATTACAAAATTAAGCGATTTATTAACCTCTCTGGAAAAGAAATGTCAAATTTTAGAATCACTAGATGTAATGAATAATATATCATTAAATTCTAATAATAAACGCTACAATAAATCCGAAAATTCAACGTCTAATATGCCACATAGTAACAAACGTTTTACTACCTTAGTCAATACTTGTAACAATAATCAGTCATCGCAACAATGTGTCATCTGTAAACTTGTAGGGCATGCAATTTATCAATGCGACAAACTTGTAGGGCAATCAATAACGGATAGATTTAATACTGTTAAACAATTTAAATTATGTACCAATTGTCTTCGGGCTAATCACCACGTGCAGAATTGTAGATCAACCATGAGATGTAGACAATGTCAGAAGCAACATCACACTCTTCTGCATAAAGATAATTGTAATCCTCCATCGATTACTAATAAAGATGATAGTGTGAAAGATGCAGAGAAGATTACTGCACAAACAATGGTGCATCACGTACTGCAAAAGAACACTCAAATTCTGTTATCTACCGCAGTAATTAATATTCCAGACAAATTAGGCAATTTAATTAAATGCAGGGCACTTTTAGACAATGCATCTCAAAGTTCATTTATTTCAACAGCTCTATGCAAGAGATTAGGCACTCCACTAAAGGAAACAAACATTCCTGTTGAAGGAGTCAACCAAACATTAAGCAACATCACAAGAAAGGCCGAGATTTCTATTTATAATGGTAATAAAAATATGGTGTCTCATGTGAGGTGTTTAGTTGTTGACAAAATTACGCAAAATTTACCTTTATTTAGTTTTTCCATATCTAATTTCAAATTGCCTCAAGAAATTATACTAGCTGATCCGGATTTTAACATATCAGCGCCTGTAGATGTCTTATTGGGAGCAGATGTCTACTGGGGAATAATGCGCGGAGGTTTTGTAAAGGGAAATCAAAATCACCCTACCTTAGTACAAACTGAGTTGGGCTGGATTCTTGGTGGTGCTTTTACTCCAAATTACTATAATTCCGTAGAAAATACAGGCACTTTATGTAACTTATCAATCAATTTGGAAAGAACAATGGAAAAATTTTGGAACATAGAAAATATTGCGAACACTAATTTAAAAACGAATGAAGAAATTGCTTGTGAAACATTTTATAGGAAAACGACTCGCAGAGAAATTGATGGGCGATTTGTAGTGAAACTACCATTCAAAGATAATAAAAATGAATTAGGGTGCTCAAAACCTCTTGCAATTAAACGATTCCAAAATCTAGAAAACAGATTACAAAGGAATTCCACTTTAAAGTTAGAGTATTCTAATTTTCTTTCCGAGTACTGTCGTCTGGGTCACATGGAATTGGTAACAAATCCCGATTCTATAGCATCCAATCAATCATTTTATTTACCAACACATGCGGTATTTAAAGAATCGGAAACAACTAAGATTCGTGTGGTATTTGACGGGAGTATGAAATCAACGAGTGGATTAAGCCTCAATGACATTTTAATGACAGGACCGAACTTACAACAAGATCTATTTTCTATTTTGTGTAGGTTCCGTACGTATAAATATGTAATAAACGCAGACATTGCTAAAATGTATCGCCAAATTAAAATAGACAGCCCAGATACAAATTATCAATTGATATTATGGCGTGAGAATCAACATGAACCTCTTCAAACATACAGACTAACTACCGTAACATATGGAACTAATTGTGCACCATTTTTAGCGATAAAAACTTTGCAGCAATTAGCGGAGGAGGAGAAACAGAACTTTCCTGAAGCTTATTCAGTTATAATGAGAGATTTTTATATGGATGACTGTTTGACGGGAGCGGATACCATATATAAAGCAAAGGTCCTTCGAGAACAATTAACAAAAATCATGTTGAGAGGGAGTTTTGAATTGCGCAAATGGGTTGCAAATGCACCAGAAATTCTTGACGATGTGGAAAATCGCGGCGATCCATTTGTACTATTGGACCCTGCTAGTGTGACAAAAACTTTAGGCGTATATTGGAATGCGCAACGAGATACGCTGGAATATCGCGTTAATACTAATCCCAGCTTAAATCCAGTAACAAAACGAACCGTACTTTCGACCATCGGTCGCATCTATGATCCTTTAGGTTTATTACAACCAATAATAATCAAACTAAAGATTCTAATGCAGAAGGTGTGGATATCCAAGATTAACTGGGATGATATTATTCCAGGTGAATTACTAAATATTTGGAGTCGGTGTGTTACCCAGCTTCACGTTATAAATAACATTAAACTTTCAAGATGCACATTTCCTAATGATCCATCAAAAAATATAGAATTACATGGCTTTTGTGACGCTTCCGCGGAAGCATATGGATGTTGTATTTATGTCAGATCACAGGATAAATTCGGCAATTATCATACGCAACTTTTGTGCGCGAAATCTAGGGTTGCACCATTGAAAGTGTTGTCCATACCACGTTTAGAACTATGTGGGGCGGTACTTTTAGCTGAATTAGTAACCAAGGTTTTGAATTGCTTGAGTTTATCTGATGTAAGGCTATTTTTGTGGACCGATTCGACAATTGTCTTAGCCTGGTTGTCGAGTCCTGCAGGCAACTGGAACACGTTCGTTGCTAATAGAGTGTCAATTATTCAAACACTAACGAACCCAAGCGATTGGCATCATGTAGATACAAAGGAGAATCCAGCTGACGTTGTGTCCAGGGGATTACACCCTGAACAGTTGCTAACCTGCAATTTATGGTGGTCTGGTTCAGAGTTTCTAAATTCTCCAGAGGAATCCTGGTCGAAATATAGTAATACAGATAATAACTCTCTTCAAGCACACAGTATACCTGAAAAACGGAAGACGTGCTTGTTGAATATTGCCAATAATGATATTTCTTTAAAATTCTTAGAAAATTACTCCACCTTTACGAAACTGCAACGCATTACAGCTTTGATACTTAGATTTATCCATAATTGCAAAAATCCAATTGAAAGAAGAACAGGTTTTATAATGACTTGCGAAATTGAAGAGGCTACAATAAAATTATTAAATTTAATTCAAATTAGTTGTTTTCCCATGGAGCATAAACTTTTAAACCAAAAAACAGAAATTCTTAAGACAAGCCCATTATTACCACTTAATCCTTTTATGGATAAAAATGGCTTAATTAGAGTAGGTGGCCGTATAAAACTTTCGAACGCAACATTTGATGCAAAATATCCAATTATTATTCCAAAAAATCATCACGTCACAGAAATAATTATAAGACATTATCACATTAAACAATTGCATGCAGGAACACAAGGTACATTGGCAGCCATACGTCAGAACTTCTGGCTAATAGGGGGCCGTAGTATTGTCAGGAAAATAATTCACAAATGTATAAACTGTTTTAAAAATAATCCTGTCGCGTATAATCAACTAATGGGAGATCTGCCAGAGGAAAGAGTCAAACCTGCTAGACCGTTTGTAAAGGTAGGTGTAGATTATGCTGGTCCAATTATAATTAAATCCAGTTTAACACGATCAAAAGTTCAAATCAAGGCCTACATATGCGTTTTTGTATGCTTGGTAACTAAAGCTGTTCATTTGGATTTAGCGACTAGTTTGTCCACCGAATCTTTTTTAAGCGTATTCAAACGTTTCATTTCTCGACGCGGAAATGTTACTGACATTTTTTCGGATAACGCTACTAACTTCAAAGGTGCTAATAAAGAATTAAAGTACTTGTTTGAATATTGTAAATCTCAAGAATTCGAAACTAAAGTTATTGACAGCCTTCGTCAAAATAAAATTAATTGGCACTTTATACCAGCAAAAAGTCCGAATTTTGGCGGTTTGTGGGAGGCTGCGGTTAAATCCACAAAATTTCATCTTAAGCGGGTTATTGGTGAAACAATTTTAAATTATGAGGAATTGTATACCTTATTAAGTATGATAGAGGCGGTTCTAAATTCTCGACCACTTTTGCCTCTTACGCAAGACCCAAACGACCTAGAAATCCTAACTCCTGCCCACTTTCTTATTGGGGAGCCACTGACTGCACCGCCAGGGCCAGAACTTCAAGAGGTTCCTGTTAACCGTTTGCGGAGGTTTCATCATCTCGAAAGGATGAAGCAGCATTTTTGGAAACGTTTTTCTTTGGAGTACCTCACAGAACTACAACGGCGATCAAAGTGGCAACAACGCAGTCCAAATTTGACGCCGGGCACGTTGGTTCTGCTAAAAGAAAGGTCACCACCCCTACGCTGGCAACGAGGGCGCATCACCGAGTTGCACCCAGGTAGTGATGGTATTGTGCGCGTAGTGTCCGTGCGATTATACGATGGAAATATATACAAAAGAGCTATACGAAACTTGTGTCCATTGCCAATAGACAACTAAATGAGCAACTAAAGTGTACATACGTATTTGCTTTAAACAATTTTTGTAATTGTGTTTTCATATTTTCAATGTATCAATGGGGTCTCAAGCACCAAATGTAGTTTGTAACAGAATACTTATTTTGTACCCTAAAGCGGTCCAAGGGGGGCGGCTATGTCGAAGCTCTCGACACTTGATTTAAAAAAGGCGCCATTGCGCATGGTCACAAAAGATAGTAAGAAGAGAATGAATCTTTTTTGTAGATATAGTAGTAGTTGTTGTTGTGTTATAATATATGTTAGAAACAAAACGAAATCTTTCATTAAAAGCTACCTTAAGAACCAAACAGTGACTACTGCATATTCAAGACATTATCACTTCTTTTTCTTACACTAGAAAATAGATTTTGCAACATAGCATAATCAATTTCATTAATACACTTTACTGCTGTGACGTGCTGCGACGTGTAACATCACATGATCTTGGTGGAAATTCGTTTTCAGTGTTTAAGTTTATTAAGCGGTTATGAAAAATTTGTTGCAGCATAGTACTCGTTTCATGTACTGTGTATGTCCTGGCTTCGTCTTCTTGAAAATGACCGTGAGTAATTTTTTCTTCAATTAGTTCATTAATAAGAGGAAATAGAATTTCCTCTCGATACCTGTTCGCTGTTAAGGTACTAATGAAAACAAGTGACTAATGATTCTTCTACGACTTATATCACACCAAACACCAATTTTCTATCGCTGAAGAGATGTTTCGATATAAAAATTACCAGGTTCTCATATTCTGTGAATTGACATAATAATTCAGATAAAAACTATGCTTCATCAGAAAACAATGCTTATCCAAGCAGGGTATTGTCATAATGATGATAGGATGAATAA
Source organism: Holotrichia oblita (assembly GCA_023690525.1). Classification (NCBI taxonomy): domain Eukaryota; kingdom Metazoa; phylum Arthropoda; class Insecta; order Coleoptera; family Scarabaeidae; genus Holotrichia; species Holotrichia oblita. Next base: position 28,359,603 of record CM043021.1, read on the forward strand.
TTTCCAAAATTTCATGAAAATAGGTCATATGATGAGGAAGTAAATGCAAATCCTTTTTCAAATCCATACAAAAAATGGCATATGATATTCTAGTTAGTTGGAATAAAACTCGATTGGAGGCTTCTAGTGTAGCAAAAATAAGGAAGTGGTAGATTAGGATACCTTACTGTAGAGCTTGTTAACAATGTAAGGGATATTACACTGTTAACAAACGCTGCAGTACGCTTTCCCGGCTTACCACCTCTCTCTACCACCTGTTTCTCGAAACATTCAACGAAAGATAACTAAAGTTGTGTTCTCCAAAGACGATCCCTGCGTCACTTACATATAACAATCAACGATATTCAAAGAATAATTTTCATATTCAAATATCTATTCGTATGACAAGGACAGCCTAGATGACAGTTTGTATTTCGCAACTTTGCCTAGCACAAACGTGCGGCTCGTACAATTCACTTGAGTAAGATAAAGACGAGATTAGTACTAAGTCTGCGCTTAATCTATATATTTCTGGTTGTTCGCTTAGAAATTTGACAATCATAGTTATTTGATCGAACTGTTATTGATTTCGTCCTTATAAAAACATATTCGTTTAACAGTTTCCTGAAGTCAGTCCTTTTTAAAACTGTAGTTACAGTGCATGTATCACAATCGCAACAACTTGTTTTAAATTTGACGAACTGTTCATAAAGCCACACGCACTTAACCTGAAAGTGGAAAATCTCATAGCTGGCATATTGATTTTGATATTAACAATATTTAATAATAATCGATGTCGTCGAAACGTCGTTGCGAAATACATACATGGTAATTATCCAATAAAAATCTTGCTCAAATTGTTGGCCGTTTTTAATTCCGATCTTCTTTAATAATAATAATAATAATAATAATAATAAATTTATTCATTTCATGCTACAGTGTGTGAAATACGTCAAAGGAAAACAAATATGTGTATGTAACAAATATATGTATGTATATACAACTTTCAAGTTCTTCCAAGAAATCATTAACATTGTACAAACATTTATTGAGTAAATACTTTCATACAGTGGATTTAAACGGTTTGTATTGTAGATTTTTGAAAGCATGTTATAAATTTTCAAAATTTGGGTGACCGCACTTTTGTGTATTCGGGCAAACGTAGTTTGCGGAACGCGCAGAGTAGATTTCTGGCGCTCACGCGTATTATCTTTGTGACACGTTTCATGTTGGACTAAAAGTTTCGCATACTGTTTCTTGGCAAAGCACGCGCATTCGTACACATACAGTGCTGGTAGAGTTAGTATGCCATGTTCTTTAAACACCGGTCTACACGAATCCCTTGCCCCTAAACCACAAACACCTCGCAAGCATGACTTCTGCAGTTTAAAGATTCTGTCTACTTCTACTGAGTTCCCCCAAAAGATAATTCCGTATGTTATTCTTGATCCGACGTATGCATGATATGCTGATATCGCGGTTTCTATATGTACGTCCATCGAAATTGTTCTCAGTGCATACGTCATTCCTCAGATCCTGTTGGCGAGCATGCCTACATGATCCTTCCAGTTCAGAGCGCTATCGAGCTGCAGTCCTAGAAACTTTACCTGATTTGTCGACAGGAGTTGTTGGTTGTCATAAGTAATAGGTAAGTGTTCTTGTTTTCTGAAAGCGAATTTTATTACGTTTGTTTTGCTTACATTGAGTTTTAAATTGTTGTTTGTAAACCATGCATTTGCTTTAGTTATAGCGTCAACAATTTCGTTTTCTAATGCTGTGTTCGATTCGTCTGAAACAATTATAGATGTATCATCCGCGTACATGTTGATAAAATGGTTTGTTGTCTCAAGAAGGTCATTTATGTATAACAGAAACAGAAAAGCTCCCAATACTGATCCTTGGGGTACGCCTCTTTCCATTTGCAACCACTCTGATCCTAGTGTTCGTTCATCTGTTTTTATTTGTACACATTGTAGCCGTGTTTTTAGATATGATGCCAGTAGCTTGTGAACTAAGCCTCTATAACCCATCATCTCTAATTTTTTTAATAGGATTACATGGTCGACACTGTCAAAAGCTTTGGAAAGATCCAGGAAAACGCCCGCGACCGACCGTCTCTCAGATATTGCCTGTGTTATTTTGTCAATGGACATGTAAATAGCTCTATTTCCAGATCGGCCTTTTATGTAGGTACTCTGAAAAGTAGTTAATAACTTGCATGATTCTGCAAATTTGGTCAGTCTTATAAGAATTGCTTTTTCAACAACTTTAGCTAGTACTGATAGTAGGGCAATCGGTCTATAGTCCTCAAAACTACGCTCATCTCCGCTTTTATGACGCCATAGTACTGATTTGATTCATACAAATGTAATTGATGATGCAAGGAGCATCTTTCGTGAGCGCAACTATAAATGAAATGCAAATACAAACTAAGAAATACATTTTTACAGTCTGAAAGTACTTGACGCGATATTTATTTGATGTGTTTTTACTATTCTTTGCTGTTCATAACTGTCTCATTTCTTTCTCCTTTGCGTGTGCACACATCCCCCTAATAGTATTTAACGGTAACAATGCGTAAGACTCTCTGCAAAAAAATTAGATATACCTAGTCTGTGAGACATTATGGTGAAATGGTACTATCGTTGATTATGTCTGCTCATACATCCAAACTACATCCATACTATGTAATGGTTTCTTGTTATGGTTTGTTTAGTATTTTTGTTGCTTCAATAGTGTATGTGTTGCGGCTGCTTAAATACACTTGTAACTAAACCTTGCTTTCTAGGTAAAAAGGAAGTGATAAAAGTGCATCTTTGCTTGCACTGCTTTTATTTCGCATACGCACATTTACATGCAAAACTGCAAAATGTGTTTTCGTTTGATGATACGGATATTATTTATCAAAGGTATACTGCATTTTTTTGTAGAACAGTGCTCGTTTTAAAACTAATAATTTAGCAAAAACGGATTTCGGCCACAATTCATGTACTGTCAGTGGGATTGCCACATGAATCAATTTGCGACTCTTATTTAGATGAAATTTATACATACTGATGAAATACAACGAATATAGATTCTTCGTAATTCATACATCAACTGTATAGGTGGCATAAATTGAATGGGTGATGGTTTAAACTGTAATGTAAGACACCGGTACATTATTATTGTTTGATTGACAAAAGCCGTGTTGTTCTTGTGCGTTTGTCAACGAGTTAGGAAAACCACAGCAAAACGAACTCGGGAAGAAAGCACAAGTATTCGAACATAGTGCTCGAGGGACTGGAAGGACGTGTACTAGCCACTACGGAATTCGCCCGACTACAGCAATATGTATTTCGACATATCGGTGTAAATTAGCCAAAAGGAGTTGAAGAGTTATATTACACCTTCCACTAACATGTCTCGTAGAACTAAAGGATATAGAACTAAAAATAATTAGCAATAAAGATTACTTATTCCTAAATAAAGTCATATAAGTTTGTTGCCAGAATATATAGGTCATACAGGGTGACACACGGGAGATGGACGGTTTTTAAATAAACAATTAATTTAATTTTAAAATTAAGGTACGTTTATTAAGATTAAATCAAAACTCATTAGTTGCCATTTTAGTATCTGTGAGAATTATTTGTGAAACATAATGTCGTCCAGGTGATGTCCGTCATTTCGAATACATAAATCAAGTCTCTTCTCAAAATCCTCCATCACATGGACTAACATTTCTGCAGGGATAGCGGTAATTTCTTGAATGATTGCATTCTTCAGCTTGTTCAAATTTCGTGGTGTGTGCTTGTAGACACGGTTCTTGAGCTATCCTCACAGTAAACAAGTCACATACCGATAAGTCGGGGGGATCTAGGTGGTCAAAAAACATCGCCAAAACGTGAGATAAGCTGTCTGCAAAACATGCGTCGAAGAACAGCCCTTGAATTGTTTGTGATGTGGCCTATCGCGCCATCCCGCTGTAACCAAACATCTGCTAAACTTATTCTTCGGCTTCTCAGTTCTAGTTGTAAGAACGTTTCAAGCATACGAATGTATCGAGTCGAATTAACAGTTACTGTGGCCTCATTTTCTACTAAAAATAAGGTCCAGTGATACTGAAAGAGCTAACAGCACACCAGACTGTTACTTTTTCAGTGTGTAGAGGACGCTGGGGAATAATGTGTGGATTCTCTGGAGCCCAATAACGCAGGTTTTGTTTATTCACTGTCACGTTTAAATGAAAGTGAGCTTCATCACACATAAATCACTGCACATTTTCATTCAAAATCACTTGCATTCTGTAAGCAAAGTCTTCACGTACAGCAAAGTTGTCGCCTTCAATTGTTGCACAATAAGCATTTGGTACGGATGAAATTGTAGTTGTTTATGCAAAATTCCTCGAACCGATTGACAATTATTGAATCTTAACTCACTAGCATGACGTCCTAGACTTCTGAGTACCGCTTCCCTTACACTTGTTCCCAGTTATTCTGAAGTATTTCACTCATCTGAGGATAGTTTTACGACTCGGAACAGCTTTGTGTCGACTAACATTGAATTCTAAGCGAAATGATCGCTGCACAGCTGTCAGAGACTCAATATTTTTAACAAAACTGTCATACACAAACAAACGACGCCCGACGTTGCAAATTCCACTGCTCCATAGAAATTGAAATGGCGTCTTACGTAGAGTAGAAATACATATACCCACCATGCTCTTCTCCTATCACCGCGCTTTCAGTACTACGCAGTTTAAAACCGTCCATCTCCCGTGTGTCACCCTGTACTTGATGCTAACATGAAGAAAAAAATTCTTTAATAATAAATCTGATTATTTGCCACAAACACTATTTAGAGGTGATTTAAACAAACTCGGAATTGTACTAGCTGAAATAATACATCACCAGAAGATTGATTCAAAGAATTTCTTAATCTTGAGGAAATCAATTTTAACCTACCAATAATTCTCTTGTTCATTTAAATACGATACCAGATTGGAAATCAATAGGTCTTAAATTAAAATAATACTAAAGCTGACGTGAATGTATTAGAATCTGAACCTTCTACTAAACAGTCGGAAATGCCATTTTCAATCTGGTCTTTCTCATTTCAGACCACTATCCCTTGGGCGAAAGCTTCATTAGACAATGTTCCCTCATCTCGCATATCGTAATTGCATCGCATTTGTGTATTACAATATTAGTATTGATAAGCGGCTTTTAGTGTGTGTACGGGCGTATTATACGTCAATAGCGGAGTCTATTGCACGGCCTAAAATGTCTACAACTAAGTACAAATTGTATCACGTATAAGACGCAAACGCCACAAGAACCAGGTCAATTTGTTGAACTGCGTTTTCTAACCCCCTTAGCACTGGGCTGTCCGAACCTGTTTAATATAAACAATTAGAAAGTGAGTTCGTAAGAGCCGCCACAATTCACCGCACGCGATTGCTTAATTATGCTGAGAAATTTTTCATTAGGGAATCGTTCTTAACCACATACATATTAAATGTTGGTTGGTAATTGTTTACGTGCTAATCGCGAAAACCACATTTTTCCTGTTTTTCTTTGTCATAATAGTAGTGGCTATATGAAACTGGAAATGCGACCATAAATAAAAATGGGGTAAATATATCACTGTGTCGAATTAGTCTTACACCACATATATCGTTTGGAGTTCCATAATAATTACGAATGTAGTAATTTTTAATCGTTTCCGGAGATAAGCTGCGCAATTCACAAAAAATCAGTTCAAATTTTAAACAATAGTACAAATTGTTCAAATCTAATTCGTGTTAACAGAAATACTAATGTGCTGCATTTATTTATATAAGTTGAAATATTTCATAACCGGAGAATTTATAAGAATTTATTGAGATTAATAGTACCGCGTACATATTTTTTTAGCTAATTGCGGACTGAATGTAAAACTAAACGATTGCATACTTTTCGGTTGAACATCGACAGCAATTTGTATCGTTTTTTCCTAATGTAACATTTATCCAGCTGATTTCTTTTGGCATTAAATCTAGCGGAAAGGTTTCACGCTATGTAAAGCACGCAGCACACAACAAAAACCTAAATAAAATCGTTCACAAAACCGATCGTGGAATTTATCGCAAAGAAAATGGTTTTCTGAATTTATCAAATATTTAATACATCCTTTCCAAAAAAAAAAAAAAGCGTAGCTTATGTATGGGTAATTTACAATATCGGTAAAAAAATGACGTAAAAAACAAATTTGGGAACTGGTGCAAAATGTAGCCTAGAAAAGTTTTACATGATGCAACTTGTGAAAGAATGATATTAGGAGTTGAGATGAACTTTAGCGAAGTTTCATTTACTAGCTAGTGCCATGTAAATAAGATTGTGAGAAGAACAGATGTATAGAAATATCTACAAATTACAATTTTACTAGTTTATCTGGAACTCTCTATAATCCTCCAATAGTATCAGAAACATTTTCGACGAATGGAGGAAACACAAGACATGATTGTCTCAGGTTTATACAAAGCATGTCCAGTAGGCACCAAATAATTTCTTGAAGGTAATTGAGATAGCTTTAAAATATGCAGCTATTGCTTCTGAGAACAGTATAAAATATCTCAATTAATTTATTATGTACTTTATTACAGTTGAACACAACAAACCTGATTCATATACACTTGGTATCAGTTCAGAGGAGCCCTTGTTGTTTAGTTGTACACATAAAGATGAGGAGTTCCTTGACAACCCTCCGTTTAACTCTTTCACCACTGTCGGGACATATTCTGCCACCGGCGTTTAAAAATTACTTATGTTAAAAATGGATCCCAAAATTACATTACAAATGAATAATTTACTATTTTTTAAATTTCTGCAAACCTTATTATGGACAACAAAAATAATACATATAAAATAAATGCTAGTTAAGATCGTTAACTAGGGAGGATCAGTCTGTCATATTTGTATATCTTGTTAGAACTTTTACTGATGAATTTGGAAATTAGTAATTAATTAAAGTTATTCTTTATAATTTAGGTAAAAATATCACGAGAATATTGCAGTAACTGGGGTAATTATATCAAAATTATTTCTATCCATTTACAGTATAAATCGCTGTAAATTTAGTCGGAAATAATTGAAAGATGTTGTGAATCAGCCGAGTAATATTGAAAGTTCACACAAAGGAATTCATACTAACGATTCAGATGTAGATGAACTTAGTAACTTAGTTCAACAAAATGTCGAATGGAGTCGTCGCACATCCAATTATGTATGCAGGAAACAAATTCTAAAATATACTCTATAGATTGGTGTATTTAGAACTACCTCAGAGCTATAATTGTATCTTTGAAATTGTTTCCTAATAGTTTGTTTTTACGACTGCGCAAGTAATTACTTATCGCATTGATGAAAACGTACATACATACATAAAGCGGATGCTTATAAGATTATTATAATACTTGAATGTACTATAGTTAGGTATGTCATACAATAGAGTTCTCAGGTTTTACCATTATGAGTTTTTTTATGAATTTGTTGGGAATGTTATTGTAAGACGTACCTACCTTCATTAGAGGGAGATGTAAGCTACTTAAATATATACGTACTACAGACATATATGAATTTATGTGTTGTTTGGAACAAACAACGTTCAAAAACTGAAGCTTCTCCCCGAATAATTAATGCGACTCTAGGTCGATAGCCACAGTGGTTAGGCAGCTGACTATAGTTGTGGCGGAACGATAGGAGCCGAGTTTCAATTCTTTGGAAACACAGTGACATTATTCTCGGAGAATTGAAATCCGTTCGACTTACCATTTGCTGTTGCCAGAAAAGTGATTGACAGCGCGGCATTATAAAAGGCGGTATGATGCTGTCACGAAGCCACTTGAACACAATTTACACACACAAAAGCTACACCGCGAGAGTTGCTGTGATAGCCACACAAGCGATACAGCTTACGGAGTTACTAGGCACCCTCCCTAGACCCTATTCTTCAATTCGAGAGAATGGTCATATCATGAGAACAGTGGGCGTGTTTCTCATGACGTTAGAATTTGCTATTCTTGATAGTTTCACTTCTCTTACAAATTGTTAAAACTTTACTCTCTCGGAAATTTGTAGGAGAATCTTGAAATGTTAGGAGAAGCATGCGCACATAATATAAGTTTTCTTGGCGTTTAGACCGCTATGTGCGTGCTGACAAATTGAATTGAATCTGATTAACATAACCAATAATTTACGGAATTTATCAGAAGATGTTCCTTTGACTTTTGTATTTGATTAAATTAGTTGCAGGTAGGTTGTTGGTTAAACTGTAGGCGATAAATTTGATAATAAAGTGCCTGTAATAAATTGATAAAGTATTACAGCATATATGTTGAGGCAATTCTATCGTGTTCTGATATTTCTTAATCATCGATAGAATTAGAAAACGCGATTTCGTTAAAAAAATAACTATAAAAAGATTGTCTTCTTTATACGTTTCTTAGCTTGCACATGTTGCTACGAATCGATTACGGTTAAAATGATTCTCTACTGATTGTAATTGCTTAACCGTCGATTTTATTCTAATTGAATGCGAATCACGCTTGACTGAGAGGACCGGCCTTTTTACGAATTAAGAAAAAGATATAAAACGTTTTTATATTAAATCCCGATTGGTAAATGTACTTGTCCCTTACTTCATACTATTTACGGTAGGTATTACGTATTACTTGAAATCTGGCAAAGTTTACGGTTCAACCGATCTACTTCTACAAATTTGAGAATAGGGATTTAAGCGGTCGAGAGAACGTTTTGAGAGAAGTGATCTATCCCTTCTCTCAATAGAGCGATCACTTCTCTTGCGCTGGAGAATAGTGGTCCAGTTGGATGCAGTATCTTCCATGAAATCTGTAAAAAGAGGCATAAAACTCTGTACTTATATGAGTTCAATACCTACTAAGACAAAGAAGGGCTGGTATGGAATTTAGTAAAGCTCCAATGTTTGTGTACTCTTGACCGTTACAACTTTGAATTTAATTGAATACTGGCTGTTTATCTAAGTAGGAACCTAGATGAAAATAGGAAAAATATCCGCACCTTTCGTAATGATAAAACGACTCGAGATGACGTAGAATTAGTGTTAATTATTATTCGATATATCAATGAATTCTTTGTTTTTTAGATAATTTTGTTGATAGGCATGGCAATTTATATTTATATTATTAGTAATTTGACACATATTAAATGTCAATTTCTTCCACTGAAGAAGTTATTTAACGAAAACATATTATTATATGTTATGGAATAAATTGATATTTAATTATTTATTGTTTTATTGACCTCTAAGTGGAAATAAATCAGGAATTAAAAGTTAATTATTACAGTAATAAATGGCATTATTACTACTAATTAGCGCCACACTAAAGATATAAGTATACATATGTTATATCTAACTGCCATTGTGATACTATGAACATTGCAAGGCTTATTGTCTTCTACAATGTACGTACATATAGGCGGTGTAACTTCGGAAGACCAAAACAATATCTAGTAACAACCCTAACAGTAATTAAAACCAAATAGTGGCCCTAGGTACTCTATGAACTTTTCATCACCGCAGTAATAAATAGTTGGATAGTTCTATTCAAACTAGAATCAAAGAACACTAACGCTATCACTAACACTGGAAGCTATCGCGATCCAGAGACATTCCCAAAATCTCAATCGTGATATTGGTTACCCACTCTCCAGTATTTGGAAACCCGTCCTTTCCGCTCCTTCGACCCGTGCTCACTGTTCCGCATTGTTACCTCGCGCTCACCTTTCTGTTTCCCTGCACAGTGGTATATATACCACCGCACGTCCACCTTCTCCTTGTCAGAAGGTTTTCGCCTCTAACGTGGTTGACACGTCGAGTTACCGTAACCTTCTGGCGCCCCTCGCCTAGATTTGCTCATGAAGACCTATACTTCCATTCTGTTCTATCGAGACCATTTCTGGTAGCCAAATCTGCTGCCTAGTCACATCTTCTCGCCGCTAGTAGATATTTCTTGAAAAGTGTGTCAGGTTCACTTTTGCGTTTTTAGCTTCGTCTGGTCCTTTCGGCGTCTTGCTCCTATTAGTCCGGAAACCAGAGCAGGTCTAAATTCGTTCAAGGTAAAACTCTTTGCTGCTAGACGTTCTTGAAGTATGTACCAGCTTGCGCAGCATTTGTTGGACTTCCTTTTAACTTTAGAAACCTTTCTTAGCACATCGGCCTTATCAACAAACCCCATATTTTTGTTGTAGTCAACTGATATTGACGGACACGATATACCCTCAAGACTGCCGGCATATTTTGCTTGTAACACGTGTTTGATGTTCAAGCTGGTAAAAGTTACTGAGAAAGATAATAGGATTTTGTGCACTTGCTGTTTGGCAGTATTATTTTCAAATGCCTGTGAGATATTTTCTCTTTCTCTTCTGGCTGTTCCACGTGCAGAAATACCATTCTCCAACAAGGGCCTTTGTAGACTAACAGAATCAAAATAAGTATCAAAATATGCAGCATGAAGTCTTGCTTCCAAACTTTCTTTTACCATTCTACTTTTCATTTGTTTTCAACCACCTTATATTTTCGTAGGATATATTTGAAATTTGGATACAAATCCTCTTTTATGAGCACGCAGCTACACCTTATTTATATTTTGGTGGGGGATATTGATGTAGTGAAGTTGTTCCTTTATAATTTTCCATAGCTTCGTAGATAGTTTGATGATTATGATACATTTTAGAAGGCCGTATTGTTAACCAATTTCGCCTTTCTTTGGCTTCAAACTGTTATTGCTGACATAAATGGGAACCGTTACTGATATATATTTTTTTATGTACCTAGTTTTAGTTTTAGTTTTTCATACACTTCAAATATTCTTTAATTTATATATTGATGTAATAATATGTACACTTTTACCCTTTGAAGGAGTCCTCATCATTCAGAATTCCTGAGCTGATAGACATTTTCAAACGGTTTTTAATGCTGGTTTTGTGTAGTTATGTTGTCGTAATAAAAGGCACAGTTCTATAATAGAATGAAGACAGAAATATCTAAATTTTTTTCGTAAAAACAAAAGTCGATGTGCTATTCAATAGCTTTTATTGTATTTTGTGTTGTGTTCTTTTTTAAATTTTATTTGCCAAAACAAGAAAAGTTTTGCTGTTTTGTGTAGGTACCTAAAAATATACTAGCTTCTACAAATTCTTTCAAGAAGTAATCTTCTTCTAGAAACGGTATAGTGTATAACAATAAGTAATCCTTTGTCTCTTACAACAATAAATATTCTATTCGCAGCTACAAGAACAAAATCCGTTTTATGTTTTATACGTGTGCGTACAATTCTATCTAAGGCGTACATACAATCACGCTATGGCTTGATTAATCGCACAATTAAGACAGTTACCGATTCGTAAACATTCGACTATTCTGTTACAGGGAAATTATTCCCTTTAACGAGGAGAAGCGGAACAGCGAACGCTTTTAAAGTAAGGAATTGTCGCCTTTCGGCTTTGCAACAACGCGAGGCAAGCAGGAACGGAACTCATTGAGCAGCATGAAGGAACAACAAAGACCGGTTTGTCTTGTTCGAAAATAAAACGCGAATATCCTTTCGCGAATTTTATTGCGGTACCTTATTCTTCGTTGCTAAAACGTGAAAATAATCTCGATGAGTCGTGAAACAAATCCTTAAATCATTACTGCGTCTCTTATACCGAAGGCGAAGTATTTACCCTCTGTGGAAGAAGCATGACTTAGAGTAGTGTCTCCCTTGACGAGAAGTGGGGTAGATATCGTCTCTTATCGTCGTTATACGACATCGTAATTGGAATAATTTGAAAGAAAATTTAAAGCCAAACATTTCCGAACGTTAAAGCGATCGTTTTGAAACGATCACGTTCCATAAAACAAATGAAAATCGTTAGAATGATGAAATACCACTGTGATCGTGATAAGTTTGTGGAAACGACAGTACTTCTTCTCTAGCGAGACTTTAGTTATCGAACGGTTCGTTAGTGAGGTCAATTTAAACAGAAATTTGATCTCTTTAACTGTTTTGCCTTCTTAAGATTTAGCCTTGAAGTAAAATATTCTTTGTGAAATCTCTAATCATAACTCTATATTTTTATGCTTACTAAAAGAAGTATAACAATATTATATAAATCGTCTACAAAAATTCTAACGCAAAAACAGTATATTTCAAAAATTTGAATGTCGTAACTTTGCAAACAAATATAGAATTATTTTGGCAACTATTGTGCATTAGGTAATACAGCCTCGTATTGGCATGTACGATACATTTGAAATATTTGAATCTTTATGGGGAGACATCGTAATTGTGATAAGAGTACTCAATAATGAAAAACACGTAGGTACTACAATACATTTTACTTTATTTATTGTATGTTGTTTGAAAAGTGCATTTTTTTATTAATTCTGGAGCGCTAAATGCAAAAATGACCATGAAATTAAAAACAGTTGCAGTTTTCAAGCATAAGACAACAAAATACATAAATACTTTTACACTTTTAGAGTTACTAAATGAACCGTCTTTTTGCTATTCTTTTGTGCATTGTTTCTGGAGCATGTCTAATAAGAGACCAACAGTAATCGGCAAGCATAGAAGCGTTCCAGTTTCCCTAGTACCTTTCCTGCATTGTTGATGTATCCCAATGGAAGCGTTCACTGTGCTCCACAGTTCCTAGGAAAGGAGTTCAGATGTGAGTGTAGACAATTTCCAAACTCTGACGCAACAAAAATCCCGTCTTTAATTTTTGCTTCACTTGGCTTTGGGAATTTCTGACGTAGATATTGGAAAGCCCCCATCTCTATTCGGTGTCTTAACAAAGTTTTCCATTAGGCGTAATCTGATGTGCAGTGGTGGTTAGAAAATCATTACGGAGTTTACCAAAGGCATATGTTGTACACGGTTTTGACCTGGCTCTATCGTTTGCCGAACATCTTGATGATGATCGTGATCTTGTATTTTGTAATGAATGCTCGACTGTCCCATTCATACAAAAGACAGCAAAACTTAGTACAGCCTAACTACAACCCAAGTAAAAGTGCAACAACATTTAAGTCGCTACAGATCTGCCATTGGTGCTCATCGTATTTTATTCTTGTGGATAAGTACTTCATATTCTCGATGATTCCTCCATGCGAAAGACTATTCAACAAGAATAGACCGTAGATTATTTCCAATATGCAATAGTTCTTCCTTTAAATTCAATTTTGAACTGTCTGCAGACAATGGTTTATGTTTCAAACCGCCAATAAACCGTTAATGTTACTGCATAAAGCCAAGTTACTTTTCATATCAAAAACTTATTAAAATAAAAAATAGAATTGTTCTTCCTCATAGAATTTCTTTTTTATTTTTATCTCTACATGTCTCGGCTGTATGTCATCATCAGGAGACAATGTCGGAGTTTGAAAATAGAAAACTTACTAATTGTCAAAGATTTCATCGAATAAGTATAAACTTATGTGTATATATCCAAAGAATATTTTTAATGAATACGTGTGTTCTAATGTAATGTTAGATCTTGTCTCAGACAAAAGCTTGTCTCAGACAATACGTGACAATCAGTAAATTTTCTGTTTTCAGACTCCGACATTGTCTCCTGAAGGAAGAACAATTCTATTTTTCATTTTAATCAGCAGCACTCACTAACGTTTAATCATGAATCAAAAACTGATACTAAGCCTTTATGGCGTTTACAAAAAACACACACCGAAATATTATCTCTTAATAGCTTCCACTGCCGCAGTCTCTGTCCTAATGCTCGGCCTTACTTTTTGTGGAAGATCTAGATCTCTCACGAGATCGTTTATTTTTGACTGGCATATTTTGTGCGATTGGCGGTATGACATACTAGGTATGAAATTTGGATCTGTTAATGATGAACACATATTTTCTTAATAAATCGCTGTATCGCCATAATCTGATTTTTAAAAGAATATTTCTGGGGGTTCTGAATAGGAACTTCATCACTATGAGCAAAATGCATCAAATATACCTACATACATCAATTTCTTAGCATTTACACACTTTGGGTTTTGTATTGCCTTATGGAAAGAATATTTTCTATGGAACAAGGAGGTAATAAATGTGAATAAATGTAAATATTTCAATTTGACATTGCCAATACCGCTTTTCCTGTAATGTTGCAGGATGATCGTGCATTTTATAATATCCATGCACTAAAACCTTAATGTCTTGAAGGTAATTTAGGTAGTTGATTTTTGTATTTAAATTTTTGACTTGACAACAATTATTCTTTGCTGGGGATATAATTTAACATTCTGGCTTACTGCAGAAACGTACAATAATTTCTGTCTACACCGATATGACATTTTGGATGTACTTTCGTACAGACGTTCAGCTGTAACCAAAGATATAAAAATTGTCTATTAGGAGAATACTTGTGTTTACTGAAACGAGAATATACACCAGTATTACTTATTTATGTACCTAAATTAAATTTGAAAAGAAACTGACATGAATTGAATTTCATTTATACTAAACAATGCTCTTTCATTAATTTCTATCTGCTATAGATACTACCTAATCAAGTGAGACATTATGCATCTATTGTGCTATATTCATATGCACTAGGGTGCTTGAGTTAATTGTAACGCCTTCAGGCAAGCATGAAACGTTGAGATCGGGTGAATCAAATCAAGTTCGCAAGTAGCAACGCCTATGCTTGATTTAGTATATTCATGCGTCGTGGTAAGGGATATTATTACAAGAGGACAGGTATAACACAATTAACAATCAGTGGTATATTATGCATCCCAGTGAATGCTATATGAGTGCACACTGATGGAACATTTGGAATGCTTCTGCTCAGCAATTGTTATAATCAACTGTTTGGTGTAAATATGATTATGCATGTAAATTGGTCTCGTATTGTATTTACATACATTACGTAATATGTAGAGAAAATAACTGTTACCTTGCATATGTGATGTCGAGAATAATTTGTTGAAATAGTGGATGCTATATCTATAATATTAACACAAATTATGATCTCATTTCTTAAAATAATACGAGCAGGTTGTGGAATTAGACAAACACAATAATAAAAAAAACACACAATAAACACACTAATAATACCTTGACACGTACAAGGAAATATGGGACGTCCAAATGCAACATTTTTATCAAAAAGTACTGACTATATGTGAATGTTGATATAACCACATGTTTGTATGTATTTGAATACGTATATGTATATGCATACACAGTGTAAGTTATTAATGAATATGACACGTTCACATAGCAATATAAGTAAGTCGATAGAATTTGGTTACATTCCTTGTTGTTTCATATCAAGTTTAGTAATAGTCTGAATATGCAAAACACGAAATAAATAAGATTACAATAATGCGAATTTTTTTTTAGTTTAAAGACGAATAGTGTAGATCGCCTTTAGAAGGTGTTACAATACTGAATGCAATAGATGGAATATGTATCTTAGACACACACCTTTCAATCTTTTCAATGAAAGGAAATACTCTTAGTTTAATGCAATAATAAGAAAGTATTACGCATTTATTACAAGAGAAGAAAACGTTGAAATCAACACAAAATAACATGGAATACACCATGGAAACAAAAAGTAGAATATATTATAAGTGAAATTATTACTTAGCATACAAAAATTTAAAACGCAATATATGGCAACAGCCTCCTCGCATAAATGAAATTTTTGAAAGCGAGTTAAACGAGATAAAGAAGAAAGCTGCTAAAATAAATAAAGCAAAAACCAGTCCTCCAAAACTATGGCGCGGTGTGTTGTTTTCAAGGTGAAGTAGATAGGAACTGAATTGGTTGAATGTATCAACGCAAACAAAACACTTCAAAATATACAGTCGGACAAAATGTGCTGAGTAAATTTTGAATTTTGAAAGTAAAAAAGTAGGGTAGAAATTGACGCGTTGTGGAGATGTCGGAACAGAAAGCCCTTTCTACACCGCGTTTAAAACCGAAGAAGAAAAGTTGTTATAAGAACGGAAAAGGGTTAAAACCAAGAGAAAGAACACTTGAATCGAGAGCAGTAAAATAGACATGTTTGAGCAAAAGTCTCTGACAAGTAAACCCAAGAATGAGGAAGACCACAACACCTTCAGCGCACATTTTTTCCAACAAAAATATTATCAAAACTCAACCAATGAGTAAGATACATGATTGCGCCTATACGTCAATACTTTACATGGTCCATTAGAAGTCAAATATTACATAAAATCCCATGTCACAGAATTTAGTTAATCCAGTACCAAGCGTAAACGCAATAGACAGCTCTAACCAACTACCAAAACCTAGAATCCTTGAAATGCAACACCTAGTCAGTTTAGCCAACGATGCTAAAAAAATGGCGAATTTTAGTGAGAGCGGACCGGATGAATCAGATGTAGGTAATGTTCTAAAATATATAATTGCAACGAATATATTCGCAAAATTTTGGAAACTAAGTGAAGCACAACTCGTTCGCGTGATTTGCGTTAAAGTTACCTTAGCGAAAGCTAAGATAAACTAAATGCACTCCACGCCAAATCGACAACAGGCTGACATGGTATTTACACGACGCTCCCGTTTTCACTTTTTTATTAGTACTATTCTGTGTAGGTGGTGGTGCATGTGCTTCATTCAACATAAATGTGGACATACTAGAACGAGCGAATTTGCGTCAAATTGTGACGAGAACAGATGATAAATGGAAAAAGGATAAAGGTTGATAAACTGTAATTTCGATGTAATAGCAGCCGTTTTTGTAGCACGTAGAGATGCAACAGCGTTTTCAAACCAATGTTTCGTTGTCGTCATTTGAGAAACAATATTGTTTAATGATAATGTCAAACGTATACAGCAAATACGTTACAAAATAATATTTTGGAGCTCCAATAATTGTGGTAACTATATTAATTATAATCATCGATTAAATTAATATATTAATAACCGTGTATCTTTTACAAAACAAATTATAATTGACTAAAATAGAAACTGATTTATAGACTTATCCAATATATAAGATCGTTGTGACATTATACTTTGTATTTGTTTCCATTAAAGTTTTAAATATCTATAATTTTAAAGTTGTTCATATGAATATGCAACACTAGAAAAACAATATTTAATAATAATTTATACAGCATAGTAAATATTGTATTTAAGCCGCTATAACCGCAAAATATTTACTTGAAAATGTTTGTAAACCAACCAGCAAAAAGGAAGGAACATACATAATACAAGCATACGGTAAAATTCTTCGGGTTACTGAACCTGTGTAATTCGATAAAAGCTTTTAGGGAGATCCATATATCCCAGGTTGTTCTCTCATCTGGACGGACACAATTCCTTAAAATGATGGATGATTGCCCAGTTACGGTCATTGAAATCTCATATTTCCGCACACAAACAGCAGTGCTGACCCTTCCTGATTCAGCTGCTAGCCTTCTATTATACTTCGTAACAGCTATAATTCCTTAAAGCAGTCTGCAGAAGACAATCTAATTCGGGTAAGAATTAAAACAAACAACTCTTATAATTCGTGCGGGAATAAAGAGAAAGTACTGTATTATCCATTAATATTTAATGTATATAAATGGATTATAGTTATAAAATTGATCACGTTCGTCGCAACAATATTCACTGTAGATAATCATGCGCAAACAAAGTAATGTAAACAAAGTTTTAACGGGCAAATAGAGCTAGCTAAACACACATGACCGTATATTTTACTAAAATAAATCAACGCTACAGAACGTATTTACTAAGATTAATGCGCCTAGTTTACTATATTTTCATGAAAGGTTTACGAAGAATCGATGCAGTAAGACAAATTGATTTTTCCGCTAGTTGCAACGTACGTTAATAAATGATCGAGTTATCCGTTCGGTTTCTGTGGTCAACAACATATTATTAATGGAGTAGTCGAGGAAAACATTGCTAATGCAAGTTTTGTAAACATAGCCGAATTTTTAGGAAAATATATGATAAACTGTACATACATTGATCAGCTATTCAATAACTGACAACTACAAATAGGGCTTTTTCTTCGCTCAGAAATCAGACAGTTGTGCAAATATAGTGGCGATATTTGTTAATTATCAACAATCTTCGTAGAGTATTGCAATTTTCAAAGAAATAGCTGATACTAAAAATTAAATAACGAAGTATGATAGATTCTAACTAGAGATGCCAGTTTTATCTTCACGTCAGTGTGGTCTCTTTGTAGCACTAAAATGATATTAATAATACTAACGGTATTACTAATAATAATCACATCCTTAAATGTTATTTACAACTCATCTTCGTTTTATATGGGTATGCTGTATCGCTTATATGGCTATCTACGCAACCCTCGTGGTGTAGTTTTGATGTGTGTATAATTGCGTTCAAATGGTTTTGTGACAGCATCTTATCGCCTTTTATAATGACGCGCTGTTAGTGGTAAGTCGATCTGGATTTAAATTTTCCGAGAAAAATGTCATCGTCTCTCTAGAGCATTGAAACCCGGTTCCTATCGTTCGATGTTCAGCCGCCTAATCACTGCGGCTGTCGATTCGTTCAATACTACTAGTAACAGTACATGAACAACATAGATGTTGATGTAGGAATATATATGGAAAACACTAGCACATATCAGGAGAGAGTTACATATAAGTAACTACAACCTAGTACCACAAAAAAAACATCGGCAGTCGGATTTCTTTGCAACCAGTAGGTTCAGAATCGCTTACTCTAATGAAGCAACTGGTCCATCCTCCCATCCTCCATATCATTGACTAGTTACAAAAATAATCATAGCTCATTTGCATTCAAGTTATCCAGTTATAAAAGAAACCAAATTACAAAGACTAGAATAACGAGAAGGCAAGGTAACATTTATATCAATTTTTTAAATTAAAATAGTCATTACTGGGCTAGACCTTCGTACCTTTGCGTAAGAAGCGAACGAAGAAGATGGTACGTAAATACAGCAAATAACTCGACAAGGTGTTGTTTTAACAATTTCACAGTATTATTTATGAAAATAATCTAAGTAATGTCAAGAGCCGCATCAATCTGAAACTACATTTCCAACAGAGATTTTTATCTTATACAATTTAGATGAATTGGTATCGAATAGGGGAATACTATATATTTTAGGATCAATTCTGATTCTCGGGCAGCGCAAGCCAAATCATCATACAGCGGTATCATTACAATCTATCTTAAAAGAATAGGATTTCTTTATCCATGCGATAGTTACGATATCTAATTACATAAGCAGAATGTGTTATAGATAAAGGGCATAGTGCACTGTCCTACAGAACGCTTGAGTATAATGTCCAAAGGGAAATAAAAACGGTTAAGACGTAAGAATAATTGTGGAAAAATGGTAGTGTATCGATCACTACAAATGTAATGTGAAATGGATAGTAATAATGCATTATTAATAGTATGAAATGCCTTTGACACGTCCAATAAAGTAAAGGCGGTGATACCATTATTGCCAATGAATTCAAATATTAGCTATGACAGATGCTAATGCAGAAGCACAACTGTGACCTCGGCGAAATGTGACTCTAAAGATTTAATTATCCACTCTAATATTTTCGACAATAACGATACCCTGCCACTTATACGAGACTCTTAAACACCTTAATTGTTCTATGATGAAAATAGGCAGTAGACAAACACTGCGCTGTGTGTATACATACATAGGTACATACGTGTGTATATATGTATATACCCAATGCATATGTGGCAATTGTAACGGCCCATATACGGGATATATAAAATTAATTTTTTAAGTTCTACTACTCTTGTAGATAATATTAACCCTTTAGAGTTGACTTTTTTGATATTATCTTTCGACTTCTTCTGTTGTGGGTGCAGCTGCAGTAGCTTCCTAACCGGTATGCCTTATGAATATTGTATTACTGCAGTTCTTGCTGTGTAAATTGTGAGTGTAAAGATGCTTTCATGTGTAGGGCAAGGTTAATTGAGTAATGCAAATTCATCAATTGCAAAAAATAACAATTAATATGTTTAACCTTGCGCTACTCTGCATTTCTTAAGTGTTGCTGGCTAACTTGCTGATTAAGTACAACAGGAATGTTAGTGCAACACGTTTTGTAAATATGTACATAAATAGCATAGATAGTATGTAGGAAATAAATAAATATGTACATAAATAGCATAGATAGTATGTATAAATACGATAATATTAAGAGTACCAATCTGAATGCAGCAAGTAGGTTAGAGTTGTCCTACTAGTCATGAAATGTGCATTATTTGTGGCGTCGACCACTTCGCCAAGAAGTTCTAAAGTAAGCCGTTGCGCGATACCCTGGTTGCACTAGACATAGCTTTGCTTCAACGCTACCTTCCTGTAAATAAAGCTGCATTGTTAGTTATGTCACAACAGGAAATGGGAGCCCAACCAAAACATGATTCCAACTTGAGGCGATAGCCACTGGCTTACATACGCTTTCATTTCAGCGAAAATAACTATTATTATTATTATTATTTACTAAATAGTAAGTTTAATTCTATTAAATTTTTAGAAAACTTTGTATATTTGTTTATTGCTTTGAGAGAAGCAGGTCAAGAGTTGGTCAAGCTTTACAGTCGAAGAGATTTAACGTTTCAAAATATTGTGCAGTTTTATCAATAATTGCATATTTTGTTCTCATTATCAAATTATCTTCATACATTGACTAATAGGAGATCCAATTCTCTCATTTATTTGATAAAGTAAGATTAAGATAGGTTGCCCAATCTTTTCTGTAGCTGTCGTGGATCAGCCTGCGAGCGTTCTGAATGTAAGGACAGTGAATTTATTCAGTATGATTGTTACTTGTAGCTATGTATGTATATTGGATGACTCAGATATATAACCTCTCGGAATGCTTGAAACGTAACAAATATTTGCGTCATAAAATGGTTACTTATTTATAATTGATCAGTGATTGTAAAATATTTCATAATGATATCTACCATACTTTTGTAATTATATTATACCCGTCGTTTTTAGAAAAAGGATAAATAACGCCCGGAAGGGGTAAGAGGTACGAAAATTCGCTAAGAAGTGGGGTCGCGTGTGAGTCTATCACAGTCTAGTCTATAGCGCTGTCATATACTCAAATTTTCGTTCCTCTTACCCCTTCTGGGCGTTATTTATCCTATTTCTTCGACCGGTATAACTAAGTAGTAATAGACCTGTTCAGGTGTAATTTTAGCACATGACTGAAAATAAATATAAAAACAGGGCTCAATGTAAGTACAAACTGTATAAATTCATTATTTGTTGAATACGCATATGCAGTAATATAATATGGTACCAACAGCAAAACAACAATATATACTTTTCTGCAAAAGTGAAATATGTAATTATTCTTCTGAAGACCTGTTGCGTGCATATTGAATTTTTTCTCATATCTACGCCTTTCATCTTTGGAGATTCAAACCTAAAATACTATTTCATTATAAGCATTGTTATGCGTTCGATATTTAGATATATGTATCTTGGAAGCAGTACGGTATTAGTAATTATTTATGGCTCATAAATATGATGTTCTTTAAGTATCTTCTTGCAAAAACTATCCTGCTTTCTAGTTTGCTATAAATTTTGGATTTATTTATTTTTATAAGTGGGTAAACAGATAAACCCTTAATGCAGTGAATGGATTAGCATGTGCAATATCTAAATAGCAGACGTGTACATAAAGCGAAAGCTAGTCCATTATTCACTGTGAAAGAACGTTTTTATTACAAACCGACCTAAACTTTATCTACATATAAGGCAATCAACCCCAGTCGTAGTTCTTGTAAGGATATTTATTTTTTCCGAATCCGTTAGTTAGAAACCCATTTGCTTTAGTCGTTATATACGATTATTGCTCGTTTCTTGGAGCTTTATTTAACTTTTCGAGTATATTTTCTTTTAATTAAAGGCTGCAATTAAATTCTCTGCCAACGCGTTCGTTTACCAGTATACTTTATTTCTTTTTATTTTGCTCCCTAGCTTATTCCTTGCTGAGAACAGAATAAAAAACTAAGTGGTGAATAATTGCAATTTTATAGAAAATTGAAGTACAAGTGACTGTAACCGCATCTTGCTCGTGTTTTCTTCTGTAAATGATATTCAATAGATGCCAGAGACAGAAATGCTTCAGTATTAATTTAGAGTAAGATGCAGGTGTAGCTAGCGGTAATATTGACTTTGAGTAGTTGCATAGATTTATGAATACGAAGCAAGCAAATCATAATAAATGAGATGTGAATTAATGCATGTTAAGTTATGAAGAACAATACCTATCTGTTTTTTTTTGCCTACCATAATGTAGCATTATATAGCTACCCGGTAAATATGATAGTAGCCAGTAATTTGATGAATACATAATGATCTTTAAGTAAGAATACATATCTCTCCATACGTCAGTAATAACCCAAAATCCTTCTTCATATATATTTATGATCTGTGATCATTCCTCACTCTTTTTGATAATACATACATACATAATTGCATAATTGATTTAATACATATAAATCAAAACTTTAAATTATACTATGCAGATGTATAAGAGCGAAGAAGCCTTACTACTGTCCAAAAAATTTAATTCGCAGAGATTGATTAACTTCTGTACAGATCCGCGTGCAAAATCGATATTGATCATATACATAAAAGTAGGCAAATATATCGTCAAGTTACAGCATTTTAAAATTAACGGTCATTAGATAAACAAATCTCCAAGCCTATACCTAGTACTACACAAAAACAAGCTCTACAGGTATTAAAGAAAAGGAGGTCACGTTATTCTCATAAAATATTTACGAAAGAAGCCTTGCCTGTCTTAACTAAGGCAACTTACACTGTGTTTAAATGTGGGAGGTTTATATGCAAGTCTCAGGACCAACCTTTTTCCCGCTTCTGGAGTAAAAAGTTTCAATCGTTTTCCTTTTGGTTTTCCTACTCGTCTTATTTGATCGGAATCTTTCAAATTATATTTGGATTCATCAGAAAACAGTTTTCCATCTTTGGACTGTCCAGTCGACGTCAGCTTTGGCGAAGCCAAGCCTCGCTGCTCTGTTTTTTTGGACGAAATAAAAGGTTGTTGACTGACTAACCCGGTTACAACTGCTTGTCTAGTAATTTTTTCGCGCTAATTAGTAAATTTAGTTGGCTTTTCAATTCGATTAGAAGAAACTTTGAAGTTGTTTTTTAATCCGTTAGTCGTCTTGTCTTGTAGTTTTTCACGCACTTCCGCCGGAATGTATAATATAATTGTTCAGGTAGTTGACAGCAATTCCTATTTGACAGGAATAAAACTTACAACATTTCAGTTAGATTTAAAGATGGCTCTATTAAGAGATTAAAAAAAATAATAAGAGATGCGATATTACCATTAAGCCTGTACTGCATAATAAGGTTGAGATGGACTATATATAATTTATGAATAACAGGACAAGGAGTCTTTGCCGTTAGAAAAACGTTCTGTGTTTAGTATTTGTTAAATGTAGTCAGTTTTATTTAAAAACTTTATTTTGTAATTTTATCAATTTAATTTTTCAAAGATGACATAGTTCTATTTTAATGATTTTAATTGTAACTTTAGCTTTTAAAGTAAACTTTATGTACCGTGTATATCCTTTCGAGTCTAAAAATTTGACAATTTGAGGAAAGATTAAGAATGAATTTTTTTCTCTGTTCTGCACTTATGTGTTCGAATTTTAGGCCCTGAAGAATTATTACAATGTATGAGAAATATTGACAATAAAAATAAAGAACAGGCATTAATTGACCCAATAAAAAACTTATTAACTTAACTCTTATTTCTGTATATGTATGTATGTAGAAGAGAAAGCCGTTATTAGTTACTACGCTTATAACTCAAGAACGCCTGGACCGATTTCGATGATTCGCACCAATTCGGACTGATCTTCGGCCAAACAAGAATAATACCCAAGAAAATTCCCAAAATATCCCCGAAAAAAAATTCATTTTGTATGGAGTGATTTTACGACCCCATTTTTATGATAGATGACGTTTATGTTTACGTTACATTGAGACAATTTTTTTGTGACAATTTTTTTTACGGGCGGAACACGGGCGGCTGGTACGGGACGCGCGGGTCACAGGGGGCTGGTATGGGCGGAACAGGGGTGTGGTACCGGACGGACACAGGGGTGGTACCCGTAACAATAAAACATTAAATATCTAAATCAATACTTTTCTAGGCAGAACGAAGTCTGCTGGGCCAGCTATAGTAATTTATCAAATATAGCAGCATTATGTAAACAAATAATATACAGAAATGATGTGAAAATAAAAATAATTTCCTAGCATTTACTGCGAATCTCCGGATTCGCCGGAGCATGCTGTTTTTATGTGTGGAAAGTGGGAGGAAGCTAGGACAATCCTGGATTGCGAACTCGGACAGGGGGCAACCAGTAGTAACGTCATTAGTATCATGATCGAGTCTGAGAGAAACTGGAATCTAGTGCTCAAGTATATACAGTCGGTCGTATCTCATAGAAAAATGAGGGAGAGAGAGCTGAAAAAAAGAGCTGAGGCAACGTGAGCGGATGAAATAGTGGCTAACTGTGCTGTCTGATAGAATGCCATTGGCCGTTCCGGAGGCACGGATGAAGAAAGAGGTTTTTTAGTGGGTACACCGAACCTGCACACCCCGCCCGAGAGTCCCACACTCCTGCAATGCGATCGAACTAAGCATGTAGCGTCCATAAAGGATTTTTATCTCAAGAAAAAAAAATCCTAGGATTTCACTGACCTGCCATGAATGGTACGGATCGTTACCTATTGCAATAACACTCCTCGCCGGCAAGCTAGGCAGTAATTTCTCCTGGAACCATTCTTCAAGTAATTCTGATGTCGTCTTCATGGTAGTCAAGATGAGATGATTTAATATTTTTGGCTGGTAACAAGATTTCACTAACCCAACCGCTTCTGGAACCACAATATAAAGTTATAATTCGCTTTCTTCTGAAAGAAGGAACATTCTAGCTACACATATCTGAATTATCATTCTGCCTCTTTTCTCGGCGTCGCGGGTCCTAAACCACGTTTCATCCAAGTAGCAAATGAAAAGACCATATTCTTTAAAGTTTTTCATACTTCTTAAATATTCGTATCGGAGTTTTTATATCCTTTCTGATTTCATGTCGACACAGCGGTTATCATTTTTTCCAGATTGAAAACCATTGTTTTTTAACGTTCGCCATGAAGTTGTAATGGATCATTGCATTTCCATATCGTCTTCAATAAGCTTCTCCCATAACGTTGACAAGGTAAGAATTTGTTTTAGCCTATACATATTATAAAGTTTTTGATCAATACTTTCGATTTGCCAAATTAGAGCTTTTTTTGAGAATCCTTTATCGCGTGTCCTTGTGCTTGTTTGAACGTCACACTTCACAAATTTATAAATTGTTCCACTTGTTGTTATGTAAATTCTCGGGCGTTTCTTATAGCCTGAAATTCATTACACACATATTATAGTTCTGTAGTATTTATGAAATGGCTGAAAATTTCAAATGTGCGTCGAAATAATAGCTTCCACTTTTGCACTTTTATTATCCTAAATTATTTTAACTAATGATATAGCTTCTTAGTCTCAACGCAATATATTACACCTCCTTATATTGCATCATACACATCCTCTAGGATACGCTGTTTATCCGAAATTCAAGCGGGACTTTATATATCGTAGTAATATGTATCACAGTCATTCTGTGCATTGTATATCATTGTTTCAGTATATAGATGAAAAATGGTTTTCCATCTGTACCTATACATTATACATATGTACAATTCCGCTATTATTGCTCTGTATTTAAAGTTAAATAATTTATGCCTATATTCAAAATTCCAATAGTCGTCTGATAGGTAATATATTACAGCTATTAATATTCAACTGCTATTGTATCAGTGGGAATAAATTGCGGTTATTTATGATCTACTATTTAATTGTATACGTTGTACAAATAACAAGTAGCTCTTTGCACGACAAATTGTTTTTCCTCGAAGGATATATTACTTATTATCTATCAGTGTATTATTGGTCAATGAAGCTTTGATGGTCATAACTGTAATATTCATGTTTTGCTAGAAAGCTCATAAATAGCAAATAAACTAGCGACAACTATCCCTTTATTCAGAAGTATTCCGTAGAAATATAATAAATAGTTCAAATTAGCAAATCATAGCAAAGAGGCTTTTTATTTGTGATGAGTGCAGCTTAACGTAATAATTGTGATGAAACAGCTTTTCAGTCCCATAAAATGACGTAATAGCTAGAAGAATACTAGTTCTTCTATTACGATAGCAATTGGTTAATTATCATTTAAATTCTGGCATGGACAGGTTTACACTTTCTCGTGGAAAATTTTGATTAGGAATAGTTTCATTCGCAACTATTCTACAACAACTCTATTCTACCAAGAACATGTTTCAAGTTGTAAAACATTAATTCTCGAACGATATGCAGCTCATTGGACAGCTTACACATGAAGGATCGAAACGCTAACAGCATTTGAGTCATTGTCCTTCAGAAGAAAACTCAAAGTTTGAATCTTGGTAATACTTCAGGATGTGGTATTTCTTTAAGATAGGTCTATGCATTAATTCTTTTATCTAAAGACGATTTTAGTAAAAATTGTTTAAAATTTAGCCGACTGCAACACAAATGGTTCCTTGGTGTGTTAGCAATGAGTATTTGCATCGGTACGATGTAATATTTTGTTTTGCTGAATGAAATATCCTGTATACTCTGTTATTTTAGGCGCCCAACTGTTTTGGAGATATTCAATTTTAACAAGAAAAAATAGGTTTATATCGAACACCAAGATCTGAACGTACCACCCTCTCATAATAATTATTTAAAAACAAGTTCTCGGTAATATTATAATAACAAGTTAAGCCTAACAATCCACCCTGCATATTCTTATTATATTATAGCTGGTACTTTTATGGGAACTAAATCTAGACGTCTTTAAAGGATTAAAGTTGTTTTATGTGGACGGAGCACTCAGTATATTGTAATGTGAAATTTGATTGATAATAAAATTAAGAAAATTTGAGTTTTATTCTTTAAATTAAAATTTGGGATTTAAAAAAAATTATCTCAGGGGTTCGTGAATTCTTAACTCTACATCAGGTGTAGAGAACAGAATACGAGAGCTTATTGTAAAATTTGGAAACTTTTAGTTGGTTCAAATGGTTATTAAATATATCTCCTATACTATTATTGTTGCGTAGCCTACTTCGTGCAAATTGCAGTGGTCTTTTTCAACAGTAGCAGAAGAAATATACATTTTTCTCTAAAACGGTTGAAGATAAATGGGTACATTTAAGTTATTGGCATTGTTTCCAAATGTTGGCGCCGTTTGTCAACAAAAGGATCCGTACATGTTAATAGGAAATATTAAAGCAATTCAAGACGTATCAATTTGCGCAAACCAACATTTCCTAACTTTTTTAGTTTTGATCCTACAGCTTATTAACGAAAATTTTTGATAAAATATTTATTTTCTATAAAAGTTACTTAAAATATCATGTAGAATCTAAAAAATATAATATAAAGGGTGATCCATTTAAAATAATAAAGTTACATACGCTTTTTCTATAATTGGGACACCATGTACATTTGAAAATATTTTCTGGCTATGCGTCGTTTAGATAGGGACAACTTTTATTTAAAACTTTTTTCTCTATACTGTAAAATAAACAAATTATCAAAGAAACCGCGTCAGCTGGGACCCTGTATATAAACTATCGTTAAAACAAGTGAGACAAAAATACAAAAATAAAACAAAGGAAATTTATATATTTGTTCCTTCCTTATTCATTTTTTTAATGACTTAATAAGAAAAACAATTGTACAATAATAGCTCCAATCTGCACAGATTGTAACTTTACATATTTTATACAGGTTGATAATGACAAATGAAATTAGTTGAATATATTTTGACAGCATATATATTGTATTTTCCAACCGTCAATTAATTAAACATTTTTATATTTTAAGAATATGTCGTACGGACGTGGAGTCCAACCACCAAGTATGGCTATCGCGGTCCCCTAACAACAGCGTTGCGCTACCGTCGACTCGACTTCACTTATAATTTTTCACAATTATATGTGAACAAGATGTAAAGGCCTGGATAGGCAACAATTTTGACACAGAAGTATTTATTTTTCTTGGCGTAATTTAAGTACATGTATATACAGGCTATTCCACGAGAGCCGTTCGTTAGAAGTTTTCGTGGTCAGAAAAAACTTCTGAAATTTTCGATTCCGGTGTTATTCAAGATTCTCTTTCATTTTAAAATATTTTCAAGATCATACTACTTCCGGTTATACCGGAAGTCGCCATTAACTTCCATATTTTAAATGGAAGTCCCAGTATATTATTTCATTTTTGGATTCCTGCGAAAATTTCATAGTGGGTTTCATCAGATTTCCCTATACCTATTTTCAATTTTTTCTTTGATATCTTGACTTTTTTGAAAATTTTGACAGATGTAGCCCTGTTTTGAGCATTGCACCCTTTAACCAATTTCGATTGGTGGAAAGCGCTTCTGGGGTAGACGGAAGCACAGGAATGATACTTTCGAATGCCATATTGACAACTGATTTATCGCATACAGGGTATCCAAAATTTAATGACCAATTACATCATTTTAAAAGTTGAAAAAGTTCGTTTTTTCAAATGGGACACCCTGTATTTTATTCGATGGTCGGATGCAGAATTTGATTCTGCATCGATTTGTTATAGCATTCCCTATACCTATTTCCAGTGGTTTTCTTGTTAATCCATATTTTTTATTTTAATGTTGAGACTTTGACAACATATTTTTGAAAACACTTATTTTCCATGGCAGACTGGATTAATATCAATGAGTTATGTATGCATTTTTCAAAAAATCTAATTATCTCCCCTAAACTATCAATTTTTGGTGTAGGATATGTCGGACATAAAAGATGTAAAATTGGACGCCGAAGATGATTAAATAACAAAATGTGGAGGTCCTATTTGAAAAAATTAAGTTATGGTTCTTCAAAATTTCGAAGAGTTAACGTGCCATAGTAAAGAAACCATGTAGTGTAGACAGTCGTTCTCGGCGCTAAAATATACTCCAACATGTTGTTGAAGCATGTTATGAATTCTAAATTGATATCCGATAAATCGAGTGTTCTCTGATTTTTTGAATAAATGTCCGCTATAGTAAATTTTTTAGAAAAAATCGAATAACTACAAAATGCCCCAATCAATTAAAAAGGAACTAGACATATTTATAAAGCTTAGAGATAGGTAAATCCAAATATGTAAACATATACAGGATACAGGGTGTTCCATTAAGAATAACAAAGTAGATGGCGACTTCCGGTATAACCGCAAACGCTAGAAATCTAATAATATTTTCATTGAAGAGAACATAATCGACTATATACCTAATACTGATTTTTCAAATTTATATTTTGGCCAGAACCCTATAAAATTCTAATGAACGACCTCGCCGAGACATCCTGTATATTAATGCGTGGTTACATTACAGGTCAGAGTGGTTTTTTTATCTCTAAATATAGTTACCGTATATAATAAGAAAAATTGCCACTTATTTCTGTATTAACTCTTTCAGCGCTAACTAAAAGCAGTTTATACTTTCTGCGAAACATTACACATTTTTCTCTCACTATTCTCTTTTCCGCTGGTATTTTTCCAGAACTAAGTACTACTTGGAATTTATGAGAGGCCAGCCGTGCGCAGGAACTCAGATCGATAACAATTAAATCTTCAATCAGAAGTACGGATACGTTTATCTGGTTTTGCTGGTTTTCGCATTGAGGGAAGATCAGAACCGATCTGTGTTAGGTTATAATGACACAATATGGATCTATTTTGTGCGGTGGACCAAATTGATTGGAGAGGAGGAGAATTAAACCGACAGGTAGTAGTTGACAACAGAAAATTACGAATGATGCAGAAACGTAATTATATTTGGAAACGAGAATTAGCGAGGAACGTGAACGGGATTTTTAAATAAATTGGCGAGAGTGTCAGAATTTTAAATTTGATATGGTAAAATGGGATAAAATAGATTCAAGGGAGTGATCACCTCGTTAGAGTTTGTTAAGGGAAACTAGTTTGTTAATAGAGAATATAATCATTTGCAAAAATTATCCGTTCAATATATTTTTCGCCTTTCTGATTTCGTTTTATTTTCTTTAACCTTTCTTGTTTGTTTTTGTTGTCTTCCTTGGTTTTTTCTTTTTGGAGGTTTCTCATTTGTCTTAACATCCTAGCTTTTTCATGTATTCATCATATATTTTACCAGTGCTTTTATTGCCTTTGTTTTGTTTTGTGATTTCTTTTACCGTCCTTTAGTATTTTTCACATTTTTGTGCTTTGATCTTTACTCTATATAAACGAAGGACAACCCATTTTAAAATTATTATACATAATACAGGCTTGTAATTCGTAGTATTTTATCTTTTAAAATGTTAATAACAGCGATAGTAGTATCGTCTTTCGGGCTTCATATGAAAAATATTACATTAAATGTGTGGGTTTGGCTGACGTACCTTTCCTTTGAAATATATTATTCGAATATGAAGTAAACGAACACCTACTGCAACACTTTCACATTTTTCAGTCGAATGTCAATTTGTCAAGTACACGTCATAATTGATCGCAGACAAGTGGAAGGCAATTTCAAAGCCGTCTTCCGTAATCCATGTATGTACATGTGTAGGTGTAGGTGGTGCTGCGTTGGTGTCGCTTGTCTGTCTTGGAAATTTCTTCGAACCGATAACAACTAATTTGTACGTGCACAATGCATAATACGATGTATCCTAAATGGGAAAGTGCAAGTTTCCATTTAAAGAAAGACATCACCGTTATGTAGTTTCATTATTCGAGAACGTTTGTTTGTGATTCGATAAATACTTCAGGTTTACTATGATGATGATTATGATGCCACAAATTCAAATCCTCCTTCAATACGTTCGATGATATATTATTCAAAATGCAGAAGATTATTTGCTAGTGTTAAACTGCATATTGTCTACATGTATGTAATCAAGAAGGAAGGCATGCTCCACATACCTACTAGCACTGTAATTGCCATGTTAATTGATTCTTAAGTTTCACTAGCTTGACGTACTTTCAATCTTTAATTTTTAATGAATTCTTTCTAATTATCATATTTCATTTATACTTATCTCTGTGTAATAATCTGACTTCATTTTCTTAACCTGCTCGATATATCTTGATTTAAGTTACACCCTCAATTGTTACTTTCTTTGTTAAGTCGCCGTATTAGTTTCTCTTAAAAAATGTTCTAATCGAATTGGAGAAAAGGATATCAAGGTATATAACTAACTATCTCTCACATCTACTATTCTTTTAGTATCTGTCAACTTTGACCCTGCTCGTACAGCCCAGTGTTTGAGTTCTAATGATTTCGTAAAGTTTTGGTGGAGTCGCCGGTAATGATTAATTCTACTTACATGAACATTGCATAGATGCACATATTTAATAATTCCTTTTTCCTACAGAAAACTTTGAGTTAAGCATAGTTAATTTTTTATTAAAGTTGGTGTCCGTACTCTCTCTGTCTAATGCAATCATTTCACTGCATGTGTTGTGAAATTATTAGGGTAGGCAGTATTATTTTCTAGGCAAAAGCATAATTATTTCTGACCTATTATCTGACCCGTCATTTTAAGTCAACACGTTTTATGTGTTTTATCATCGCATGTTGGTTGAAAATATGTATATAGTTTGCTGAACATCACACGCTCCTATAATATATAACAAAAATTAAAAAAATTTCTACTTATATTCAAGAAAACTCAGTTATTGTCTGCATACTGCTTTGCAGTAACATAAATAAGCTATTAATAGTGAGAATTTAAAAACGTAAAGTCTGCCTCTGGGAAACTACAAATTGTGGTGAATGCGGAAAACTGGATGAGGCCAATCAGAGCATGAACTGTGAGGTTATTTATATTACACCAATTATCTATTATGTTAACGATAATCAGTTACAGGCCTCCGCGACCTTCTCTCAAAGGACCGTTGATTGGAGCTGCGCGGCATAATCTGCTAGCCTACTAGGTTTTGATATGGCCAATAAGAGGTGAAAAACTTTCAGTAGTCATCTCTAATAAGCCTCTATAGTCATCTGAGGTTTTGAAAAGATAATCAAAATCTAAGGAGAGATGCGGTTAGATCGGGTGTTAGTAGTCTCCGTCTGACGACTGAGAACTCACTAAAATGTATTCCTGTTTAACTTATTTAATGTTTCTACAATATGAGCAGAGATTATGGCGAAATATCGTTGCACACTACTTTAGCTTTTTGTTTTCGAAATCTGAGTTTGCTACCCCATTTTTCAAATTGCAAATTGTGCTTCACGCGTTCTATATTACTGCACAATTATACAGTAATTTGTCACCGCTTTCGCACATAATATCAAGTCGTGGTGATACACTTCCTAATTCATCTTTTCTCAAGAATTTATTGACCACCGCATACGCTATATAAACGCCATCATAAATCGTTCCAATATTGAACAGCGCCCGGCAACATAAACGTTAATAATTTAGAACGTTTTAGCTACAACCCTGATCTTTACGGTAATCTTAGGTAACAATTATATTCGCTGCTGGAATTTATCGCCTCTGTTAATACTAAATATAACGAAATTTATAACTACAATTATGCCACCGGTGTATAACACGGGCTTAGGTATTTATTAATGTCCCTTGAACTATGTAAGACAACAGCTGATCCCAATAAATCGCAGCAAACTTCATAATGAATAGCTCTTATTTACTGCTTTATTCGCACCAGCTCATTCTCTCGCTTAAGTTAGCCGAGCAATAATCGCTGCTGCTCGTGATTATCGTTTTAAGTGATTGTTTCATGGGAGTAGTTAGAAATTACTAATTAGAAGGATGCCATACCAAATATAATTTCCGCACGGTTTGTTGGGTTTTTACGTATATAACAATATCATATTAACAATATGAACAGAATGTGGAAGTCAAAGACTTATACCTACAGCGAACTAGAAACTTATGGAATGATAAATGACTGCCATGCCTACGTAGTAACAACAATAGAAAGAAAAGTTTACTGAAAGTATCATCATATGCTGCATCAGGTTTTCTGCATCCTATAGTCTAAGCTATCCGGAGTATTCTGGACTGCTGTCGGACTCTCAGCACCTGACTACAACCCTGATCACAGACATTTGGTATCGAAGAAAATATGAATAGTGGCAGTGAAAATACTATACCTCCACACTTTTTCAGGATTGGATCTAACATGCGCCTTAAACGAACTGGTTGTCCAACAGGAAGTTTATATAAAGGCAAGATATTTAGGTTGTAAGCGGATATTCACCTGTCCATTTGCACTTTCTTGAATCGACTTTGTAGCAGCATATTTATGAACCGACATACATAAACGAAAGGACGTAGTAACAGGGCACTTACATATGAAAAACATTTGTGTAATCTGAAGATTATGCGTGATCTTACACGACAAGAACACAAAGAAAATATAATGCACATACACTTTGTATCCTTTTCCAAAATGTAATATATCACCATGGGCAATGTAATGAGCAGAGAACTGTATATCGCCATGGACAATGTAATGAGCAGAGAACTGTGGAAATGTTCGCAGTCGACGTATTAGATAGTAACCAATAGCATATTTACAAAACAATCTGGTGAACTAACCACCTGTCACAAATTAAAAAAATGGTATAAGAATGTAGAGCTGTAAAAAATTGAACGTAATGCCAAACCATGCATTATCCTGTTTTATGGATGAGCTGTATGTGTCAACAACTGTGCACTTGTATCACGTAATAAAAATTAAAAATGCTCTTAGGATTGATAGCATATCTTACATATATCTTTTGTAACCATTTGCGTGTAGAATTTCTTAGGTATGTGAATATTAGGAATATTCAATGAAATATGAATATATGGACCAGATTCTAATGATTTGAAAATTATCGTTATAGTACCGATTCCAAAAGTGAAATCAACGCCTTCAACTTCCAATTAAACTAATTGCATATTCCACATGTATAAGGGCATGATCAACATCTTTTTTAGAATGATACCCTCAAAAGATATCCCACCAAAACTACAGTATGTTTTCGGCAACAAATGTGTATTACAAATATTTTTATAGACTTGGTTATAAAAATACAATTACTTCACAGGTATGTATTCGTAGATTTTGGAAACGCTTCCAGTCCCAGTAACTTACGAGAATTTCTTTATACTTAGTTACAAAAGGATAATCATATACCTAATAAAATAGGAAACATATTTAAAAATGCGAAAGTATACATCAGATTAAATAATAATACGTTAATAGGGAGACCATAGCTAATTCAACTTATCAGAACTACATAATGGCTTCCTTCCAAATAAAGGTGTACAGAAAGGCTTAAGGTTTAAGACGATTGAATCTCGCCACTCACGTGATCCACGTGCGAGGAATGTACTAATCTAATGATGATGTACGTAAATGTTAAATGGAAAGCAAATCACGTAATGGTACAGTTATTGTACATTGATTATGAACGTAAAACAAAGCCTTTCGAGTATGTATAGAAACAGTAAAAACAATTCCACTACCTACACCTTCAAATCTTCGTCACGCTAGGAGCCAATTTCACGTCTTTCACGAGAACTCGTTCTGACTTGCAGGAACCAGGTACCTATAAAACTGAGGGTAATTCTATTCGGATTACTTTACAGAGTTCTGTATATTTTGGGGCTTAATTTAGCAGAAAAATTTATACCGGCATTAGGCATAGAGTAGGTGATCTTTATTGTATACCATTTGAGCAATCCGGAGGCAGAAAGATTTATTTCGAATATTGTATTGACGAGTCTGTCTCACGAAAGCTTCGGCCAATTGGGAACGGATGATTTCATAGAAATCATTGAGTTTTTCCAAATCAAGGATCAACTCAAATCTCTTCAACGGAATTCGGAAGGTACTAATTGTCGACCAAAATTTAAAAATGGGAAACCAGTGGCTTCATGACGGGTTGTGTTTATGGCAAGCATGAATTGCGATAGGTAAAGATCTCAATCAGTTTCTTTACTGTGACGTACTGACTTAACATTGCTCGCAGGACACAGTTCACAGCATATCACACAGTACGTATTCATAGTTCTTTTCTGTACACTACGATACAGTAAGACGCGTAGTGCTATTAATTATGTTCTAACCCATGTTCTATCTTACCTCTCTCTACTATCTTATCCACTCCACTATCAACCAGTCATTTGAATTTCGATATAATGATGTTAATAGATAATATCGGAATTCCATCCGGTATTAGACATTGAACGTGGTACTCTTATTCGCATATCCTAATATTACCAGTAATAACATTTAGCAAATTTCATTTCTTTGTTAAGTAATGCTCTCCTTTATCGAAATTTTCTATTATTTTTGCCAGAACAAACTTGCGTTAAAACGAGGGACACAGAATTCAACTCAGATTATAATTTTTCTTAATTTTCCAGTTTTATCATGGTTTCCATTTACCACCAACATTCTAACCCACTTAGAACGAGCGTGCATGTCGAATGGCAATGTTCGTTGCACAGACGATTGTTTATTTAAATTAATTGCACTGCGTTGTAAAATATAGAACGAGTTTTACAGGCAAGTTGTAGCGGCCTTATATCGAAGCAAGTAGATTAGCAGGTTCGGATATCCGTCTAATTAAACCAAGGCTAAATACACACTTGGGAAGATGTGGCTGAAAATCTAGTGCAGGTAACAAAGAAGACTGCACTCGTAATTACCCAGCTGATCTCACATAAGTTGGGCGAAATGATGTTTTTCTAAGGTTCTACATCTACATAGTGTACATATATGCATATATACCTACAGTATTTCGTTCAGACTAGACGAAATACATTAGCAGAAGAGCTCCGAACCACATTTATTCTAATACAGGTTCAAGAAACATGCTTCTGCTGCAGCTATAATTAGGAAGATATACAGGCTGTCATTAGCGCGGGAACAGAACATAGGGTCGTAATGAATAGTGATTTTCTAAAGCAACTTTCTGTATAGGGTAAAGTGTCAATAACTCGATGTTTTAAAATTATTTTCGCAAACGTGGAGTGTTTTTGTTTGCTAGTTATCAACCTGAGTTACGTTGTTAAATGGAATATTGTGTAATTTATACCGTAGCAATAATTTCGGCAAATATACCAAAGCTACTATTTATGTACTCGAATTACATTTATTTGACATCTTTATTATGTCCTAATCACGATAAATACTTATTCAATAATTAAGATGTATACTAACACAAAATTAAGGCAGACGGTAGAAATAGGAACTCCGTTTTGAAACAAACAATTAAAACCACAAAATATATTTAAATGTTTACGAAGCATACTGTTAAGCAAATCTTAGCAAAAATCTGGTGGAAACGAATTTCATGAGGATACTAACCATTTTGTATTTATATTGTGGTCACCCAACGATTTTGTGAAGTGTGACTGCTCTATTACAATTACAATTGGGGTACATAAAGTACTGCTGTTTCTTTTGTGAGTGGGACTGTATAAGGAGGACGTTGTCAAAGATTGGCCAGTTAGAGCTCGGTATATTCCTGAACAAAAGAATATACTTTATAGGGTAGTTTATGAAATCTGATAAAGTATTTTTACCGCCACTGCATATCAAATTAGACTTGGAGAGGAATTTCGGCAAATTAATGGATAAAGACGGTCGTGGATTCCAATACCTTCAACAAAAGTTTACCAATATTTCAAATGCAAAACTCAAACAGGGCTTTTTTGTAGGACCCCAAATTAAACGTCTACAACAAGATGCACAATTTGAAGAGACCTTAAATGACTTGGAACATGGTGCTTGGAATGCTTTTAAGAGTGTGACCCAAAATTTTCTAGAAAACACAAAATCTGACAATTACATAGCAATTGTGAATAAATCTCGCACCTGATTTTTTCCCCGAACCTTGGCGACGTCAGTGATGTAACCGGCGAAAGGTTTCATCAAGACATTTCTGTTATCGAAGAACGTTATCAGGGCAAGTAGAATTCTAATAATGTTGGCTGATTATTGTTGGAGTTTAATATCAGAAAGTACCGCAGAACAGTATAAAAGAAAAGTAAAAAGAAAAACATCTTAAGACAGAACGTTTGTACCAACACTTGACCTGTCAGAATAAATTTATTTTTATTGTTATTATTACGACTGTTAGGGACAATAAAACTGTACATTGTTACTAAACAAAAAAAATAAAATTGAATTTGTGGCCTAGAGTAATTCAACTATTTCTGTCTCCAACACAAACTTGACCTCATAGCTGAATTGTTTTATATGCCATTACTGATGTGTTTGATTCTTATATTTTTATGCCTATTTAAAGTGTTCTCAGTTTGAAAAGAGTATTTTAGAAAGCAGTATATTCTTAATCAAATAAATTACCTTGTCACCGCATCGCTGTACATACACCTTCTCGTGAGACATAGATCATGAAATTCCCTGCCCAACAATATCGATACCACAAGCACTTAGCAGAAGTTATTTAGCACATCTATTTGTCTCAACTCTTCTTAATGATTTTCTATTGACACTTGAAATTTTCCTCTTTTGTAGATATAAATTCGGTGTAGCAACTGATTTAATTACATTTTTTACACTATATCCAGACAATCCTAATAAATTTGCAAGTTTCGAGTTTAATTTTCAAAAATTAGAAAATCTTCTTTCCTTCTCGTTTAGCCTCAAAATACATTAAATCCTTTCTAACTTCACCAAATCTACAAATGCATTTCTGCAGGTCTCAGCGGAGGGAAATTATGTATACGATAAATTGGCTTTTTCTGTAACAGTAACACTACTCTTAGATTTTCATCCGTTTCCCAAAATAATATGCCATCATTCACGTATGAGTAAGAGTTTGCATATTAAATCATTTTTAGTGTGGCAATATCACAAGTTGTTGGCATGTTCTTTAATATATAGATAAGGCCATGTTCAGAGACACATTACTCAGATATAATTCCCAATTCAATTTTGTATCTGTTATTTCATATGTCACTTTACGTTCAATGTTTCATTTTTACACAAATGGAATACGTTTCCAGGAAATAATAAGCACGAAACAATTTTGTATACATAGAACAATAGCATTCCAAAAAAACGATATACATAAAGTAAACAAGCTCACAAAGAGATGTATTGAAGTAAATTATAATCAAATTAATGTCCACATTATTCCTAAAGTTAGTAGATACAATTTATTGACAGGTATGAATATGTTTCAAGTTTTTGCATACCGAATATCTACTAATTTTCACACAAAACTCAACAATTGCTAATGCATGCAGTGCTACATGCATGTAAGCATTTATTTAAGGTATTGTCCTGGTCGTTTCTCGGACAATTGCGAATTTATTTGTTAATTATGCGTTCAAAACTCTTTTCTCAGGGTTCAGGTAGGTTCTTAGACTCTTTTTTCTCATACACACAATTGAAAGACAGGTTTTGGTTTTAACAAATTCAAGTTTATTTTTTAAATTTCGCGCCTTAATCTAAGTATAAACTTGTGTTGGTAAAACATTTATAAAATTTAATTTAAACCGTAGTTCCTCGACTATGATCCTTATGGGTTGAACTAGTGTCTAATAAGTAACAATTTTATCAGCAAAATAACTTGAACACAGTGATTTTACCATATACAATAACGATATAACTAAATAATTAGTGTTTTCACAGGTAAGAACTCTTAAATGCTGATTACTTATGTCTAATTAGAAAATTTTCTGTTTAACGTTTTTTTTTTTTAGGTTAAATTTCTGTCGTAACAAATTGAAAAGGAAGATTCTCTTAATCCTGGTGAGTACTCTATACTTTTTATTTAATTAATTATGACTAATTATGCTTTAGATTTTTGTCATTAGCTTCTTAAAAAAAAATTAAACTTTTTATAGGTATTTTAACAATCAAGTTTTGATACTAATTCTTTTCTACCACTTATCTTTTAAGGGGCGTTGGGTTTGTCTCAGTCAGAAAATTCGTCAGGATTGGGATTTTCTGGATTTACCGCGTACGGTCGGGATTTGGACTGGAAGTGGTGTTCGGACCTTCGGCGTGGGAAATCTTCTCTGGTTCGGCCTCGGAATGGGACGGACCTGGTTTCTGGTGCCTCGGAAATTAAATTGGGAATTCTTCGTAGAAATATTTATGTGAAATGGGACGTATCACTTTGGAATTTGGATATTTTTGATTAATTTAATCTCAGATAAGGGAAATATTAGGAATTTAAGTGTGAAATGATGGTTTTAATTTATTGTTTACTTTTCAGAACGAAATTTGACATAGGTCTGGTAACGTTAATGGTTCGGACGCGTCTGTTTTTAATATTTTTTCCAAGAAAGTATTTTTTGTGATTCATGGCTGTCTGTTATTTGGATGAAAAATGTCGATTTAGACTAAGAAATTGGCACAGATGTAATAGGTTTTCAAATCAATGGAATTAATGTGAATTACTTTTGGAAATAGTGTTAGGTGATGTCACGTGAGTAATTAGGTTATCGTCGATGGTTTTCCATTTTGAAAATGTAAATTTATCGAAATATCAGTTAGATTAGATGTCCGTATTTTAGTCCGATCTGTCATTCATGTCGACAACTTAAATCTAGTTATATACAATTTTACCAACTTAACCTTTTTCATATTTCTACAATTTAAATGTCATTACCTGTTTAACTATTCTTTTTAAGTTTGAATTAAATGTCGTTACAGTATATAATGTAGATGTGATTCCACAATATATTAAAAGTAGTAATCGCGAAAGGTGATCTGGAGGAAAATGTTACGGTAGCTATGCTGCGATACACGGAATTAATCCAAAATGTCTAGAGCAATAAACAGTGAATGGATTTAACAATTCGTGCGCGGTTAATCACTACGGGTTCAAAAGTGTTCAAAAGTTCCTATGGAGACATTCGCGAGTCAGTATGTGGATAATGACGTACATAAGTCGGGACCTTCTCTGCACCGACAACATAGTTGGTTCTGCTTCCGTAGAACATACTAAGAAAGCTTATCAAATCAACAGGGATCCATTATCCAATAAACTTAAGAATTTTCGAATACAGTCGACCATCATTCTAAAGGGAAACGACGATCTTGTAAATCGGCAAGATGAATCGCCCGCTGCTTAAAGAGCGAGGACAGGAGGGACAGGGGTGACTCGCCGATAACACAGTCGTCCTTCACCAGACCAGGAGGATGCGGGAAGGAGATCAGCATGCATGTTCGGATTTTTTCGGGATATGCTCTTCTTCCAACTTCACTTCCTCTAGGGATGTTCTTCTAGTGGTCGTCGGGTATCGATGTTTGGGGTTCTCGGTGTCCTTTAACCGGATTTCCTGCATGGTTGAATAACTAAAATCAAAAAAATAGAAGGTATTAGTTTTGTTTACCGTATAATTCTAAACGAAATGTTTCCTCAGTGATATGAGGCCCGATACGTCACATCGAGATTTCCATAATCGCGCTACTCATCGACGGGTTGCTGTTTGTGTGTGACTTCTCGAAGAATCCGTGAAAAGCATACTCTTTTATACCCAAAAGGAGCTCTCTCTGTCCATCCCAAAAAATAAATAGAGCAGGAATTGAATTTGTTACGTTTGAAGCAATTTTTTTTAACAGCTTACTTGTTTCATTATTAAGTCAGTATAAGATTAATATTTGAATATCAAGATACCAACTGTTTCAGAGCAACCCTTATGTTATTCATTGGACCGTCATAATTTATTCATACCAGTAACGACTATCGTTGTGTAGTTCACGTACAACGTGATCGGGGCAGACAAAAATCGAGCAAAATACTTAATTATTATAAAGGGGAAAACAAGGGCTCTAATATCGATCCCTGAGGTACACCAATAATGTATAGACCACATACTATATTTGAGTTACTCCATATAGAATTTTGTTAATTACAAAGTGGCCTTTGTTGTATTTCGATACATAGTCTCAATTGCCTAGTCCATCTATGCTATCTATGCCATGCGCTTTTCATGTTTAGTCAAATTTTAATATATAGTATTTCATCGTTGATTTTAAATATCGTTATCTCATAACATCTAAATATAACTTTTACAATGAATCTATATACCTTAATGTTTATAAATTTCACTATTCTCTCACTTAACTCACCTCAGGTTTCATTCAAACGTGGTTTAAATGTGTTCACCTCTGTGATTATTAATTGTGCTAATTTAAAGGCTCATCTCCATTTCTTTCCAGCGTAATTACGAATAAAATCAGTTACTCTTGATTTGCTACTTCAGTTTTAATAAATGCAACGAGTCTAACACAAAATACAAAAACCATACATTTTGCTACAGTCATGCGAAGTATTCGCTTAAAACGAGCTTATTGATCCTTCATCATTGAGCTCCTGTTATATACATACATTCTTCTCCTGTTATATAGGTATGCGTTATTTCATACTTGCATACAGGTGCCAGGCTAAACTACTCACATGTTTCCACGTTACCTGTACCGTTATGCAACACGCTTCGGTACACTAAAGTTCTTGCGATCGCTGAAAACTTGACAAAGTTAATTGCCCGAAGTTGCATGACTACCTCGCGCAAATGCCGCTTAGACGGTGCGGTGTATGCGTTACCGTTCGTAACTCACATACATACAACACAGTTCAACATTCGATAGCATCGTTCTAATTAAGGAAATCAATATTTCAGTATGGTTTTGCTTCTAGACCTGGTGCTGATTTCCATAATTTGCGCCATTAGAAAATGACTTTCAAGCTTTATGCCAAGTACTGTGGACAGGGCAATTGTAAAATAATGGAACGATATTTGTTTCGTTAGCAAGATAAAATTAAGTAATAGGTACTACAGGTTCTGTCAAAAGTTTTTTAATGTTCTATCCACGAGTAATGTATCACTAATAAAACATAAGATTTGAAAAATAATTACGTTAATAAATAATAATATGTATCATCACAATCAAGACGTGATATCTTTTGTTAGTGGATTTTAAACTATTTGCAAAATACACCTTTGAAAGATAGTAAAGGCTGTTTGAATATGTCCTTGTAGTGTTAGTATTCAACTGTAACAATTGTTGGCACAATTATCTGAGTAGTCGTACGTCGATCTACTGTACCACCTATCAGTTCTTATACATATTTTTATTACGATTTTAGCAAAGTTGAGAGAAATGTTTGTAAGTAAATGGCATATACCAATAGGTTCAGCCCGCAGTGCACCATAGGCAGTATGAATTGCAACAGCGTATCCCTCTCTTCGCGTTATAGCTTGTGTCTAGCGAGACACAAGAATTTAAACCGAGCGAGGATGGAATTGTTGGAACTCGTTCTGTAATGAAAGCAGATAGACGTTCATAATATCTTTGGTTCGTGTATAAAGAAATATTTCAATCTGATTTACAAAATACTTTAGATATCACAAATTTTACTTGATTAAGGTTAAAATAAATGGTACTAGAAAAGGTTTGTAATATAACGCTACAATATGTACTAGAAAACTGCTTGTTGCTGTGTGCTGGGACATGTTCATACTTGCGTAGTAGCAGCTGCGTCAAGTACGTTGGCTCAGTTATTTATTATCAGTGATAGTGTGAAGTGGAATCGTTGTTACGAATTGATATACGGATATTATAGTTTTGCAGTATAATTTCGCGCAATGTGTTTGCTTAGAAAAAATGAGTGTTGCAATAGGTGATATTTGCGCAGATCACAACTTATATAAATACAAAGAATTACAAATGGGGAAAAATGACTATGTCAGTCGTACGTATCGACAATCTAATAGCAGATAGAGGACCTTGGCCTATCAGTTGTCTTTGAATTGCGTTTTGATTAAAAATGTTTGCTGAGAGGCAATCTCGATATGTAAAACAACATCGTGACAAGTGACGAGACTAGATTATACTATTATAATGTGCAGGCCAATACAAAATTGGACTTCTTTCAAACTCTGAACTCATCAAATAATAATTCATATAGCTTACGCTAGAAAGCGCATGCAGCTATAGAACGACTTGAGATGTTACCTTTCCGCATTTTCCGTGGAAGTTAGACAACTACAGAAAACCAAATTTAGGTTAGATAGGCCACTAGCCCGGCAATTGATAAAAAACCTGTCGCCAAAGCTGTGCCAAATCAGCTCACCGCACCAAAGCGTGGAACGAATATTTGACTATTATAAGAATGAAACTTCTTTAGCATCAGACGTATCTTATTCAATTGTGGAAATAAAGCTAGGGAAGACAAAGTGAAGGTTTCAAAATCCAGTGGCAAAACAGGATTGGTTTAGGCATTGAATGGCGGAAATTACTTTGAAAAAATTAAATAATTAAACCTGTATCAAAACTTTCCTAGTACACTTGTAGAAATAATAAGTGCCACTGTCATCATGAATAATAGGGTTTTTGATCTTCTGATTTCGTACAACTTCGCCAATTACTTACTAAAACTCTTCAGAGGTAATTTTGCGTATAGAAGGAAACACTGCAGACAAGCTTGATGTTCCTAGAGTAACTTGCCTTCTTCCAGTAGAAGGAAAGTAACGCTAAAAGATAGACGTTCATAAATCTTTGGTTCTTCTTGATCTACATTTTCATTCTTCTTTAGAAAAAACTTGCATGCAACTGACCTGAGCCTGTTGGTATAAAAAAAATCGTTTTCCGTGTTTTGTTGCAATGTGTTTAGCTGGCAAGTCAGAACAGTTACTAAAAAAATTAGAACCTATAATAACTGGCATACAT
Organism: Holotrichia oblita; assembly: GCA_023690525.1. Taxonomy (NCBI): domain Eukaryota; kingdom Metazoa; phylum Arthropoda; class Insecta; order Coleoptera; family Scarabaeidae; genus Holotrichia; species Holotrichia oblita. The sequence goes on from CM043021.1 coordinate 28,403,460, forward strand.
TGTCTGAATTTATAAACAATAATGATATTCCTTGGTGTGTTCTGTATAATAAAATTCTCCAAAAGCAACTGTCATTTGGAGAATGATCTTAACAAACTGAACGTAACAATGGTTTCTTCTTTCCTTAATCAGAATAAAAAAGCAAAACTTTCTTGGTCACCTGTCAGATAAACCAAAATGTATGATAGATAAGAAATCAGCTAACGAAATATAGAAGATCTTATTCTCTAAAGACAAAGTAGGTCAAATCAGCAGGGGTTTAGCAAATAATAAAAACAATGCAACTACTTTTTGTCTAAAATTACGAAACACCCATCATTCGAGTGGAAATATTTAGTCTTCTAAATTCTTTTCTTGAAGACACTATCCAAAATTAAAGAGACTGTAGAGCTTGTATGAAATACTTCCATTAGTAGTATTTTAGTAGGCAAGCAGTTACTGCAAAAATATTATCTCCTAGTTATATGAATGTGTTTGACGATGTCGTCCAAATCATTAACTTCGAGGAGAAGAGAAACGTATACGCATATTTATACATATGTACATATTTCTTCTCTTACTTGCAAAAGTCAGATGACTACTTTGAAAGGAAAACATATCTGTATCCTTGGACTAATGGACGATATGCGTATTTTTATTTACTGTACAATATTATTGATTATTTTTTAGTAGGCGCCTGCTGCAAATTGCCTACTTCAGTAAGATTTTTACTAAAATTAATGGCCTGAATTGGTAGCTTCGGAGCAAACAACTAATTGCATTTACTGCTCACAGAAAAATTCTTGCTTTCAAGAATTTTGAATAATTTGTGTATACTTCGACAAGTTTAATTGCTTCACAACAATAAAAAACTTTTCAGAAGAGGAACGGGCTTGTGTAGAAGATACAATTACTGAAGAAATTATTTAGCAGCCGCTACATTTAAACGAAACATTTAATCTTCGAAATGAACAGATGATTGAATATTGAAATGAATTGCGGACTTAAAACCAATTTACTGTCAATGCACAATCTTTCACCACATCAGGAGAAACCTATAAAACTTAATAACTAACTGATAGAAATATTTAAATTCTATATTATACTGTGCGTACTTCTTCATAAATTAACAATAGATATAGCGCGAAACTTCTAATCGAGTATTAGATAATATCGTTAGGTGTCTTATGATGATATGACTTTGACGTAATTCCCTGTAGCGTTATATTGATAAAATGTGTGATGTAGGCGGCCACTGTTCCGTTATACTGGAGTAAATTTACGCTTCGAGAGAACCATTATAACGAAAGAAACTATCTTAACTTTGATATATGCACGGAGACGGATGCAACTCTATGTTGGTAGCAATTACGCTAGTTCCGGAAGTGTGTTTATTAAATTTTATTGCAAAGTTTCACGTAGTTAATTATAAATTACGGTGGTATAGTAGCTGCTGTATTTAAAATAACCAATTAATGTCTAAAAGTTTCCTAATGCTAGCTCTGTGTACCTAAATACGAAATATATGAGTATAGTTTTCATGAGCGTGGAGATACCAAGTTATGTTATATATGAACGTACTTGTTCTGTACGTTGCATTGTGTTTAGTGAACATTCCGGAATCCAACTAAGTTGTTGATGTTATACACACGTAGATGAGTTAGTTACAGTTAAAAAGGTAAATACAGTGGTGTATCCTGTAAATAGCGGAATTTGTAAACTAATTACATGGAAAACGACGATGTATGCTAAGAGAGGTCAAGTATGTGCAGGTCTACGACCCTTTTCCCGATTAGAGCAGAAACAGAAATGCCATTATGTATGCTGCGTACAAAAGCGACGATGCTAATTCCCTCTTTATCGATGTTGAAGTACCTATACCTTACTACAACAGCACACAAAAGCCTTTCAAATTTGCATCTTTCCTACAGTCCAAGTAGTTCTAGTGTTGTAGTAGTAAAAACAGGTATTGTGTTGGAGGCCTAGGTACACAATAGCCTGAATGAATATCAAGATTTTAATGGGAAAATACGTGTTGGACGTTGATTCATACGTATTATAATGTTCTGCGTTGTACACTTGTAAGTGACAAGTCAATATACAGGAAAGCAGAAAAATGAACCCCATGAATAAGTCTACTGGAGATCAGCTCTAAAGTAAATATCCTTTATCCCAAACATTAGAATCTAGATCTATATAGAAAACCATAACTTGGCCTTAAATACATATTAATAGATTACATTACTTTCTGAAATAATTATTCACTACCACCTTCCATTTCACTTGAACTATCTTTACCCATTAAAATAATAAATGGTTCAATTACATCATCAATTAACCCATTCAACTTATACACTCTGCTTTCTTCCTCAATAATCTGTTGAACATATTTTTTCCAATTGTGCGTAGTGACATTTTCAATTGCATTTAGAAAAAGTGCCTTACATCTGCCTATTGGGACGAAGCATTTTTAGTTGCCACGTTGTTTTTTATCCGAGCCCACACCAACTAGATTGAGTTGACCTCGCAGCGGTGCTAACCTCTCTACAGTCTTGTAACGATCATCTCATCTGCGACATGTGCATTATATTGGTCTTTATTAAAATTAATTAAGCGAATTCAGATCGACCCATCTCTTCTTCGCACTTCATATAGTTTGATTTCAACCAACCCCGCATTTTGAGTTTTTTAGATGTTATGGAAACTTTTCAATTGTATGACTGTGATGGCATTAATCGTATCATCGTAGGTAGGTATTTATTGAAACCGGCTTTCAAACACAGCAGCGTTCAATTCTTCATGATAATCAGTTGTCTTTTTACCTTCGAAAAGTAATAAGTCATTTCTTTACAAAACCAACCTCATATACTATGAGCGAAGTAATGAGACGTTTTTATTTCCCTATAGAATTACGTAAGCCAGTTGTTAGTCCTTCATTGAATGCTTGTCGACTTTTTATATTGTCATTTACCTTCAAATACCTTCTTCTTCTCCTAATTATATTGTCACATTCTATTAAAACACTCTTTTGATCTCTCTTCGTATACCCACTACAATAATTAATATATCACATTTATAAAAAGTGACAAGCATACCCTGAATGAAATTTGGCGTGGAAGTAATACTAAAGTAATATAATATAATTCTCGCTGCGCTGCAATCCCACTAGGTCCCATCGCAACTATTTCTTGAATGTATTAGTATTTTACAAGAACGGCTAGAAGAAATACTAAGTATTCAAGTGAAAAAGACCTACAGTCTAGCTACAAATGTACTTTCTACGGGATGGCATCAAACTTGTGTATTAACGTGACAGATTCATCACATAAAAAGTAAGCATACTGTTCAAAACACTGCGATCCTTATTAGCGGATCAAGAGATAAAGGGACTAAAGTGTTCGATGGAAAATAATCTGGCAGCAACTTACTTGTAATTGAAAAACTAGCTCGACTTTGTTTTATCTGCGGTGCATGGTAGTTGCAGCGGCTTTTTAAGCTGTATTGCTTGTCTGCCTATAGTTCCAACTCTTGCTGTGTGAACTGGGTGTGCTCCCTGGAAGAACTGATCCCCAACTCCCAGCGTTCTCGCCCAACACAGACACCTAACCTGTCCTGTTATCGACCCGTTTACTATTATAGTATAGTAAAATCAATTAAAATACACTTACGTGATTTACAACTCTTATTTAAACCAAAAATTACACTTTCATATACCATACAAATCCTTCCAGAGTTTAAAATCTAATCTATGGAAGAAATATTGGAACACTACAATTGAATTCTGAACTTTGTCATTAACATATTTCTAGTTTTTGATTCTATTTAAATATATTCATTGGATGCGCAATTTTAGCGGGAGTAAAGACGACAATGGTATAAATTTTTAATCTACATTTCCGTGGAAAAACTTAACAAAGACAGTTAACAGATAAAATATGGTGCAGTAAAAGACTAGTTGTTTTTTTATAGCAGAAGTACTTTCGTATTTCCCTCGATCTTACTTAACCTTTGTTGACTTTTTTTGTAAAAAAGAGACTGAAACGCAATTTTTGTAGAGAACTTTGATCGTAGAAAATTTAATTTTTGCCTAAGAGCTGTTCTATGCCGCTAAAATAAGAACGAACGGTTATGAGTACAGTTAGTCAAGATTACCGATGACAAGCCGTACTTACGTGCTTGATAATGATATCGAGACCCTCTTAACCGTCCGGAGGTAGGAGGAGATAAAGATATTTCATTTTTATGACATTGCTGCTATATTTTATTTTGTCAGGGGAAGTTTTAGATTCTTATCGTATTGCCGGTAGTATACGGAGAATCGCAGTTCTCATCTTTGTCGTTTTCTTTGAGACCTAACAGCTGCTGTGTTATCCTATACATGCATTATGAAGGTACATATTACTTTTCTAAAATCATTTTCGAAGTATACGACGTATAATAGTACCTCTAACTTTATTTTGCTTACAGTATAATACCACCTTGCTAGTTTTAAGTTAAGTATTTACTATTTTTTAATGTGCATTGTTGTTGTAGTAACGTCTGAGCAACACAAATTAGTTGCCCATAAATAAAACCACGTTTAAACTAGAATGTGCGTTTTTTTTTGGTACCTACTTCAATTTAAACATTCGTCAAGCAGTTTGTAACACAGAATGCGGACTTTACATGAGCGTCTTAAATATATCGACCGTATTTGTCGTAAAGGGACTTTAATCAATTTTATTTCATTGCTGATCTATTCTTAATTAAATTGTTGAAGATTTTCACAAATATCTTTCTTACATTCTTTCGAAATCTCGAGCATTTCTCCCGATCTCGAGTTAAGTTAATTTAAAATTAGGCATACGACAAAGCATCCCCCAGTGACAAATGTCTCACAGGTCGATCCAATTGAAAATTACAATATTTTCGGAATTGAATTTTAACAACGCGCATAAATCTTTCGAAGCGAAGGGAACTTGGGTCGACGTTTGGGGGAAAGAGTGTTGAGAAAACCGTTTCAAACGCTTCCCGTTCTTGGAATATCGGTGGAAAGAGCATGATTTAATGTCTCTCGTATCTAATTATAGTCATTCCAGGGCCTGGGTCTTATACATCCTGCCGACGACTTCATTATGAGCGTGATATATGGACTCGTATATATACCGTAGCTACATACCTAACCTGTATTACGAGCTGTCTTCCAGAATTACTGGTGGCAAAATTGGCATTTTTATATTTTGCGTTTTCATCTGCAAGCTTTCGTAGCTCGCAGTGTGTCAGTGTAGTGTCTAGTAAACTTCTCTGGTGGTAAACTAAAACTAAAAAAAAATATGTATAAATATGTTATCTTTGAGGTAGAAAAATCAAATAAAGTAATAATTTTAACAACTGTGTTACCGATGAAATTATTTAATCAATATAATTAGCATTTATAGCACTTTAAGTTTCAAAAACGTACATAATTTTGCACTTAACACCATTATGGGGTAGAATGAAATAGTACATATATGGGGCAGACTGTGATATAACTAACATACACTATATTTTTCTAAATTAATTCCAACCTGTTAAGCAGCATTTTACCTTTCTACTGTGCCTGATGAAAGTGGTCTAGGCAATACCACTTTGCTGAGAGGTAAGCAATGTCAGCCTCATCTGGATATATAAACTAGACTAGGATTTTTTTGCGTGCTTTCTAAAATAGGTAACCAAATGATCTCCTTCAAATTTTTTTTCTTTTAATACTTTTCCGATGTAATAGTAAACTGAATTCTTACCCATAAACTACACTAAAACAAAGTAATACATAGCAGATTCATTCTGATCGCAGTCATCGTCATTATACTCAACATAACCTTTTTACTGGATTTGATTTTTCCTGTTTTCTTTTTTGGACTTATTTTTGTCATGCTTAAGTATTTGCTGGTATTGACAATGTTTAAATTGTTCGATTGTTGCTTGGTAAGTTTTGCATAGCTTGAATGTTCGCTGTAGTACTAATTTTAACTTATGAAGTTAGAGTAAAATAATTAACAGTTAAGACATGAGTTATTTTAATATTAAGTGCAGAAGACGAAGGAGAAGGAACTGATGACACTGAAGCTATTGGACTATCTACAATATTCATATCTAGAGGGAGATGCGATCGATGGTTGATGCAGCTTTGCGATACCCTGATATTATGTTTTGTGAGGTCAGAGCAAAAGTTATGCTTACACCTTCTGTAATTTCATATACTGTAGGTGGCTTTCCAGGGTGACGCAACATCCACCACTGAATAGCCGCACTATTTTACTAATTCTATTACTTCGAAGTTTCGAATAGCAGTGATTTATAAACTTAGTCATCACGTGTACAGACAGTTAGCTCTTCATTCAGCCGAATGGTATTACAAGCCTGCGAGAGCTCCATTGATCATATGCATCTTGAAATGTACTCTGGAAGAAGTCAATGCTGATACAGGATGCATTTTCTGTTCCATCTCAATTTTGTTTGTCTGCCATTTTAGTTTAGAGGACTTTCTTTACTTGGCATTAGAAAGTCGTATAGAGCGCTCGAGAGTAATTGTTATAGAGCATCTCACGCCGCCCTCCGTGTTAAAATGACTAAAACTTTATTGATATTGATCTATTGACACAACTGTAGGTAAATGACTATGAAAGGCTGCTCAAGTTTTACAGCTCGGTATAGACGGCAAAAAATCATCAATAAACAAAATAGCCACTACTCGGGCACCGACAATCCTCATTTAATACATCAACGACCAGTACACTTTCTTAGAATAATTGTCCGGTACGTCATTTGGACCAGTGACCATTGAACCATATTTCTTTGAAAATGCTAGAGGCAATGCTGTAATAGTTATTTGCCACAGCTTTCTGGATATGTTAGGAAACCTCTTTATGCCCAAATTAAATCAATTACACCTACAAAATATATTATTCCAACAAGATGTTGCCATATAATGGGCCAAATAATGTAGAAAAAGTGTACCTAAACGAATCAACCACAACCTTGATGCTAAGGGACATTTGAAACAAAATTGCTGAAATAACACCAGAGATCTGCAAAATTCTTATGGAAAATGTGTTTAAAAAACTTTCTTTTGCGGCATCACCCGAGGAGGCCAGTTTTATACACAATGTTAAAGACCATAAAATCAATCAATTCAATACAAATTATAAAATTGTATTTCATTTTAAAAACATCGATGTGGAAGGTAAAACTTGTCCTGTAGAATACAATATATTGTCCCCAAAGTTCTTCTATTGCCACTGGTTGCCTTATTTAATTGTTATTTACCTTTTCGAGTAAGAATGTTTCTAGGAGTCTACAACGTAGTGGTCTCCATCTTGTCTAAATTGAATATCCTGATTTCACTTCTGAAGGTTCCGGTACGCTTTAAGTTCTAAAATAATATAACCAGTTTTGCTGGTCATTCGCTTTGCTTTCCAGCTTTTTAGTATGTCTACATAATTGTGGATTGCCATATGAAGGGCTAAACGACGAGTTTCGACGGTACTGATGTCATAGCATATCTTGGCATTTTCTGAAACATATGTCTAGGATACATTTTTTTGCTTTAGTTAGGCTGCAACTTAATATTTTCGGTAGTATTATTGCGCTTCTGTTTGCATTCCTGAAATAACAATTTGAACTATAGACCGCAGGCCGTCTTCCAATAAAGTTCCTACTTTGGTTTTTCTAATCCTTGTCCGCGCCATTTGACCATACTTTGGTCATACACTTGACCTAAAGCAAACAAATGTAATATTGTAATACGACGTTCACTTACAATAAAAGAATAGGGCACACTATGACATTGTTACATCCTACCACATTTAATATTGCACACACACCGATTTTTTGGTTGTCAATAATTCAAAAAAAAGTATTACATTAAGACCGTAATGGACATCTACACATCCCACATATATATTTTTTTTCCCCTTAAACCCGACCCGTCCGACCACTGGTCACCGGTAAGGCATCGCAGCCTCCAGGCTTATTGTGCCACGTCTGTGTATTCAAGTTACCCACTCTAACACGGTAGTCCCCTCCACTAATTTGTACAGGTTCCTAACCGAGTGGGTAAGGTATGTCTCTGGATCTCCTTTCGTTCTCCCAGATAGGTTTTGCCTGCTGCGATCGAGTGCCTCGCAGTCGCGTAGTGTATGATCGACTGTGTCCGGTTCTATCTCACAAAGTCTACACCTTGTGTCCCCGTCAAGTACTCCGATTTTGTGTAGGTGTTCTTTCACCGCTGCATGTCCGGTCATTAAGCCCGTAACAGTACAGAGCTGTTTCCTACTAAGCTGTAGCAGTTTTCTAGCGCATCCCATATATTTAATAACCGCTAATTACTCTATATCAAGCAAGCAACGCAATGAAGTACCTTACTTACTAATAAAACATTAACTTTATTATTGCACACATAAACGTGACACCTTCATTCACAACGGTGAAATTAAACACATAAGATGCAACTCCCTGAGTGTAGTATCATTTGTATCATTTCCAGTTACAAAATTTTCCCTATTTATTATAAAAGTGACGATCGACATATTCTTGCATAAAAAAGATGGTGACCTATGCTAAATAATGTAATTGCGATTTTGAAGGAAAATATACACTGTTGGAATGACATGACTATACTAACTTACAATTAGTCGAGGAAATTGCATCTACGGGTAGGTATCTACGACCTGATTGAAATTAGCACGTACCATATGGGCCTGATCGATAAGCATTAACAAGTACGGGTTACGTGCATTGTACTCAATCCTTTCTAAGATTTTAGAAGTATCGCTTTGAATAGTATATTTCTGCTTCTGGTTTTCATTGTGATAACTTTATTGTCACCTTTTTAGAATTCCTATGATGATATGATTAATTCTGTAACAGGATGTTCTATTGGGTGAGTTTCTGAAGACGTTACAAAAACTTAAACGTATACAAGATTTTTAGGGTCATATCGTCTATTTAATTTATGTTGACAGTAGGTAGCGGATAGAAGAAATAGTATTAATACACTAACGTATCAACGTGGTAACCTATTTGAACGCAACTTCGGAGAAAGCTAAATACATACATACAAACATCAGACAAACACCCACCACACACCACTTTTTGTGGTTTCATTATAACCTACTTGATTTTACATTCTACACACTCTGATAAAACTGATAATGATGTTTAAATGGAACGCCAATACTATTAAAACCCCTACTCAACTTTGATTTCAATATATTATTTACAATCAATAGCTTTGTACCTAGTATATTTTATGTAGACTGAATAATAAACAAGACGAGGTCTTTGGAGAGAATAAAATCAATACGAAAGTTCATCAAGAATAGCATAATACCTCCAATTCCTTCGTGTAATACCTTCATCACCTACCTGTAAATAATTCCAACTGGCACCGACTACATTTAATAATTAATTTTAAATTAAAACTTTCTCCTTGTACAGCTCTAACTTCAGCTGCGTAGAACATTGACTGGATTCCCGGTGAGAAATTCACCATTCGTTCTGTATTCGCCGAGGACGAAAATGACATTTAGATCCTGAGGAATTTACTTATATTATACCTGAGCAAACTATTCGGCTGAAATTAATTCGGGTCCGCGAAATCATAGAAATGGAATTTCCCCTTCGTCTACTACTTTTACTATTACTTCTACCGTTTCCGCCTAAGATCGTTGAGAGAAGAAGGTATAATTGGAAATCAGGACAGGTCTACTGAAAATCTAATAACGAGAGAAGAAGGAATCGCCTTGTTTGGGTCGATATCCTGCGGAAATTATCGGTATTCAAATAAATGTGCTCCCTACTCTGATGTAGGGCTATTATGCTTCTTAAATTTGATGCAGAATTGGATCGCTTGAGCAGGATTATAAATAAGGCGATTCATATTTCGTTTATTAAGATATGTGAGGTTTGAGAATAGCGAACAGGAAGATTTATCGTTTCTTATTGTCATGAATAGCTTGAATTTTTGTTCTTTTACTTTAGAAATAGACAAATCTTTAGCGGAAATATATACAGGTTGCATAATAGCCAAGGAAATTCGAGAGCTAGTGAAAATCTACAGGGAAAACGTCTAAAGAAAAAATTGTCCAAAATAAAACTATGGATTGACTAGCATTTATTTTAAAATATCTAACAGGTAGGCGTGCATAAATGTTTAGGGAACTCAAAACATATATTACCAAAACTTATATGATGGAATTGATAAAGTTTAAACTACAAGTATGCTTAAAGTATGACAAACAGGTTATTGATTTGTATGATATTTTCTGATCAACATTTTGAACAACACATAATCCGCAATAAAAGTAGTAATACGAAACGAAATAGTCATTGTTATGACAGTGAAAAAAGGAGACTATACCTCCTCAACTACATTAAAGAAACGGTACCATTGTCCATAAGTGCGAATAAGATCTAACATGTTTTCAGTTTCAGTATGGGATATAATATAGACATCTCCAGCAGAGAGACTCAAATGTCCTCGTTCACAAATCGAGATAAAGATTTTCCCGCTGGTTTGTGGATGCTTCTAAAACGCCGGACAGCACGGAAATTGGAATTTGGGGAGATGGAGAACCCGATGGCAAGAAGTGCCAGCAAGTGACCATTTATAAGTCCAGAACCGACGTGTGGCAGCATAGCAGTAGAGACTGGTTGACCCCAGACTCGAGATAATTTTTTCAAACACTAGAAATTTGTTTATTACCCGATTATAACTTCGCAACGGAGCAAGACACAAAACTATCTTCAAAATGAGAATGTTTATTTTTTCATTTCATGTAACCGAGATTGGAGACCTAAGGCGCAAGACAATAAAATGTTGAAGTTATTGGAATCAAATGCTTTAATTTCAATATATTCGAGACATTGTAAAAATAAATCGACACTTTAGAAGACGAGTAGAATTTTGGTACTTTACTTGCCTTTACTTCTAATATGTAATTAATTCTACCTCAATCAAAACTTCTAGATGTCGCTCTACATATTCAGACTTAAACTAAGAATGTAGTACAAAATTAATAATCGCGTAGGTTCACTGCGTAGTATAATTTTCTTTCAAGGGAGGTACTTTATAAAATTGGTTTAATTGATTCTGTTAGGCAAAGTTTCAGAAAGAAAGCGAAGACCTGGAACAATTTTTATACTGCGAACCCCAAACGGACAACCTTGTTTAAACATCTAAAACCGGGGCTTTTGTTCCTATTCGCTCTGGGAACTTCGTTCATTATAAAACGATCGAGAATGAGACGGCCCCAGAACCACTCAAAAATAACCGGCTCTAAGTTTTACTGGTCGATTTCAATTGCGCGGATCCCTCGCTCTAACAAAAGAAGAGAAAAAGTTACTCGCCAAAATATTTAATTAAATTCTTTTTGACAGAACTTTTCGCGGAACCAACGGACATTCAAGTCGACGCTACTGGTTTTCGCCTTCATCGTGTCCTCATTCCAACGCACAACAATTATTTTTCAATTTGCGAACAAGTACTCTCCGAACTGAGTCTAAGTAGGGTGGTGACTGGACTGGAGAAGAGTTAATTTGTACTGTGATCATTAGAATGGGTCTACTGAACTTTGCACAAAAATTTGAGAAAGTTTTGTTTGGGAAAAAGAAGTGCCAGTTTTACTTTGGTACTTTTATTCATGTCCTTTTCATTGATTCCTTAATAGAATAAGCATTTGAGACTATTGCGTTTTTCAGAATGCTGAATTCCACTTGGAAAACTTGCGCACACTCATGTATAATGCTACCTGCACTGCCATTATATTGTTAAATAGTATTTGCGTAAATAAATTACTAGGGTATTAATGTGTCTTGGCAGATAAAATCAATTATTTGTAGAGATAAATAAATGAAATATCGAACATGCTTTAGAGATAAACACATGAAATATGGAGCACATATAAACACATAATGTAACCACTATTTATTATGCTTAGCTACATTCATAACAGGCTTTGGCATAAACGTGTTTTGTCTTACATGATTTATGTACAATGCGCTAAATAATTAGTGATGCTCGTTTTGAAAATTACTATTTAGAAATAATGTGCCTCAACGGAAGGTCATATACTGTTAGGCTATATGTAGTAACAAACTAGTTATCATCAAATCGGGTCGATAAATGCTGTAGTTAGGAGGCTATCCAGTGATATGAGAGATTGCTGTGGTCCAGGGTTTAATTCGCCGTGGGAACAGTGACATTTTTCTCACATAATATTGTATCCAAATCGAACCATCTATTCGCCGTTGGAGGCAAAGTCATCAGCTGAGCATACAAGCTATACAGCTTGTTATGGCCTGAAGGTCTTGACGGTTCCGAAGTATTTCCCGGTAGCTCGTCTTTGTTCTGAGGTTCTGGTGAACCTTATATCCTTCTGGTTATAAAATAAAAGGTACACTTGACTAACATTAAGCGCCAATATTTACACTTTTTAAAAACGAATTTTATTACATGACATCTAACATGACATTTTTCAACATATACGAACATACACCATTGAAGCAAGACAGGTAACTAGGGCAAAGAATTTCAATAAAATGAGTAGACACTGAAAAATGGGTTATTCCAAACATAGCTTATATATGTAACGGATAAATAAACTAAAATTAATTTGCCAGACGTTAATTCAATTGTTTAACTTTAAAGTTCTGCTGGTGAACCTTACTAATTGACGGTTATAAAATAAAAGGTATTTCTTGACTAACATTAAATATAAATCGCCAATTTTACACTAAAAAACACTTTTTTATGACAATTTTTCAATTGACATATCTAACAAATTATATCCTTCAATTCAGTTTTATATAAATACAAGGTATAAAGAATAAAAGGTATAACATTAAGCGCCAACATTTAACTTAGGGATAAAAAAGAATTTATTACAATAAAATCTAACACTGAAAAATTTTCCAAACATATACGAAAATACACCATTGAAGCAAAGACATCAAGTAACTAGGGATTAGAATTTATTTACAATAAAATGAGTAGACACTGAAAAATGGGTTATTCCAAACATAGCTTATATATCAAGCCACGTAACTACAACCCGTCGCAGAAGTCAAGAAAAATTAAATGAAATCCACAATTTTTCCTCCACTCCAATTGCATACCATGGTTTTCACTCTGCGCTAGGTATACGTTTTTAGTAGTACTGGGCATCCAATTCTGCGCTTTCATATAACATATTAAAGGTTCGTTTATAAACATGATAGATAATACAAGATCGAACCTCTACCTTGTACTGCTAAAGTTTTGGCATTATTACTGATGATAGATTCTTAACTTAATTCTCCTCATCGTGGAGTTTCCAAACGGTTTATTGAATTCTGGAAATACACTAGATATGTGTGTTACATTTTAGCTTTACAAAAGCGTGGATTATATCAAACAGTCTAATCCAACTAATTTTAGTACTGGAAACGATTATGAAAAATGAGTTAATTTAACGAAAATAAAAGGTTTTATTAGTTCCATTAGATCTACTTCAACGTAGAAAAGTATTCATGTGAAGCTGCTCTTGGAACTAGTAGCCTAAAATGTCTTTTTGCATTTGTGAGATATCCATACCACTCAATTTATCCAAAAATCTAAATCTTCAAAATGCCCTGTTAAAAGCACGATTTTAATTTGGTTTAGTGACGACCAGATATTTTACTAACTATTGGAACTAGCACATTTCTTCAAAAGTATTTCAATTATATTCCATTAGCTTTCCATGTCGTGAGTTAGTTAAATATTCCATTCGCTGCTGCTGAATATGATCCGCCCGTATGACGTCTCCGAATGTTATCCTAGCCCCAATGAAACCAGTCAAATTTTCTATTTTCGTTCGTTAACTCATTGTTCACAATCATTTTGAGTTCTACAATTTAGGAATGTATGGTAAGTTCCTACTTTGAACAACTTTCTGCGTTACCCGAATACTGTTTAGAATAAAAAAATTGTCTTCAGACATACAAACCAGAGCTTTGGAGACTATTTTATATATATATGAGGATACGATACGATAATAGCCTTTTAGTTACAGAAGCAGACTTCTGCGAAGATGAATTACATTAAGAGTGCAAATTGTATATTTTATCTCGCAGTCTTCTTGATGTTGATGTGATTTTGCTCTTGTATTCGCTGAACACGCCTAACGTAAAAAAAACAAATTTTCGGTCTACTTCAAACATTTAGCGATCTACCTCCATCTCATTTGCTTTCTAATTAACCTGCCTTCCAAGCTAATCTTCTGCAAGTTGATGGTGATGCATTTCCATTTCGGACAATGCCCAATATTGCAAACCTGCTAATTTTGTTCGACCTACGCTCCTCGATGCTGACACATTAAATTAGATACTATACGCAGTGTCTAAGATCTGTATATAGCTCTTCCGTTGTGACTATAAAACGAAATTAACTGAAAACATAATTACTGCATAATATACATGGAGGAGCCCAATTTAAAATGATAGTAGAGATAATAATTCTAGCATTTTGAACAAAGTAAACGTAATGAAGTACACGAAGCGAACGAAAGCGATCTAAAAAGTCAGCAATACACAATTTTGGTTCGTTATTTGCTTGCAAAATAGCGTATATGGTCCTATCTAATTTTACTTTGTGCTGCTATAGATCACCTATATTATTTTGTAACTAGATTTTAACTGAATTCCATTTTGTGGCTACAATGAAACTCCGCAGATAAATCTCGGAGCCGGTATATATTTTGCAATTTAGGACTATATTTTCACAATGAGTCAGGTGTCATACATGCTTCTTGACGTATGTTTTAAAAGTCTGCAATCGCAATTCTTATGATAAAAATTAGAGAAACACAAACATCCAGTAGCATGTAACATCGGAAATATTAATTTTACAGATATTAATATTACAAAAAGCGTGATTAACACGAAACGAATAGCTCTATCATTTCTGCTTATTTATTAAATATTTTACAAGGGAATGAAATTTAACTTCATTAATTTACCGGTCTCTATCTCCCAATTAAATTTGCAATCTAGAGAGTGCTACGAGGAGAAATATTAAAGTAATTACCACTGCAAATTAAAACTACTTTTTATTTTTGAAAAATTAATAGCACTCCTCTTGTAATTTTTATACTTCAAACAAAGATCGGCTAATAAATGAAACTTCCTTGTCAGCAGAAAGATTAATAAATGTTGGCGTCATATACGATGAAAGGAGACTTATTTTTTTCTGTTGCGTGTATTGCACGAAGAAGGATCCTACATCAAAGAGGTCCGTTGTCGTCTGTCCTTTTATAGGATCTGAATAGATGTTGTAAAGAGAAGGAAGAGATGAAACACGAGAAGTTGCACACTAGACGGTTGTACAGTCTGAATAAAGACAGCTTCGTTTCTAATTAATGACAGACGACTACAACGATCACATAGGGTAATTTTGCCAGAGTGGTTGGCAAACCAGTTGTCAGGGAATAACACAGAGTAGTACGACTCCTTAATTTGCATATAATCGTTCCTATTTGCATGATTGTTAAAGGATGACCAACATAAAAAAGGCACCAAGTCAGTGTCGTAAATTAAGGAACAATGTTAACGTAATAGATGGAACAAAAGGTGTAGTAATTGTTTTAGTAGTCGTTAAAATTGAATACTTTCTGTAAGGAAAAAAAAAACATTATTGATGGAATATAACCAAAACCACTGATTTCGAAAAAAAAAACTGATTAATTTGTAATCGTGATCATCTCGCTGTTCTATTCATTCATGATTTTCCAAATTAATTCGGGGTTTGATACAGATCACGACTCAAAAACAAGTTGTGAATTAAATAAAGGAAATTTTATTTAAAGATCACAAAATCCCAACAGAAAGAGAACGAATATACGAGGGCAACCTGAAATGTTTCTGGAATCGATAGGAAAAACACGGAATTGGTGTAGTTTTTGATCTTTATTTTTCGATGTAGTCTCCTCGAAGATCAATACACTTTTTCAAACGGTGTTCCAGTCTTTTCAAGCCGTCGGAAAAGTAGAATATATCGTCATATAATAATAATAATATTAATCGATCCTCAACAAACTAATCTACAATTAAAAGTTCTTTGATGGCCCCATAGAACATAACAATACAGTTTTAACATATTAAAAAATACCTTTTATAGAGAATTTAACAAATCAAATAGTCACTTTCTTCAAACCTTTCAATCAATTATCAATAGCCCAATATAATACTTTGACGATTAGGAATTTATTCATTGTTGTCAAAGAAAAGATGCCCTTAGATTACAAAAACGATATTGTGTACAAAGTACCGTGTTTGGGATGTCAGAGCTGCTACATGGGTCAAACATCACAATGGCTTAAACACCGCTTAAGCCAACACCGTAGTGATTGTCGTTTTGGTAAGAGATCTTGCGCTTTGGCTAATCATACGGAAGAAAAAGGTCACAACTTTGATTTTGATAATGTCAAAGTATTAGACTCATATACCAACTACAAGAAGAGGCTCTACCTCCAAATGTTTCACATACATAAAAATAGTACCGTCAATTTTAAATCGGACACTAATCAATTAAGTAACATTTACTGCAACATTCTACAACGCAACAATAGTTGAATTATTTTGGTACAATCTGTATTTTCAATCAGCTATTCTCGATCTATTTCCATCTCGATGCCTTCGTTTTTTGTTTTGGTTTTTTCGCTTCTGTACCTCGTTCGTATCACTTGCATTTATCAATTTTTGACAATTTAAAATATCAGATCCTGTTTGTCTTGTGTACGTTACTCTTCCCTTCTGAATTAATTTTACTGTAAATTTTAATGTTTTGAATTTAAATTAGTTACTTCAACTTTTAAAACTTGTCGATATAATTTTAATGTACTTGACCATATTGAATTACGTTGGTATCAAGTTTGCAACTTACATTATCTCCACTGTAAGTATTCAGTTAATTTTGAATTTTTTGGGCATTATTGTAAAAAAACCCTTTTTAAATTTTATAGTTTATACTCCTGAAGAAGTTCTGAATAAAGAGCGAAATATTGAGTTCATGGAAAAAGGAGACTCCTTTTTCTTTTAACCACCACAGATCTTTTACCTGTTTTAAATCCCATGGCTTCCTAATAATACGACGATTATCTCCTCATTTGAGGCAAATCTCTTTCCTGCCAGCGATTTTTTCAGGTTTGGGAATAGGAAAAAAGTCGCTGGGGGCTAGGTCCGGTGAATATACAGGATGAGCCACCAATTCGTAGCGCTACCCATTCAATTTGGACACGACCATACGGGATGAACAAGCCGGTGCCTTGTCATTGTGGAAAAGCACTTTTCCCGCAGCAAACGAGCCCGTTTCTGCTTCAGTACTGCATCGAATCGGGCTAATAAATCGCTGCAGTATTTCCTCGTAATCCTTCTTCCATGCTGCAGATAGTTTATGAGGATAACACATTGGGAATCCCAAAAAATGGCGGCCATGACCTTTCCGGCCGATGGAACGGTCTTTGCTTTCTTCGGAGCTGATTCGCCCGGAAAAGTCTACTGCTTCGACTGTTCCTTGATCTCCTGTATGTAGTGGTGGATCCAAGTCCCATTCGCGATTACAAAACACCTGAAGAAATCCCTTAGATTGCGTTAAATCCTGGCCAAACACCCCTCATCGGTCACTCGATTTCAGTTTAGCTCCGGTGTGAGCAAACTCACTTGTGCTTGTGCGACCACGTTTGAATTCGCTCACCCAGAAGCTGATGGTCGAAAATGATGGAGTAGATCGCCCATGAACTTGTAGCAAAATATTTCGAATATCTGTGGCCGGTTTCCAAGCTATCCAGACGTGTTTTATCACTGCACGAAATTCGATTTTATCAATTTTTACGAAATCGCCTGACTTGCTACACAAAACACACTCTTAAACAACAACTACTGACAGTAGATGTCTGAAATTTTGACAGTTGCTATAAAAAAGGTTACCCTTGCCGACCAAGGAATCCACTTCGACCTTCGTGTGCCATCTCTTGCCGATTCCCGAAACATATTAGGTGGCGCTCGTAATGTACACTTAGAAATAAATAAATTTCAATTTTTAATTATTTACAGTTTTCCCCGAACACAGGATGAGTAGAAGACAACATATGTTCTTAAAATGTTCCACCGCCATATTTAATCTGACATTTATAGTGGCACAAACTTCAGGATCTCTTCCACCATAGTACCAACAATTTACATTAAAATGAGACCGGCAAATTGTTAAAATATTTCGAGATCTTTACGATTAATTTAAATATTATAACGGAAATTCTTCTTAATTTCAATTGTAATGTACGGGGATTATATAGAATTTAAAAACATGTTTAACGTACAGTTTGTAGATACTATCTCCAGTTAATTCTTTTACTGACAACAGGAGTCAAACTAGTTTAAACATAAAGCGAAATACATTATAATTATAAGGTAAACAGTTTTTTTTACATTATTACTATTATGTAAGCGTACCTAATCCTCAGCTATAAATGATCATTTCAAAGGTATATAAAAAATATTGTAGACCTAATAATCCTATCGAATTAGCAAAATAATATTTGATGTATTCGAGAGCATTAACGCGGTAAAATGTTTTGATAAATTCAAAATATAAACACAATTCAGTAAGTTTGTAGAATCGTAGACGATAAAGCACCAAGAACCTTGAATATAAGGCACTAGTCTTGTATTCCTAAGAGCACCTGTAGAGTCGCCAACTAATATCATCATGCACTTAATGCATCCATAAGTACATACGTAGATAACTACTCCACGAAATATACCATTATCTGTTTAGAATGAGCCTCAATGCACGAACTTGCAAACACAACAATTAGCCTTCCCTGGCATATCGTTTTGAGGATCTCGTAATAGCTGGCAGGAACAAGATGTTTAATACCAGTCTAACTGCGTTAAAACTGAATGTACAACAATAATAAGCAGCCACCTGCATCGTTATTGAACCACAAGATATGGTTAGGTGTATTCTCAGCCCCGTATAATGGGTGATTCAATTTGCATATGCAGCTACCACAGCTTTGTTTTTTTGTCCATAGGTGGATATACATATGTATATAGTATGTGGATATATCTCGTCATTATTTAACAGACATAATGTAAATGTTTAAAGTATTAAATTACAATACAAAAAATACTTTATAATTGTACTTGTGAATATTTGTTGGTTCATATTAATGACATGAGTTTCACATTTTAGCCTACACAATCACAGATGCAATAACCCAGAAAGAATGCAATTCAATATCGAGCGTGCTTCGTGTTATATTCTAACGTAGTTTCATTATAGTTCTGGGAATATAGTAAGTACGTAATTGTATCGATAACAATAAGCGTGAAACATTGTCTGAAGAAAGAAATTCTACCAGAAACTTTAAAAAATCAGTCGGCTGCAATAAATCATTCAAAACCTCCATTAACGATAATAAAGAAATATTTCCTCTTGCTGTTTATAAAGTGTTCTGTTTTGTTTTCTTTTGCACAACAAATAGTTTAGTACTATGGTTGAGTTTTAAATTATGAAATAGATAACATCAACCGGGAAATAAATAGCTTTTGTGTAAGTGACAGAAGGGAGTGATTCTATTTTATTTCTTCATTTTAAAAAGTTTACGTCTTTAGGGTTGAAGTAAAATACACTTTACAACTAATTCCAGTATAATTACAAATATGTATTTAAATAAATGACATAATAATAATAACCGTATTACCTTTATCTGCTTTTGTAAAAATTATATTATTACACTTTGATTTATTTGCAATTGAATTTAGAACTAGAGTTTCTTGCTTTTGGTTTGAATGTTTGGAACGATCAATTTTTAAAACAATAAATCTAAGACAAACGAAGGTAAAAAATCAGGAGTTTATAAATTAGCATGTATGGACTGCCCTAAAATATATATAGGTCAAACCGGAAGGTGTTTTGACAAAAGAATAAATGAACACTTCAAGAGCTATTGCAATAAAAAGACAGATTCAAATTACGCGAGTCACCTCCTAGAAAATAACCATAATTTTAACAATAGATTTGAGATACTACATTTACAACAGAAAAGTTTAAAATTAAATTTACTCGAAGCCTTAGAAATTAATAAACTTAAATACACAGATATACTTTTAAATGACCAAATAGACCTCAATAATTCTCCGCTTTTACAGTTATGTACTCGCGAGCATTTTAAACGACTCAAACTGCCATAAAACGTATCTATTGTAGGCTTTCCTTACTTGGAGCAATATTCAGGTAAATATAACTGGGCAACTGTAATAAGCCGCATAGCCGCAGGCCGGAGGGTAGACACTATTTAAAAGAAATCTAAGCGAAAAGAATTATGAATATATTTGACATGAATATGATGTACTGAGCAAAGGTAGACCGTACTAAAATTAATTGAATAAGAGAAAATGTCATCATTTTTCTCTGGGAAAATATTGATCTAACAACAATTATTGCAAAAATTATAAACTTACAAATTAGGTCACGTAATTATGGAAAGTATTTAATATTATTTTATTAGTATGTGGTCAATGTTGTAATTGAAACAGCCGATAATAGATAATAACGTATATAAATATTATGTGATTAACGTCTTTTTACAAGAAGTCTCAAATTAAACAAGGTATACTTCTAATACTAAAATATCTATTATTTCTTAGCCTTTTGTGAAATTTTATTTAAAATGTCGGTTTTAATTGAAATAGTACTTATAATTTACTAACATTAACAATACAAAATTTGATGAAGAAATATAGTTGTTTATAGATGCACGTTATGGTTATATAAAAGAAGTTTAATGATAATATTTGTCGGTGTTTGTTTTGCCGGATTCTTAAGAACTTTAAACGTTTGTATAAATACGACAGTTATATTAATTTAATAAGAATTTAAAGCCAATAATAGTTATTTCTTAGAACAATTTGTACTACTGAAGTAAATTCAATATAATATCTTCATGTAGAACTAATTGTCAACCGTTAAGTACCTGGAAAATGTTTGATTTATAAAAACCAGTCAGGTGGCGTGCAATACGTTTTCAATTATCTCGTCCAATAAAATGTTAAAATCAACTGATAATTACCTTAAATATATTTCGCCTTATTAAATTGATATTTAATTTTATTCATATTTTAATGTTTTGCAAACATTGTTTTTCCTTCATCAGATTTCCTAAAAATACAATAGTAATATTATATATAAAAACATATTTTAAATTTGCACTGCGTATGGATGTTCTAGACATAATATCAAACAGAGCGAATTTTGTCAATAAATACGAATCATATTATAATCATGAAGGATGTATTACAATCATCATAGAATATATAATTTATTGCAAATCTTTCTACCTGCTTGTTATCGACCCCTAATTACAGTCGCCCAGTGCTACTTCTCGAGTCGCTGTATACGGCCATTACCCTTGAAGTCTGAGTCGTTTAAAATGATTGCGATAGTACATCTTGTCAGAGACCGTAGTTGGTCACGTTCGAGAATAAGGGTAGAAAATAAGTTGTATATCATAAATTTGTAGGCTAGTAGTAATGTAAGATCTGAAGAAGCTACATCGTAGCGAAACATGTCATTTATTTAAATACATATTTGTAATTATACTGGAATTAGTTGTAAAGTGTATTTTAATTCAACCCTAATTATTATGGAGTTCCAGCAAGTAACGGCTGATTCAATCAATAGTTTACGTCTTCTATTAAAAGATTCGATTTCACGACATTAGGCACAGTATGTCATATTAATACTATATTGAACTTGAAATAGGGTCTTTTTAAACAAGTGATGTTTTAAATTCATTTATAATCACTGCAAAGTTTAAAACTAGAAAAATCTATTTTATTTAATATCGTTGCAAAAAGTGCCAATCGCGTCAGTATCAAAAATCTTCTCAACACTATCAATACCGTTAGAACAAAAGCATATAATGTAAGAAAAACGAATATCGCCTGTCCTGAAAACATGACGGTTTATATGCTCTATATGTCCTGAGGACTCGGTTATACGTTGAAATTTCTTCTCAACTTCGCGGTGTCCTTGTGGGGTCTTACATTTATACAGGATCTTTTAAAAATAAGGACAGCTCTAATAATTAAAACAACGAAAAAACGCCCTACTTTGCTAAGCTAAAAGAGTTTGAATTTTTCTATGGAACAACAAATTGAGGACCTAAAATTAAGTAGTTGCACGTTAATGATATCTACATACAAATGGTATAAAAACTACAATGAGTTGATGTTTGCAATAAAAAGTCTGCTGGCATTAGATAAATTAAGCAGTAGCTTGGTCGATATATAAAACATAGTAATAAAGTAGAATACAAAAACGAATCTAGTACTATCTTTTCTCCACATACTTTCCTCTAGGAACATACACACAGCTAAAGAGGTATAGTATAAATTGAAGAAAATACTTGACGTTTCAGGTTATATGAGCAGAATTATACTATCCTGATTTTCTTCGTTTAGAGAACCGTAATTCGCTATGATATCTTATCTAAGTTAGATCATTGATAGTCAGATGATCAGGACGATTGTTTCTGATAAGCAGCATGATGTTACCATTATGAAAAGCTTTTTTCTGTCAAGACTACGATTTTGGTTGAATGATATCGAAGGTTCCCGAGGATCGAGTCTCTGTTATGGGGTTTCTGGGTTTTGACTTTACTACGACGCGGTCAAAATCCGAAATTCGGTGTTTGTGGTGATGTGAATTATCTAACATGAAAGACAATATTAGTGAAACCTTCACCAGTGAAATGAAGCAAAGGAATATAAAACGAAATAGACAGAACGTAAATGATACAAATCTTGTGTTCAAAGACAAGACAGACTGCGAAGAAGAGTGAAATAAAACAAACGTTCAAGAAAGTTGATGATTTTATTATGTACTTACGTATAGAATTAGAGCTGAAAAGGACGATCCTTTAGAGAGACATACCTGCGCCTGTGCA
Organism: Holotrichia oblita; assembly: GCA_023690525.1. Classification (NCBI taxonomy): domain Eukaryota; kingdom Metazoa; phylum Arthropoda; class Insecta; order Coleoptera; family Scarabaeidae; genus Holotrichia; species Holotrichia oblita. The sequence continues at coordinate 28,426,424 of CM043021.1, forward strand.
AAAAGAAACGTGAAATGGTCTTTTGAAACAAAGGAAAAACGGTGTTTTGTTTTTAGTATTGTGTTAAAATGTCTTTGTGACAGCATTATACCGCCTTTATAATGCCGCACTGTGAATCACTTTGCTCCCAACAGCGAATGATAAAGTCGCTTCGGAGTTCAATTCTCCGAGAAAAATTTCACCGTCCTTCCGAAGAATCGATCGCTGGCTAGTATCGTTTCGTCACAACGATAGGCAGCTGCCTAATCAATCCTGCTATTGACCCATTTATACATTTTCCAAATAAAGGTTTTAGAATTATAATTAACGCTAGTTAGTAGCATTCATGTATATACTTTTAGGTATATCAAAATGTAGAACTGTTAATTTTTTATTACAAAAAATACAATATAGTTATAGTTATATACGTTCGCAAAGGCCAGAACGTCTTAACCATTGCGATCACCGAGTCTGCATATCGTATGACTCTTTAAGAGATAAGGTACTTTCAATAATTAAAATTCTCCTTGTTACCTAGTCAAAATTATAATAATACTAAGGAGCAAATTTTTAATACAGATTGCGTACATTTATAAGAAAGAGAAAACGTATTTCTATTTATGTGAAATAATACTCCGTTTTAGTGCGCGTAAATCGAATAAAAACACGGAGAATATACGAGTATACCTGCATAATATACTAAATTTACCATATCGTTTTTTTTTTTAATAACAACTTACTCATCTCATGCCATCTCGGAGTGGGGACTTTAGAAAAAGTGTTACCACTTGCATTTGTGTGGTCGATAAGGTATGGCAGCGACACACACTAGCCCTGTTGAAATTATTCAACGTTTAGCTAAATATATAAATATTCATTAGCATACCGGGAAAGTGCGTGTAGTGAATATAAATAGTGTTTAAAAGTGCTACATTAGTGAGGAAGTACATTATCTGCCCTTCAACTGCGGAGGTGCCTGTAAGAACTCGTCCGAGGAAACACCGCCGATTTAAAAGGTACATGTTTCATGTTGGCATAAAGAATGCGTTTTTTAATGAAGATTATTTGTTTCATAATTAAATAAGAAAACGTAACTTAAAGGTTACACTAGTCTACAAATGCAAGTATGTTTGCTAGTGATTGAAATTTAGTAGGTAATATTTATTAAATATGGTCTGATTTCAAGGTCATTTTAGATTTTGCATTGCCTTTTGTGAACGTATATAACTAGATATATTGTATTTAATAATAAACTATTGACATTTCTAGATTTGAATATATCAAAAAGTACATAAATACTGAAACTTTTATTTATAAGATAGTTTTCTCTTAATTTGAGAAGCCCATTTAATCGTTTTTCTTTGCTGCAGAAACCCAGGTATATCTCTTTTTAAACACCATTAATCCCTGCTGTATTTCTTTTATGTCCTTTATGTACAGTGGACAGCAGCATAATCGATACCGTTACGGAATTTCTCCTTGTTTTTCGCTTATTTGTCTAAGATTTTATATACATATGTGTCCTACATCTAGCCTGAATCATTTCTGAGCAAAACAATAAGATAGGACTAATAGCTTACCTTATGTAGTATGTAAAGCAAATAGTATTTCTTTATTTTAATAGTTATGGCTGTCAATTACTTATCATATATTGTTGTGATGCCGAGGTATAGGTACAGTGTATCCACCTAGTGTGTCAACGAAGGATAGAGCCTTGCCAAGACTTCTATAAAAAAAGTATATTTAAGAATTGCCAACCAATAATATACGCGCAATATAAAATTCTAAACTACCTATATTATTGTATACAGGGTATTCAGTTTTGGCCCGTGGCTATACAACTTCACTATTTTAAATTGAACGCCTTATACATGATGCTATTTTATAATTTGTGATTTCATTCTACATAATTGTACATTAATATTCTGCCTCTAGCGTAATTACCGATATACTTAAGGTTATTTTACATTTTTTCTACAATGTAGACTGTCTTCCAAAAAAAAAAAAAATTTAATAATTTTTGTATCTGAAGATATCGGTTTTTTCAGTAAATTTTTTTTTGAAAATTTTGAAAATGTGAAGGGTGGTCAAACATGGTCAAACGATGGTCAATCGTATCCGATGAACAAAATTTCTATATTGGCTAATTTTAGCATCATCGCCATTAGACCCCAAATCGAAATCGCTGGTGGTCAATAGTGGTCAATAAATAGTCAATCCTTTCTAGCATTTTTGTCGATTTTTGACCACTTTGTGGTGCCAACTTCGCGGACCTCAATATTGGAACTTGTATCACTTTCGGTAAAATCTACGTTTACAACTTTATCGAAATATTGTCCTTAGCTGGTCCTTGATTCTTGATATGATATTGAAGAATTGGAGTCGCTTTCGTTCCAACGCGTTTCCCCTCTTCTCTCAACCTCTCGCGTCCTTCGTAGGCAATTTTGTTGAATTGCATTTGCTGAAACTTCTTCCGTGTTTTTACACACTGGTCTTTCTGCTTCATTTTTTTACGAAGCGTTTCTTTTTGCACCGGTTTTTAGTGACTCCAGTTCATTTAAATAGGGGTGTCTTTTGCGATAATACTGCGGTCCTTCCTAAATTGTTTCCTTGCTTGCCTTCTGAAAAAAAAAATTTGGATAACATAGTCGCTGATGAAATTTCAAATGCAAATATTTGTAGAACTAGATGTCGCCGGCGCAGCTAGCGCATTTGCCCCAGAAACTGATGGCGGGAGTTCCTCGTTATAATTCATATTTGGTCGTCCGCGCAAAAGAGTTACTTCATTTGCTTTAGCTTGATCCAAGACTTGAACGGAAAGGTGGCTGTCATGGTGATCGTAGAGAAGAAGATTGGGATTCTTATGAGGGATAAGCAATTGGAATGTGCGGCTTGGCATAAACTCATGGAAACGGCATTACAGGTGATAACACGTTTCCACTTGCACTTATTATGGAGCACGTTGTAATTAGGGTGCCTTTTTCTGCGCTCGTAACATTACTCGCGTGATGGATCACAAGCTATACAATGACTTTAGATGGCTTTGGGACAGTTGTTATAGCCGTTTCTTCTAATTATTGAAGATGCGAGTACCATCACCAAATGTTTCATTTCGATCAAGAACATTTCGCAAACGATCAAAAATGATTTTCATATTATATTGCTTAAATGAAGTACATATTTCTTTTCAGACTGCAAGCCTCTGGTCTCCGCAGTGATAAAGTATTATCGCTTCATGAATCCCTTCATTCAATCAATTCCAGCTGTTTCATTTTTAGTCCAGTTTTGGGGCATCTTCAGTCGACTGACAGTGACTAACTCATATACAATTTTGTACATTTGGAAAAAGGCAATCCGTTGAACATTTTAAAGCTGGTGATAAGATAATCACAGAGTTCAAATTCTTGTTCATTGGAGAAAACTTTGTTGACATCATGATGGGTAGCCATTCTTATTATTTTACCCGTTGCTTTATTCCTCCCTTTTTTTACATACCAAGCTAAAGTTTGAAAAGCGAGGTTTTCTCTGTTTGCCATTTGTTGCACACTTTGTCCTAGGAGAACCAAAGGTACTACCTCAGACATATCTTCACTCGAAAATAGTGTTATTTACCGAGGTGTCGGCGTTCGTAGGCGCGGCACTATTTGCGAAGAAATGTAAAATGTATTTGAAAAGTTCTAGAAGAACAGTTGTCTCAATATTGACTGAACACATGTTTCAGGATAAGATTGAATTAAATTGTAATGTATGCAATAGTAATAAAATTAGGACCATACTTTTTTTTTTTTTTTTTTTTTAAAATGTGGTGGGTGCTTAGTTGCAGTGCTCTGACTTACTTCCCTAAATGTAAGTACACAAAGGAGTTCAATCAAAATCAAAATCAAAAACCTTTATCACTTTAGTATTAACAAAGTAATAGCAATTTTCGGTGCCAGGAAATATTTCTTCTCGGATCTGTCAATGCACTCGTCATGAAATCTTTATGAAATCTTTCCATAACGCGTTCATTTTGGACGAAATATTAATTTTATAAGTATAGTTTCGAAAATCATGAGTCAATTTTCTTTCGAATACTCGTAATTAAGATGAATTAAAAAATACATAAACCGGTTAGGAGATTAGAAAAACATTGCGAGTAGATCTGAGCAATTATTTACGTATATGTGCAGTAATAGGCTCAATTTACTCAGGTTCAATAAAGCGCTCCAGGAGAGCTTATTTTAACATTTCTGTAGCAGCAATGGCAAATCCACAATACGCAAACTCTAAACTAAAATAAAACGCCTACAGGTTGCATTCAACACAAAACCGATTCATTAAATCGCGCACAGGATATATCGTGATTAATTGTTATTCGACAGACAACTTAATTGAATCGCTTCCAATACAATTTCACGACACACTTGTATACTAGAATCTCATCTATGCATGTGTTCGTGCGATATCATAGTAAATGTGCGTGCGGATAATTGCACCTGCGATCTACGGCGCATGCTATAGACGCAAATTTCAGTCATATCAGAACGAATTCCCAATGGCACGCTCCGATTATTATTATTATTATCAATTTTGCGCTAATGATGATTGAATATTCACACACAAGATTGCGGGAAACCTTTATAACACTTTTGTAGAAAATACATACATTAGACAAAGAAGCCGTTAATGCGTAGAAAAAGTATTGTGTAATAATTTGAGGAAAATAATGTCATTCGTCTGTAGTATAGCTTCAAGATATATACCGATAAACGAAAAAAAGGTCAATTGTGGTTACCTAAAGTATTGGACTTGAGAATACAGATAGTGTTCAATGAATTATGACCTCATTTTGAAATAAAGTACTAGTATACAGTACGTACGCCGAAACATTCTATAGTGACCAACTTGTTTGTTTTTAGAGAGAAAATGTTGATTACTTGAAGCATGCTTATGGACAGTTGGGAGCATGGAATTCCAGACAACTAGTATACATATGTAGCAGTTTTGTCAAAATATTTACTATCGTGAACAGTCACTTATATCTTCAGGTTATATGTCAGTCATTCGTGCGCAACTCTATATAGGCATATTTTTAAATGTCAATGAAACATTAACAAATGTCAAATGTCAATAAAACAGTACACTGTGATTTGCATTTTATGTTGTAAAACGGAAAACAAAAGATCCTATTACTGCTAGTCATTAAATTCGGACATAGACATCTTTATAGTTTTTGATATGCCCTATATTATGCTTTCACGTAGAATAGATAAATACATAGTGTTCCATTAAACTTAAACTAGTTATTTATCTTTAAAAAAATATAAAATATGTACTGCTTTGCTGAATGCCATGTAGCTAAGTAATACCAAAATACTCTATCGTTTTGTTGGAATTACATACATATCTATCAATTCCTGAAGTATTTGCACTTGTAGGTCAATGAAACAGAAAATTATAATAATTTTTTGCGAATGTAAATCTTTCCAGGAGCACAGTTTTCTTGTTTCCAAGATTTTCATAAAGTCTACATTTTCGTCAAAATCAAATTTTTCAAAATTGGTAATAGATAGGAAACTATAAAGTGATCCTACCTTACCACGTAGAATCAGGAACTGGTGTATAATACATTCCATTCATTAGTATTAAATCATTATAAATAGTAATAAATTCTATATGTTTCATTACAAATAAGTAATTCTGTGAACCATTCTGTATAATCTAAAATAATTTTAAAATGTGCTCCTTATCACCCTATCTACTGATATCTCTTAGCGTTTGGACATAAGATACCGAGGGAATAGTCGTTACTCAGCCTGTACACACATGCATATCTATAATATGCTTCTTTTATATTGTATCTCATAAACAAGTTGTAACACAGTTTTATTACAGTACTATACTTGTGCGGTTTTCAACTTTTTTGAGTCTGTCCTCCTCCTCGCAGTCCTACATAGAAATTATTTCCGGCTCCCCTTTTAATGAAATAGCTGAAAATCTGTGTAGGACGTAAATAAGAATGTAGAAACGAAAAAAGGATCGATAGGCATCCCTGAAAGTTATTTGAAAAATAATACCGCAGTTTAATTTTTTTTTAGATCGCGGCTATTCATCTGTCCGGAGCCTAAAGTTCAGAGAACTGAAGGAAATTTAATGCCGTTTAATATAGCGCGCACATTCCCTTTGTTTCAAGAATTAAGGAAAAAACGCCTTGTTCGAGCGGTTTTCTAAACGGCAACAGAACTATTAAATAAATTAAAATAATGTTGGGTAGGTAGTTATGTTTAGCGCCGCGCTATCTGTTCAGAAAATGTATCTATACAAAACTTGATTAGAAAATAAGAATCCATTTCTACAAACTAGTCATCGATTTTTCCAATATAACTATTTCTACTAGCAACTGAGTTTCCGATTGCGAATGCGGTACAGTTCTGAAACACGGTAAAATTGTTGAGTGTTTTTTCAGTTTTAGCCGTATCTGTAATACCTTATTATAAGTACCACATTACTCGGCAAACCTTGAAAGACGGTCCGCAATTAACCGTACGAAGACGAGGAAAGGAAATACAGTAAATACAGCAAACGGACTCACTGGTGCTAATGAGCAAATAGGTGTCCTCGCCACTTAGAAAGAAATAAGCTTGCCCTCATTGTGTTGGTCTTGTACAGCAGCGGTAAAAAGTACCCAACCGATGCGAGTAAGAGCGAAGATATCGATGGACACCCCCTTACTTCACCCCACCGTCGAGACCAATACATATTTTCTAATTTAGCAGCTCACGCTCGACGGGTGCACATCGTCGTTTACAGCAATATGTGTTTTTCGTATACTAGCGAAAGAAATGCAAAACTTGCAAGTGTATTGTTTATTTGTGAGATTCATTCATTCATTTGCCCTCCAGCGTTCGAATGATTGTATTACCTATATTATATACACATTGTATTCGATGTATACATTTTAACTTTGAGTTTTCTAATGAATCAACATATTATCTTGACAACGTTAGGGATTTTGTTTACTAGCTTTCATATGACTTTACTTAAAAGTGAACTATATAGTTATTTAGCGTTTAGAATTACTATTAATAATGTTAATTAGTGTCTTTAGTGATTTCTATTAATATATAGTCTTAAAAGAGATGCTTAAATTTGATCTTACTTTTTCTTTAAAAATATAATATGGATATTATTCCGATTGCAATTATTTGAAATAATCGCAATGCAGAATATTAAAAACAAGTATGTATGTGACAGCGATTATTTAAAAGACAAAAATATGTGTATTTCGAGATACTGTTTATGAATATATAACATTTGGATGTATATATCTATATGATAGAGTAGGCATGCACTTAGCTGCTAAGTGCATCAGCATCTCTGAGGGAGTAAATGTCGTATATCATTGGCGTAACATTAAAAAATTAGAATAGGAACATAGTAATAAATAATATTTTATCAAGAAGATAATTACAATGAAATTATGAATGTTTTCTAATGCTGGTATAGCAGCAATATGTGGAATAGTGTACTGTCTCTGTGTGGAATATATTCCACTTAAAAAGATGTCGAGAAAACAATCTCATATAAACAAAAAGAAACAAATTTATTAACCAAAAATATAGGCAAATAGAGAATAAGTAGACAAAAAAATTACGTAACTAAATAAGAAACATTCCCGTTCAGGTACAAAAAAGGTACAATAGTAATACTACTCCTTTTTTCAGACTTGAGAACAGTAAAACAATAAACTATATTATTAATAAAGGAACATATGTACATAATTAACACAATACTGTCAACGACAAAAATCGCACACATAATTTTCACTTTCAACACTGACACAGGCTTCGTGTGATCAAAAGTGGCAAGCCACACACATCACCCACACTTCGCCGCGACTATCTGCAGATCCATCACAAAAGATACACCGGACATTGTGATTTGGAACGTCTTCTGAAAAAAACTTCCTCGTCAGTTGAGTCTTGCATGGAAACTGATAAAGAAGATGCTGAAGATGATAAATCTCGTGGATTCTGCTGTTTGTTCCGTATCACTTTGGATTGCTTGTGTGCGGTCGTCTTATTACACATCGACCCTGTACGATTTGGTGTTGCACCGCTATAGAAATTTAGCTTTGCTTTTTGAACCTTTTTATTTGCTTCGGCTATAAATGCCTCTAATTCTACTTTGTGGGCCATTGAAGTAATTATTTTTGCTTCTCCTGGCTTCCGAACACGTGCTCCCTTTTTTTTTTGTAGGTTTGGTATCCACACAACTTGCTCACGATGAACACTAATTGTGGATATGTTACGCTTATTAGTTTCTGTTGCAATCTCTTGGTGGGTGGGTGGTTCCACGTTAGCTGGGAGGGTTGTAGCACAGTATATATTCAAGCAGTAGTTGCACTCCTCGACAATTGTGATACAAAACGGTAACTCGCGCATTGCATTGCGCAATGTCGCATAATGGCAAAATTTGGAATTAGGATTGTTTACATTTATCTGCATCTGCATTTATCGTTTGAATAACCTATAAAAGTATATGTGTTGTCGTGTTAGAGAATTCGATGTACTGTATTGCTAACTCAGGATTCAAAATTTTGCCGCTTTTATCATTATTAATTTTTCAATCTGCCACAATGCGACATTGCGCATTGCAATGCGCGTGTTACGCTTTTGTATCAAAAGATTAAAGGTGCCGACACGAAGTGAAACTACTGCTTGAATATATACTGTGGTTGCAGCTTGTGTGTCGTGTGTGATGGTAGGCACAATATGGTGACAACATTTTGTTTAGCAACAGGTACGACATCTAAATTCCTCGTGTGCGTATGATGCGCATCTAAAATAAGCAAAACGGGATTGTCTTAGGTGGGTTGCGTTTGTTCGACAAAATGATTAAATCAACCCGTGAACAAGTGCGCCTGGATCCATCCTAATGGATGATAGAGAAATAGAGTTCCCGGTGGCGCATACTTTTTGAGCTGCTCATTTGCGTTTTTCCGTTTTTATCATAAGTGGGACAAAACTGGCCCTCTTAAAGCACCACCGTTACCAGAGAACCTCTTTCTGTGGACGTTATGCTTCCCACTTGGCGTTTTCCTTTCAGAGCTAAAGACACCACCAGTTATCAACGTTGAAGAGAACATCTTTTTCATGTGGACGTTATGCTTCCCACTTGGCGAATGCTTATTTGATTACTGTGTCTTTTTAGAAAAAGTCGTAGCCAGTCGTTACCAGAGAACCTCTTTCTGTGGACGTTATGCTTCCCACTTGGCGTTTTCCTTTCAGAGCTAGCACTTCAGGACACCTAGACTGTAAAATATAAAGTCCAGTCTGATCAACGTTGAAGATTCTAGCTTGGAAACATCCTTTCTCCTCCATCAGGTGTTCTAATAAATTAAAGTCAACAAGTCTACATCCTGCTTATTAAATCCTACGGCTCTTGCTACGGAGGTGCCTGTCGGCCTACGAATGCTTATTTGATTACTGTGTCTTTTTAGAAAAAGTCGTAGCCATTTACGTCCAGCTGATTCATTTAAAATAGAGAACCGACTGGGAAGATTATTTCGTTTTGCAAATTGATAAGCAGCACATCTGACATCCTGTCTGGTTAAACCAAAATATTTGCTTTCCATTAGTATTAAATGGTTCACGAGCTCATTTTCTAATTCTTCAGGAAGTACTGCTTTCCTGCCGAGCTTTGTTTTCTTCACATTATCAGTTTCTTTCTTACAATACCGGAATAGAGTTGTCCGTGGTACATTAAATTGTTTGGCAGCAGCCAAGTAGCCCAACTGTTGACTCTGTACTGCTGATACAGCCTTCTGTATATCTGCTTTATGCCAAGTTTGTTCCTTGATGTTTTTAGGGATTTTTCTGATGAGAAATATAAGGTTTAACCATGAGTTCATTAGGACTTCCTAATGTGAAATATTTCACATTGTGGCACGGTCAAATATTTCACATTAGGAATATGTTTACTTTCAACATTGCTCGTGCACAATTACTTAATGAAACAAAGTTATGCAAAACCGACCACGGGGTTATTAATTATGAACCTTTATAAATGCCCTGCCGAAAGGAAACATTATTCGGATCTTGATATGTACCTTAACTTAAAACTTTTTCGTACTCACCCAAAAATGACGAATCATATATTTTTAGGTTATGTGCTGTTTTACCACTACCACTTTTACAGGAATTACTTTTAGCACAGAAATATATCTAAAATTGCGAATGCAGTACAGATGTCGCTTAGGACATTTTCAAAACACCCATATTCCACTTTAGGAACTTATTCCACATTTAGTGCTTTTACTCCTCTAAAGGCAAAGGACAAAAATTGTTATAAACCAGAAAAGCGACTCTCACTCTCAACTATATCTATAGGTAATATATACGAAATATGTAATAACGCTCGTCTACGCTTTTCGAAACTGTACCACCTAATAAAACATCGAAATATCAAATAATGCTAACTCCAAGGAGAAGATGCCGATATCTTAGACGTGAATGATCCAGTAAATGCTTTCTCCAGGAAAGTAGAATTAAGAAATATTAAACATATAAAGTAATACAACAAGATACACATCACGTTCTTTTCCCAATTAATAAAAATTATTTAAAGGAAAATTTTATCTACCTAGGTCGAAAATGTTTTGTTGTATTTAGATATCACTTGAAGGAAAGTGATGTTTCATTTATGTTCTAAATATCGTCTTGAGTTACAGTTCCTTAATACAACCTGAAGATCTTCCATCCACAGATTGCATTTTATATTATATACTCTACAGCTTTGATATTATAGTACTATATTAAATGAATATATTAGAAGTAAATAATAATTAACTTTCTCGCAAAGACAAGAAAAAATACGGCAAAATATTCTAAACTACAGCGGACATATAACCGTCTACATGTATGTCCCAATTTATCTAATATAATTGTTATTGTAATATATAGTTTATTGTCAACTAAAATTTACTAAATTAAGTAAATTAAGTCTTGAATTAAGCAACTGACCTGATCTGAATGAATGTAAAATTTCGTGGCGCAAATCTAATAATAAAATTAATAATAATAGTATTTTCCGATATATTCATAATTTTAAACGACGTAAAATGTTCAAATAATACGCCCGTTAGCTGCATATCCTCTAGAAGCTCGCAAATGTTGGTGCCAAGAGGTCACAAAAGCGTACTGCAAGAGCGGTCAGGCGATAAGATCCGTAAAGCTGCTCTCCATTTCCGCTTCGATGGTCAAGACATACTTTAGAAGTGGACACTCCTTCAAACCGACCAATATATACGAGCCTTATAGCATCGGATTTTTGGAAGTGTTTCAAGATAACGAAGCGGGGAAACCCTTTAATGTTACTGCTTGAAATAATGAGTTGAAGATAATAATAATAATATAAGAGATATACGATTAATCGTAGAAAAATAATATATAAACCGTTTAACTACAACTAAGATCAAAATACACTTATTGAAGGTAATAGATAAAAATTTGTTGCACTGAAATACATATAAGGAGTTAGAGGAAAATCTCACAGTTGAATTTGATACTAAAGCACTCAATACTGATAACAATGTTCTATGTTCTAATTTATGTTCCTAAGAAAAAGACGTTACTTACGCGAGTATTCATCTTTTTCACGACGCTTTCTAATGCTGTACTGTTATTTGAAGAAAAACTTGCATAAGAATCGTTTGCAATAATTTGCTCGTGCTGAATAAGTATCATCAGAAGAATCATAAAAAACTATTTATTTGGCAACTCCTAGAAAAACATGTATGTGATGATTTATTTCACAATAGGTGGTCATTGCTTACTTGCACAATTATCAGAAGGTGCTTTTTATTTGCTTATATTTAGGTAAGATAATAATAATCTTCTGTTCAAAATAAGAATCTAAAAATATGGAGGATGCCCCATCAAACATATGCTTGTCTGAATATCTCCGCGAGAGAAAACTTAACTGCTTCTCTGTTCTAAACATTTCAATCGGAATAAATAAAATCACCAGCTTTCTAAATTAACCAGCTTCATAGATTCAATAATAAGGAAGTTAGCAATGAACACTTAATATTGGACACAATGTATATTCCTGTGGATTCTTTATGAATCATAGGATTCGAGATTATAAAGTTCCAATTTCCTCACTTGTTGGAATACACACTAGATGTTGGACTCTTGACCAACAATTAAACGGTAGATTTAATGCTTTGTTCTGTGATAGTACTGCCCTATTATTTTGTGCAAATATGCGTTTAGAATATTGGGCGACACGATATATGAACAAATCCCCGCGTCAACCCACGGCAGCAGACGTTACTGATACCGAAATAGAAAAATTACCCCAGACTAGCAAAATTACGGCAATAATGACTCAATGCAATAAGGAAAATCTGTGCTTACTTTACAATGTTTTATAAACTTTTCCTACTTACGTTTCCAGGATGTGCGGTAAATGGAGTATTTTGAATATTTTAACAATAAATAACACAAAAGACAGATTTATATGTCACTAAATAAATGAAAAATGCATCAAATAAATGAATAAATATATACGCGATTAAATGAACTAAAAACAACAAAGCTAAATATATAAAAATTTAAAAGTAGCAACAACGGCAAACTTTACATAGAAACAATAATTAATAACTTTAAATGTTATGAGCTCGTATCTATAAAATATAATAGTTTTCTGGCTAAATACCTGTACGAATTCTTTCTTCGCATGCGCTCGTTGATGCTGGTTCTTGTCGCCGAATGCTAGCTGCTTTCGGTGATCTGTCGTGAGCGTGCCCTTTCTTGTAATTTTCTTGAACCAGTACTTTAATTTATTAGCTACGTGTTGGACTTCCACCAATATAACACTGCTTTATTGTACTGATTATTTATTTAAGTATATCCTGGTCCTAACTTGACAAATTTTAACATAAATTGAAAAGCAAACTAGACTCGTTTACGTTCTAGTGGGAAGTGTTTTATTTCGGAGTCAGGTAGATTTGCATCACCTCACGTTTCGCTGTAGTTCCATATAAGGCGATATTTTCACATTGGCGCGAAGAATACAATAGAGCTCTGATAAAGGCCACCTGTTCATTCGTTTTTGATTAAAGGCTAGTATATTTTTAACTAGTAAGAATTTATAAAATGTTAACATAGGGAGAAAATTATATACAGTCACGGAATATATACAGTTAGATGCATTACATTAATTAAAATAAAATAACATTTCTAGAATATACGTAATAAGTACTCATCTTCCCTATTACGTTAATGTATTAAATAAAATAAAATAATTCAAAATTCACGTCACGTTCACAGTTCTCACAGGGTGTATGTTCAGCATCAATTATTAATTCAACAAACTCACTTCAGTTTATTTCTTAAGACTTAAGTAACTCTTGTGTCTATTTACATAGCACAGGATAATAATTTGTTTCTTTGTTCTTGAGATTACACTTTCCCACACGTATATCATTGTTGGGCATCGCTTTTAGATTTTCAGAGAGAAGAGAGATATCAAATAGCTTCTAGTTGAGTAAAACGTGTATCGGAAGCTTGTAGTAAAGTGTAAAGAGGATGCGTTGGTACCGTTTAAAGAATTGACAATCTGTATAAGTATATGAAAGCAATGAAAATACACAAAACATGTTAAGGATAACACTTAGACTTCTTTTGTTCCCGTACATACAACTTTAACTAAATAGAACATCCTATACGTTATTACATTTCTAGATGCAACAATCGATACACTTAACTTTAACTGATGTTGAGTTCTTCCAACTTGTCTTAAAATCTCGCCTCTTGCGGTGTGATATTTTTAAAATACATTTCAAAATCCAATTACATGTGACACGAGGTGTTTAAAATTTAGTAGCAAATTTGAAACTGTAAACTTTCTTTCATCTGTGTGGTGGGTGCTGGTTGCAGTGACTTATTAAGCTCTATCGCTTGTATGTAGTTTGTCTATTTTTCTAGCATTTGTTGTTTTATTTGTCTTTAAAATCATTACTGTTTTATCAATAACAACCGCTCATTCTTTTTTATTAAAATAAGAACAGGGTAAACAATTTCTTGTTGTTATCATCACAGCCTGCATTCAAATATGCATGAGCTAATTGCAATTTTAAGTGATATTTGACGAAACGTGTTAATAACAAAACAACCAAAGATTAGTATAGGGAAAGCTAAACCATACTGGTGCGGAAAATAAGTCTGTACCTGTGTGAAAGTATACAGAGTGTTCCATTCGAAAGAAATCACTTTTAAATTTGAAAATTGTCAGCGTTTCCACTAAATTTTGTAGACTTTACGTTTCTACTTGCTGGTTTCCAAATATGGAGGTTTTACATTTTAATAGTCACATTAACAAGATAGGAAAATCAATATAAAGATAAAAGAAAAAAAATGAAGGATATTATTAAATTATAAGAAAATATGGCGCCGAAAATATTTTAGAATAAAAGAAGGCTTCTGGTTATCCATCAACTCAAAATTTCAAATTCATAAATAGATAGGGACTTCAGATAATTCTAATGAACGGGTTTTGCAGTAGACTCAGTATATAAATTGTTTCGGAGAGTATTGAAGTTTTATTTTATCTATAGCTTTATAATCTATTTCGATATAATTGTCTGACTTTTGGCAATTAATAAAGGACGCCTTGGAAATTTAATATTAGAATTGACATACCTCACAATGAAACGGATGTCCATCAACATTTATGTTACATTGTGTTTAGCGTTGACTTTTGGCCATCAAATATCTAGTACAAATTTAATTAAGTCCTGGATACAGCAATTTAATGAAACTAGCCTTCTTAGATTTACGCGAAGTATGCCTTCTAATCAAACCATTGATCATATTTGTGATGCATTGGCACAAGACTCTTGACGATCAATGCAAAAACAAGTTTCGATTTTGCAGGTACAAAGGCCTACTATTTCTCGTATGTTACGAAAAACCTGAAGTTACGACCTTTTGAAACTCAGTTTGTGCACGAATTGAAAGAAACTGCTTATCGTATAAGATTGTCGTCTGCCTGCCAACTATTGGAAAACTGACGTATTTCACTTTTTTTTTTTTTGTCTCATTAGGCAATTTTTCATGTCCATGGCTACATCAATAGCAAAATTGGTCGCTATTGGATTCAAGAAAGTAGACGGAAGAAATATACAATTGAATTTTATAGCCCTAAGTTACTCTTTGGTTAGCAATATCTTCCAGCATAATTATGGACTCATACCTTCCTTAAGATAACGGACAGTTACTATAAATTCTAGCATGTGCCCGCAATAATTTGGACTTGGATCCAATCGATTTTCTTTTGTGGGGCTTTAGATAAAAAACTGAATTTGTGAATTTTTAATTAGGAATTTCGAGAATTGTCTGTTTTTGCCTAGATGTGGGCCAGTCATTTGTTTATACTGTTCTTCAACAGGACTATACTGAATGAATTATTTCCAACTTAAATCTACAGTCTTTGAATTAATTTGTCATAAACGTGATGATTTGTGAGATATTTCTTTCTTAAAATTTCTGTTGGAATATTAATGCATGTATACCTTGTAGGCAGGCCCGCTGCGTGCGGGCGTGCAAGGCGTTCACCGCACAAATTACTGTTTATGATTTTAATGATTTTATGAATGTGTTTGTAGCTATAAAGTAAACTTTACGACAAGAACCTTCTATGACATATTAACTCCGACAGTATTCTTACATGCTTTACAAATTCCAACAGTTTTTGATAAAGAAATTAAGTTTTTCACAATGATATTCATGTTAATACTGAGAAAATATGTTCGCAGTCTACCCACTTACTTACATATCAAAATGTTTGACAGGAAAAGTAGGATATGATTATTCACTCGTCGTCGAAATCCCGGTTACAGCATGCTATATTTCGAAAGGTAATATACCGACACATTTAGAAATGCAGTTATTGCATTTTATTCTGCTGAAGAAATAACGAAGTTGAGTCTATTCCGAAAACTAATTTACGATAAGCAGCAACGGTATGCGGATTTCGGAAAGACGATTTGAACGATTTCTTCGAACCTGGCTTGGGGATCGGAACCGCATAAAAACATTTACATTTAGAAAGGTTCCTGTAAGTCCTGAATAATGAAGAGACGCCGCGAATCTTCCGCGAGACCATCCTTCACCGGAACGATGCAGAATTTATATTCTTTCTAGCGTTCAAGACGGGCAATAGCGGTGAAGACGCGTGCGAATCCATCCCCAAGAAAGCACAGAAATCCGGCCGACCAGGCTACCGACACATTACTTTGAAAATTAATCAAGCTCCTCTAGTTCCTTCTTTATTTCGAAAGAACGCAATTACGTTCTTGCAGAAGGATTTGGGTCTACTTTTATCCACCGGCTTGGGTTCGTTTCCTGTGTTATTACAATTCACATCGCCTACATTTTCGGTGCTTTCTGTTTCTCTGTACAATGTGTTTTTGTTTCGATTTATTTTATACTAAAGAGTGCCTCTTTAATTACATGGAAAAGCTATATTTAGAAATACGTTAAAACGACGCTCACGACTCCTACCTGTTTGTCGCCCAAAATTCCTAAGTAATTATTCCGTTCTTTTAGACATAATACCAGCTAATGTTTGGTTTACACAAGGGCTTTCAAAAATACTTTTAGTCAAAGCCAAGCATACCAAAAAGGAGAGTTTCTGCGTCTGATCTGTTGTATTGCTCGACTACAAAATTCCAATATTAGAAAGCCTATATGGTATATTTTTTTTTTGCTGTCAGAATTATAGACATAAAAATAACATTAGAAATTGCCTTCGAGAGTGAAGTTCTGCTTTCGAGTGCACAGTCTAATTGACACTAGAGATATGTCTCCAAACACTTTTTTTGTGGGTGGATTGGTAACATCTTCTAGAGTACAGAAATTTTCGCCTCAGTGAATCGAAAAACTGTAGTTGTACAGGACGGCCTCACTGAGAGGAATTCTCTACTTCGGTGTGGTTATAGTGGAGGTAGGCTATTATGGTACATGAAGAAATCGAGTTACATATGTACTGACTATGCTGTTGATATAGTAGCTACAACAACCTGAATATTTGAGGTCAAAGGGCAAGCAAAGCGCCTAAGGTTTGTCAAGACGTAGTTCAAAATGGAACTGAGAGTAAACCCTTAAAACTTGTAACGGGACGCGAATTTTCCATTATTTTATTTGATTAAACATATTAACATGATAAGGAAAACAAGTACTTATTAAATATATTAAAGAATATTATTTTCTTTTAATTAATGTAATGCACCTGACTGTATATATTTTGTAACTGTATATAATTTCCTTGCGTTAAAGTTTAATGTATACTTAATAGTTAAAAAATGTAACGGTTTTAACCGACAACGAGCAAACAGGTGACTTTTAGTAAAACTGTACCAGCGTAGGAATATCAATCCGATTCCGAAATAAAAGACTTCCCGTCAGGACACCGACGAGTATAGTCCGCGTTGCAATTTATATTAAAGCTTGTCAAGTTAGGGCCCAGTTAGTGTTCTGGTAATTATTATAAATATGTAAATAAACAGTATAATAGTAAGGCCGTGTTTACTGGGAAAGTCCCGCACGTAGCCAATAAATAAATTAAAATACTGATGAAAGAAGATTGCAAGAAAGGACACGTCCGAGCCCCAAGGCAAAGCACCCGAAGGCAGCGGACATTCAGCGGGAAGAAACGAGCGTACGCGAAGAAAGAAGTTGCAAAGGTATTTTGAAACGCGCGCAACCGCAGTAAGCCCGGATTTTGTAAAAAAAAGAAAAGAACAAGAAAACCAACTTAAAACCTGATCCTACCTGCATCCACTGGCGTTGATCTTCGGAAACCCCAACAAATCTAGCTCAGCTTGCCGGAGAAGGTGGGAGTGGGAGAATTCGAAATGTAAGCTCGGTAAAACAAATGGCGCCACGTTATTTTCAAAATTTCCCGAAGATTTCCCGAGTAAAATAACGAAAAGGTCGTAGGACGCAAAGTTCGGAAAAGTAGGATCAAATACACACCCAGTTTGCGTATTTACACATAACTTTAGCCCAAATATTCTAATATTTTACTAACTTTAGTCGACAAAGAAAACACCCAGAATTAACATGTGTAAAAAAAACTATTTAATACAATTTCTTTTAAATACAACAACGCAATACCCACCTAGAAGGTGCGTTCGGTTAACCTGAAATAGGTGTACATGAATAGAATCACCCTATATATAGCTTAGCAATATCTATAATATGTGTTGACAACAGTTTCGAGATACCCTGTAGGTACTCTAACCAGAACCATACGTATGCTTTTAGTTTTACAACGATACACAAGTTAAATAATACACTGGATTTACCAGTAAATAAAATGAAAGCTATACCTTAGTGATAAAATTATTAACTTTAAATTACTTTGAAATTGTACCAAAACAAGAAAATGAATTAAATTTAGACGTTAATGTTTCACAAGATAAAAAAAACAGTTACAGATTAAGTTATTAAAATTCTCAAAATATATTAAAGTATTAAAGTGACCCAATGTGCGCCATCTAGTGACAACGGTGTAGAAATTATTTGAGTAGCGTATTAACCTCTTACTACAGTAATTAAAAGAATATCACATCGGGTTTAAACGAAAGGACCTTGAAACTGGCGGAGTTTACTACACTAAAACGTCGTTTTTCGTAAACTGCAGACGTTGTTAGGGTTCTTCAAAACGTAGCAAATGATGTAAAAGAAAGAAGACTTACGGTTTGGAAGCGGTTTCAGTACACAAACCTCTACCGAAGAGCAGACAGATTTCTCGTAGTCTATGATTTAGTTGACAACCGCCAACCAGTGATATCTTCACGTTCTGGTACCTAAGCCGGCAGTAATTCAGCCAAAATTCTAGTATCTAACCCAAGGTCACCTGCTCGGTGAAATTAAACCAAATCTGGCCCTCGAATATGATGTTTTAAAATTCAAACCACGTGCTGTTCCTAACCAATGCGATCCCAAACGTCCAAAAATGACCTCAGAAATGGAAATCCATCACGGATAAAACTCAATACCAGCCAAAAATCCCTTTATATCCCAGGAAGAGTCCTTAATATCGGAACATGCCGAATAAACACACTAATAAATCCGTAACATTACTCGGAACTCTAAAATGGCGGCATGATGGTTAGCAAAATGCGGTCTTGCACGAGGTTTTCAGTACGACAGGCAGATTCGAAAAAGCACGCGAAGCCGGCTAAATCCGCGCTTCTCAAGAGTAACATGAAATTCCCTACCTTACCGACCTAGCGGCTATATTCAATCTACCGGTTGGAAACAGAGACCTGTAAAATTAACCTTACCTAAAAGTATCGAATCTGACAGCCGATCACAACCAATGAATTACACCGAGAGATACAAATAACCAATATTTAAATTTAACTTGAAGGATCCATTAGAGCACCAGTATGAAACTCCCAGTACGTATCACTTGAAATAAATACATTAACTTGCTAAGACAAACCAAAATCACCCTTCTATCGTAGATGCCTGACAAGCTATGGAGCATAAATTACCCAAATATGAACTGAAATACGAAATCCGGAAGTAATTAATACAACTAAACACAAATGTTGAGATACCTCAGCTACGGAAATATCCTAACGAGAACTGGAGTACAATCGTACTCAAAAATAAATCTATTAGGTACGTTAAAGCAATTCTACCTACGATATTACCCCATTGAAACTTAATTACAGAATTGACCCGTTACAATTTGGCCAAAAAACTATTATATTTTATAAATGCGAGCTCGTAGAGGGTGTATAAATTAACTATTTTCTATAAGCAAAGTTTGACGTTGTTGCTATTTTAAATTTATATACATTTAGCTTTGTTGTCTTGTTTAATTCATTATTGTGTATTTGCTTTGCGTAAGTAAAGGTGCATTTAATATTAAGGTTTTGACCCGAAATCATTACATACAGGGTGGCCGTTGAGGTATCCGAGAAACTTCGTATATGGATTCAATGACTAATTTTAAGCAAAAGTGATCGTATTCACTTTTGCCGAATTCCTAACGGTTCTTGAAATATCGGAGTTTGAAGTTGGCTGGTCGTATAGATAGATGCTTAAAAAAATGTTGATTGTCAGTTCGTTAATTGTCATCATTGACAGTTGGTTATTTTTTATTGCGTAATTTGTGTTAAAATCATGCCCGTAATTTATTCAAATGAAGAATACGCTGACATGATTTTCGTGTATGGATATTGCAACGGTAGTACCACCGCCTCAGTTAGGGAATATCAACGACGATACCCAAACCGCCGTCTTCCAGACAAGCAAACGTTTAGTAGAACCTTCACAACTCTTCGATTAACAGGTGCGTTCCCTAAACCGAATTGTGAAAGAGAACTTATGCGAAGAAACAATGCTGCAGAAGTGCTTGAGGTTGTTGAAAATGATCCTGGTGTTAGTACGAGAAGAATTTCTATACTTACTGGACAAAGTAGGACGGCTGTGCAGGACACTTTGCGAGAAAACGGACTGCATCCCTATCATTACCAACCGGTACAAGAACTTTTCCCGCGGATCTTCCCCAAAGAGTTCGTCTTTGTGAATGGTGGAGCGATCATCTGGATACTCTTCCAAGAACCCTTTTCTGTGACGAAGCTACATTTACAAGAAATGGAATCAACAATTTCCACAACGAACATGTGTGGGCAATCGAAAACCCTCATGCCGTTCGAGAAACCGACTTCCAGAGAAGATTCTTCGTAAACATTTGGGCTGGAATAGTTAATAATGAAGTTATTGGACCACATATTTTCGATGGAAATTTGAACAGCGAAATGTACCGGGCTTTTTTGGAGAACGAACTACCTCTACTACTTGAGGACATTCCTCTTCAAATCAGAAGGACGATATTGTTTTTACATGATGGTGCTCCGGCCCATTATGGAAGAGGTGTCACTAATTTCCTCAATGAACAGTATCCAAATCGATGGATAGGTCGTGGTGGTCCCATTGCCTGGCCGCCGCGATCTCCGGATCTCAACCCACTAGATTTTTTCATGTGGGGACATGTGAAGACACTTACCTATTCCATGGGAAAGCCTGATAATAGGGACCAACTCATCCAGAATATTCATGCAGCGTTTAATGAGGTGAAAAACAATATGGAGAACTACAACTGGGAACGAGAGCTCCGACGGAGGATTGAGTTATGCATTGCACAAGGCGGTGGTCACATTGAGCAGCTTTAATAATTGCACTGTCATTATACTTTTATTAAAATAAACGACATTATTTCCTAAGTCCTCTACTAATTTAATTTTAATTCAAACTCCGATATTTCAAGAACCGTTAGGAATTCGGCAAAAGTGAATACGATCACTTTTGCTTAAAATTAGTCATTGAATCCATATACGAAGTTTCTCGGATACCTCAACGGCCACCCGGATACGTATTTGTTCATTTTATTTAATATATTTGTTATTCATTTATTAGAAATTTTTGAGAGAAATGTATTAAGAAAGGTATACGGTGGCAAAAAAGTAGATGACGTTTGGATGCGACGAACAAATGAAGAGCTAAGTGAATTATATGGGGAACCGTCTATAACTAACGTAGTGAGGGCAAGTAGAATGCGATGGTTAGGACACGTATCGAGATTGGACGCTTCTAGACCAACAAACCAAGTTTTGACAAAGGGAATAACTGGAAGGCGAAGAAGAGGCAGGCCACGAACGGAATGGTTACAGGCGGTAGAAGCGGATTTAAAGAAAATTGAAATAAAGGACTGGCACAAGCGAACTGGAAACAGGAAAGAATGGAGAACCATTTGCAACCAAGCCATGGGCCTTCTGGGCTCGTAATGCTGACATATATATATATTCATTTATTTGAGGCATTTTTATTCATTTAGTTGCATATTTGTCTGCATATTTGGTGTATTTATTTATTGTTAAAGTATTATAAATCATCCATTTACCGCACGTCTTGGGAACGTATAAAGAAAGAAAGTTTGTAAAGTAAGTACATATATGTTTTACTTTATTACGTTAAGAGCGATTGCGACCGACATTTTTGCTAGCCAGGGGAATCAATTTCCTTATTTCGGTATCAGTAACATCCGTCATCGTGGGTTCACATGGGGATTTGTTCATCTACTCTGGCGCTCAAGATTTTAAACATATATTAGCACAAGGCCGTTCCATTATAAACTTTGCTCACCTTACATTTGTGCCAAGATGGAGCCCATACAGGATTAAGTTTCTGTACCAGTTTAGAGAGAAACTAGCGCTGACATCGCAAGTAAAATATTTCGGAATAGTGCTTTATATGCCCCTACATAGATCTTCTAGAAGAGGTAGAGGCACTAAAATCGGATAAAGAGGAGGACTAGAAATCTACATATCTATTGCAGGAAGAGTATGCGGTAGTTTACCGAGGTAACAATCGGACACTGCCACCTGAAAAAGCATTTTATTAGCTTAGAGACTTTAGTTGGTGCTACTTAACTAAAATGTCAAAAAATGGTAGCACCGTTTTACGTACTCTGCCATTGTAGTGCGTTTTGCGCACTAGAAAGCAAATTCTCGGCGTTGAGATATTGATATATCTGGGAGCATGGAGATATTCTCTCTAAAAGGTTCTTATCTAAAGCGAATCTCGTTGAGAAAACTAAGTAGCACTAAATAAAAGTACAAAGCACACTAAAAAAATCTCGTAGAATCCTTTTGTCAGAATATCACCTTCATCTTCTTGATGCCCATATTGCAATCAAACATTTTCTGTATAATTCATTACTTATGCATTTTGACAATAATCCTGATTGATAATTAAGCAATCTCTCCCAGTTATTTCATTTCCCGATAACACGTTGATATTTGATGAGATGCCGACGGTGAAATTATGTACGCTCCTACTTACATACCTGTTTAGCGCCACTCATATGCTCTGCTATCTTATGTACGTACGTGCGTAGAGAGTATAAATATTTGCTGAATCTTCGTTTCTTCATCAACAATAATCATCAAGATACATATATATTCCTGAACATATGTATGTACAATACTATCAAACTCTTGTGCCGTAATGAGGAATATCTTCATGTGGTAGAGGCCGAGAGATTTTATTTAAAATATCGTATATTGTTTCATTTGAACATAACGACTAGGACAATTATCCGTCTTATTGCTTTATTTCTTTTACTTTCATTTTTGCATTAGTACTTGTCTTTAAGCATAACCTTGGCTTCTTATGAGTGGTTTGGCATGTTTCTTACATCTTTACATTTGTCCAACGGAAAATGAAATTATCTGGTTGAGCGGTGGAGCTTTCCTTTGTTTCGGTTTTTGATCTCATTTATATCATATTTATTTTGATTAAATTTTTGTATCTTACAGTTTGTAAGGCAAACATAAATCTCCTTTGAAGTACGAAGGAATTAAAACTACTCTAATATAATACGAAAAGTAACTAATAAAGCTATTTAAGAGTGCGCTGTATGTAGAATATTGATATATGTTTTTTATCCTCAACTTTTTCAATATCACGCGATACATTTTCATATCAGAATTCAGATCCCGTAGCTCTCACTTTAAATCCTCATGCCGTATTCTATAATAAAACATCGCAGCACTATAATTATTTATAGCGAGTAGAAATAAGGTGAGAAATATGAAATACCTAGACTGCAAGACACACAAATTAATTAACATCTGTGGAGCGAAGCTGCAGCTATTCCATTCGTGAATTAATTTCTATATAGATGGCGCTCAAATATTAATCATTTGTCTAGCGAGGTGTAGGCGTTACATTTTGGGGGATAAATATCCTGTACCGCCCGTAATAGTATTCACGTAGCATGCGCATCCTTCCAAATTTATCTCGAGTATCCGTTACACCTAGCGCATTATAACGAAGTGCTCGTAATTTGTAATGTCAATAATTTCGCCCGCTAATAATTGTAGTCTACTTTGCTGCTGTATAGCGATAATATATCGCCAGAGTAATATATTAAAATAACAAAGGGCGAGAGCTATACGTTTTAAGTAGACTATGTAGTAGCCGTGGTAAGAAAGTACCGATCATAAATAAATTAGTGAATGAGAACAAAATTTTAATATTCCAGTACAATCAGTATATTAATATTAATACAAAGAGATCGTAGATAATGCTACTATGCATGGAGAAGATTCAAATATCATTTCAAAGCTAATTTCTGATGTTAATTGTATCAGATATGAACCTGGTAAACTGCTCTAATTTTACTGTAAGAGATATTACAATCATACCTTCCTACTTTTTTTCCGAAAAGACTCGCAACTTCATAGAGTGCCATTTTGTTAGTATGCAACATATCTCCATGTTACAGAAATAGCAATGGCACGTTTCGGAAGATGGAGTACTTAGATCGATCTACCTTTGCTGTAGTGGCATATATTAGCAGCATGACATTGTGGCTGTAAGTAAACCATGAAAACATGCACACTAAAAATACACAGAAAAAGAGGGAACTATAATTTCAACAAGCAATAGAAATAATAGAGAATAGGTAAATCTTTCTAGCCGAAAATACAGACTGGAATATATTCTAACACAAGCTTTAAGCTAAGTGTCGTCGTAAAATTCTATTCGTAGTCCATTTTCAGCAACTTGTGTATTATCGTAAAATTAAGCACCAGATTATCATTAGGATATGCATACTAGAAACTGACATGTGTCGTCATACGGCATTTTATTCTCATTTCCTCTTTGATAAGGGATCTCTAGATATCTACGCAAATCCATTTGGTATCACCACAGAGCATCTACAGTGACCTCCTTGTATTGTTTTACTATGTGTAAATAATCATATCGTTGTCATCACTTATGCATTTCTAACATTATATGAGATATTGACAGATTCAGAAAGTCTCCTTCAAGTACTTCTTGTCTATATCTCCCTCCGCTTACTAAAATATACTATACTATAAATTTTGTGGATTATGTATTATGTTCGTTTTCTTACTATCGTTTACATTAGAAACTAAAATCTGCCATAATTGCATCATGTTGACTAGGTTGTAGGTATGTAATTCTCTCTTATGTTTTCTTTGCAGGACATATTAATTTAAGAATCCGCTTCAATTTCAGCATACTTAAAAATGCTTTTGAAACTTAAATTTGAACATTCCATTATTAATGTTTAATAAACAGGTGAACTTTACAACTTTGAGCATTTATGTGCCGGGAAATGAACATTTGCAATATCTATAATATAATATATTGTTGATTTGTTCTATTTAATGTGATAATTTTAACATAGACAGTTGTGCCCGGCGCTTCCACCAAATACGTTATGGACAAACCAGAACAATTCTGTAATTAAGAATATAAGCGTTAGGACTAAGGGTACTATGAGAATGACTTGGTCGCTACGATAGTGGGCGCAAGCATGAGAAGGTTATCACTAACCTAATACGTAGTTCCTTCGCGGTACAATCAGTGGGTGGCGTACGGGTACTAAATATCATTCCGTAGCAAACCAGTAATTATTTCAAGGACTGTGGGTTCGTAATAAACAGATACAACATCGGTATCATCAAACGCCACAACTTTGATTGATTACTCGGGATACGTGTTTCGAGAACGCGTGGCGAATTCGGTATTCGGTTGATGATGAGAAGTCACGCGTTCTAGAAACACGTGTCCCGAGTTATCAATCAAAGTTGTGGCGTTTGGTGATACCGATGTTATATCTGTTTAAACCAGTAGTTATTCAATTTATCAAAAGAAGAAATATCCTATCGGAGAAATATCCTAAACGGAGAGTAGTTAGACATTAGACTGAAGATTTGACTGCATCATTCACTTAGACACAACTATAGTGGCTCATAATGGCTTTCTGGACATCTCGAAGGCTATTTGGGAAATCTTGAGCGCACAGTGATTAAGATTATCATACCGCATTAAGAGGAAATCGTAACCAGCTTCTAAAATTTCTAGGAATCTTCTAGAAACAAGTAGAATCTTTAGGCGACTCTATAAATAGCATGTATGTTAAAATTATGCATGAACGATTATTCAGATGGATATAGGAGTGCACATAGAAAACGGCCAGCATGTACATTTGTGTCAATACTTAGTTTGTGGTAAACGCGTTGATTTCATATAGTTTAGAGTCCAAATATTCTTGAAGGTGTCAAGTTAATGATAAGCAGCTGGGCATAAATTAGAGATTTGGTATTACTTGGAGGACGCTTCAATGGTAAAGAAATGCTCAGGCAGAATAACTTTCAAACTAAGGAACAAGCATGCAGTTAGTTGGATCAGAACCTTGTTTTACGTCATGCCCGAATAGCAAGGCACACAGTAACAATGGTAACCAAAAAGCTGCCTCCATAAAATTTATAAACTGCTGGCATAATAGGAGTAAAATTTACTTGATCCTAAAAATAAAATCAAAACAATGGCACTTAAATTAAGAATACGTAGACTCGACACGACTTAGTCTTCGAATGGTCATCCATGGAACTAGTTCGTTAGAACTTTTTGATGTTGATGTGAAATGAATGTAATTTTTGGACGACGCGGTATAAATTATGATAAATTTTAGGCCGTAGATTTGATGTATGCTATTTCGGCTAACAATATGCGAAATATAAGGTCTATAGTTGCGATGCCTTCAGAAATAAAGAATTTTGAACATAACGTTGCAATTGGCTCTATATTTAAAAGTTGAATAACTCAAAAACTGATTTTGACATAGGGTTCTTAGTAAGTTTTTGATGATACAAAATACTCATAAAAGATATACCATGCTATTTAAATTAAGAAAGTTGACGTCAACTTCCGGTAAACCGGAAGTGGTACAATGGTGAAAATAATTTTGCTGATGAGTCCAGATGATCTCAGTTATAACTACAAATTTTCAGAAATGTTGAATTTCAAGAACATCAAAAAGTTCTAACCAGTTTCGTAAATGGCCCTGTAAACATATTTACATACAGGCTTAAACTAAATTTTAAGCTAAATATTTGCTAATTCTTTCTTGTACTTCAAAAAACTCTAATATTTTGTAGTATCTGGAAAATGATTTTGAAGGTGATGATTTTCAAGAAATCTGGGGATTTCTTCAATGCATTCGCGTTAACATTGTGCCTATTACTCTCGCTGGTGAAATGACAGGTAATCTATCATAGGCAGCTGAGATAGTGTGTATTCCGTTACACAACAAGTATACACAATTTATTACTGTTGCTATTTTATTACACTACATGTATGGCTACCTACAACTTATAACATTCTAATTTACAACGTTAATACTTGTGGCTGTTTGCCATAGTTATCTCAATCTTAAGAATAATTTGTATGGTTACTATAATAGTACCTACTATCTGAGTATCTTGTATTTCCATAGTTTCCTAATTTTTCTACTTTATCGTAGACTCGAAACCGGACTTGAATTATGTAGAATGCGTGTACCGCATTATAAATAATTCATTTCGTGACCGCCGTAGAAAGCATTACATTATTATAGTATACAGAAACAGTTTAGATGAAGATTCCAACAATTTACTTGAAGGAAAACTTTTCAATGCACCTTTCTAACATGCTCATGTTACAAAACCAACATCAATTAGAAAAAGGTTTTCCATTATCGCGAATTCCCGCAAACTACTTATAAATCAAGCGTACCGGCTATTCTATATTGTTAGCGCTTCGTAAATATAAAGGATCTTGAACAAGGCGCAGCATAAGCGAAAAACACACCAGCACGTCGATGTATACACGAATAGAATCGCTTATTCACAAGACACAATCGGATTCTATGCAATTGATGGCTTGTACAGGGGCCTGGAACGAAATTTTAAAGTAGAAAAGAACGAACCCTGCTTATGCATATACCTATACTTCCGGTTTTGCCAGTTGAGATCACTGCTACCGCCATCTAGTGGCATTCATGGTTTCGGTAATAAATCCGTAGAGCGTTTTCTGTGACGCTCGCTTTGTAATGATATAAATTGAGGCTTTACAGCGAGCGAAAGACTAACAGCGTAATTGCCTACATCAAAAAATGCTTTATAAATTTCTCTTCCATATTCGGAGAGAAAAATGTCGACCTACCCATCTCCCTATTTTCCTTTGTTTCTTTGTGTATGGGTGCACGTATATGTATATCTAAGTATATATACGGAGAAATGTATCGGTATGAAATATCGTATGCGGGGTTTGTCTTCTTTAATAAATCGTTCAGTTTTTTGATTTCTTTCGCAGAAAGAAGACTCGATTCAAATAGGATGATCATGAAGAATTTTTACATTGAAATTTTGTTATTCAATCGCGACCACAAAGTATAGTCACAATGTGATAATATTAATAAAATAATAAAGCTACGTACATACGTTATATAGCTAGTTATATGCAAATATTTTTTAAATTGAGTCCAGTTGTATTTATATTTTAGTATTTTCCTATTGTTCGT
Organism: Holotrichia oblita; assembly: GCA_023690525.1. Classification (NCBI taxonomy): domain Eukaryota; kingdom Metazoa; phylum Arthropoda; class Insecta; order Coleoptera; family Scarabaeidae; genus Holotrichia; species Holotrichia oblita. The sequence continues at coordinate 28,454,852 of CM043021.1, forward strand.
TCCAATAGCTACGAGTATACTAGCCATTTGAATGAATAATAGTAAAATTCTTTTATGCACTGAGCAAAAACGATATGGAAAGGTAGATACTAGATACATTGCTTAAAATAAATAGTTAAAAACATATAGAAGGAATTAAATTTGCTTCATGATCTATTTACAGTATACTATTTCAAAATATGTTCGTGTCGAAGAAGAGCTAATCTTTATTTGATATAATGTCACATGAAACTCTTATTGTTTGTGTGTTGTAACTGCTTGAAATAGTATTGTAGTTTTGACACGATACGTATGAAGTTCTTAAATAAAAGTAGTACAAAAAATCTTGCGTAACATAACTAGAATGTTTAATTAGTATCAAGATTACAAAAACACTTAAATGTACACAAAAAGAAGAAGTTGTTGAAGTTTTGCGTAAATAGCAATAATCCTCCATCGTTACGGGATCCCACTTACCCTGATATTTGCTTGTGGTACCAGAATCATTTTGCAATATCGGGATGAGCACTTACAAAAGGAACACAAAAAGATAGAGAGTCGAGGCTCAGAGAATCCTGTGGGGGAATCTCCTGGTATCTCCCTTGGAAACAGACCACGCACCCTCACAGGTTCTCTTACAGGGCACTGTTACCTTGGTGAATACACGGCAAGGATAAGTCTGAAACAGAATAATCGCTATTCTATTCTCACCAAAGACATCATAGACGAAGAAGAAACACATTCTCTGAAACCATCATAGTTATTGCAATTTATTAAAGCTTGCAGACTGGATGGGGAGCTCTCAGTGCGGGCAAACCCCAGCAGCTTACAGCTCATGCAAGGGAGCACAATAGATCAGTATGTCGAAGTAGAATATCACCCTTAATTAAATCTGATATATAATCTAATCACCCTGATATCGTTCTTCCATTTCTGCAATATCTTGAAGAAATCTTCCCTCTATTCGTCATATTTCATAATTTTGGCAAAAAGAAATTCAAGAGTGACTGTAAAAAACTTTGGCAACCAAAGTTTATAGTTATCTAGAAAATTAGCTACGATATCTTGGTAATTGTTTGAAGAACTTCATATTGTCAGCTGTGAAAGATTGCTGGTACGTTCAAAATTTTCATCGTTGAAAAGCTTTCGAATTTGTAGACTAGCAAATATTCTTTTGCAAACTTTTGCATCAGACAGCTTTGAAAACTTATCCCTTAAGTATTCTTTCTCTAGTGCTTTTTAAAAACTATTTAATCAATTCTAATTTAATATGTAGAGGAAGTAGGATCACTAAATTGAAATCCGCTAATGGCTCAAATTTTATATCAATTTTTTCACGAACAATGGCTCTGTAAGTGCCATTCTTTTATTTGATAACGTTGCTAAACTACACGGCTATCCCACAGATACAAAAACGACTATATTTGATAAATCATCCTTGCACTCCAGTAATAAGGAAATAACCTTAATGTCACCACACATTTGCCAAAAATGATTTGAATGTCGAATGAGATTTAATATGATTGACATACTATCTTACGTTTCTGTGTTTATAGAATCAGCCAGTGGAGTTTATGGTTTCAGTTCCCATTATAAAGCAGAACTCATTTGATACAAAAGTCAATTTATCTCAGTGCAGTAATAGAAATTTCTTTCAACTTTGTAAAAATGACTAAATTTTTCGTGACGTTTCTTCAATATAGAGGTCCTCATGGTGGAATGTAAAAGATTCCATTCTTCTAACTCAGATCCCAAAATTTGTGATTTTTGTTTGGTTAAACCCAAATCCATTATCAAGTCAATGACATTTGATTGAGTAATGAAGAATGAACGTTAGAAGGAACATATGTCAAAGTGCTTACAAATTACATTCCTAACATCGCTTAAATCTTGCTTACATTCTTGTCTGTGGAATTTGCAAAGAAATTTGAATGCATGGAAATGAAACCCACAAGCAGTTCTTTTCAACGGTTTGCTCACAAATTGAATGTCTGGACACGTTACTTTGTGTTTATTAATTTTTGAAAGACCTTTAATTTTACATCACAGAATTTTTATTGATATTATATCATTTTGAAAATGTGATGTGATACTCTGTATTAGAATATAGTTTGTGTGTTTAAAATCATGCACACAATTTTAGATTGTTAACTTCGTTGTAAAAATCTGTCGGTTAGTGCTATCAGACGCATTTATTTCTATTAATCAACACTCTAACTCTTTGTTTAATTTATAAATATCTCTATCTAAGAAGTAAGATGATTTTAAATCTTAAACAACTAGTAAGACACAAACTTGAACTGTTTAAAGTTGGAATTATTTAATAATTGTAAATAATGAAAGGAGTACTGTTAACTTTCCATTTAGTTTCACTGGCTGTCTTTTATTTTCTTGCAGTTGTGTTCATGCACTTACAATTTACCATTGGCTGAATCAAAATTTATAAAATAAAAAAAAAAAACATAATTATTTCACATACAAAACTATGCAATGTTGGTAAATAATGACAGCATTCTCTTTTGGGTAATGATAATAGATTGGTAAAATACAAGAAAAATACAGAAATGTAATTCTTTTAAATGCGTATTGCGTATGCCAGTAATGTGAATGAGAATAGATTTATTCGTTTTTATATAGGGTTATAAATGTTTTATTAGATATTACTATTCGTCTAAATAGGAAAGGAATGTCTTAATTCAAACAGTTATCGTTGTACGTAATTTAACGCAATTGTCACCTTATTAGTGTTGTACTGTGCATTAATGTTGCATGAAGTGGATATTTAATTTATATAATTCTACGACTATATAGCCATCTTCAAAATAAATTTAAGTGTAACTTATTTACATTACTTTATAATCTCTTAAATTATCTTACTTATAGTCTTAGATAGTACATATCCGTGTCCTATGTCAGGAAAGTTCAGAAA